>VXBI01002468.1:141123-223088 GCA_013397375.1 Toxostoma redivivum
GGAGGGGCCGGGGGCGGGCGGGGGGACACCGGCACCCTCCGGCTGGGCGCTGTGCCGGGCAGACCCCGGGGACCGCCACCTCCGTAGAGGAGGGGATGTGGGGCTCAGGCATGGTCCTGAAGCCTGGTTGAGGGGGCACATGTGCTGTCCTCTGTCCCGGTGTCCTCTGCACGCCGGAGTTCTCGGGTGCTCTTCCAAGGCATCAATATCACTTTGCTTTGAATGGGGACCAAACCGTCGCTGATAACTATCACAACAAAACAGCGAATTTGGATAAAGGCAGGAAAGGATCTCCCTACAAGCATGCTCACTCTTTGGTGAGCGTCTCTGCCCGGCGTTCTTCCGTGATTAAAGGTCTCCAGCCCCGCACGGAGAGACGGTCTGTAAGTGCCGTGGAGGGACGGGTGTGGAGGTGGATTTCTGCTTGATGGCGGTGGGAGAGGTTCAAAACTCTTTTCTTTTCTCGTGTTGCTTAAAAAGAGCGTTTTTCTGAGTAATGCTTAGTAGACCCTATGAATCACCATCTGCATAACTTTATATGGGGGCTGCTATTCTCAGCATCTCACTGGAACTATGTAAACTATCAACATTCGTATCTGTTTGTACATGCAACATGCAAATCTATTCCCTGGAAAACTATTTCAGAGCAGGTCAAAGGAGGAGACAGGGCAGAACAAAATGTCAGGGTGGCTCGGAGTGTGGAGAAGGGTGTTTGAGAGCCGGCAATTGCTGTGGCTCCGTGAAAACTTGTGCTGGGAATGCTCATGTGGAGGAAGAGCTGCTGTACAGATGCTGAGTGAGCCGGGAGTGCAGCCGGGAGAGGCTCCGGGAGCCTCGGGTCCTGCCCCAGCCTCGCACCTCTGCTCCTTCAGTCTCTCCTTCCAGAGGTTGGTGTGCTGGGAAAACACCGTGAGTCTTTCAGAGAGGCTCAGGAGAGCTGTGGCAGCCGGAGAAGGGGCTTGGCAAGGGGACGGTGGGGTAGCACTGTCACCCAGCGGTGGCAATGTCACCCAGCGGTGGCGGAGCTGCCCCCGCACAGCGCTGCGGGAACACGTGCGGAGAGGCTGGGGGAGCTTTCAGCGGCGCTCCCTGCGCTGCGCTGCGTTTGTCAGAGAGAGAAGAGTTTATTCTCTCGAGCTGTCAATCCATCACCTCCCAGAGGCTTCTCCACCAGAGGCTTCTCCACCTTCTCTCCGCCTCCCCCTCGCTGCCAGCTCTCCCAGATGTGCTCAGTGCTGGAGGCTGCAAAATTCCCCGTGCACGGGCAGGGGAATCACAGCATCTCCTAAATCTCACCAAGGAACTGAGAGCATTTCCCAGACTCACAGTCTGACCCCAGAATGAGGAGATTGTTTATTGCAGGAGGTGAACATTTCAACTCTTGGTGCAGGTTCAGTCCAGTATTTCAGTTTGGAGTGACCTGACATTTCCATGCAGTTGGATTGAGAGCTTTGCTGTTGCGGGTTTCTTGGGTGATGTTTTTTTTCTCTAAACATTATGCTGAAATTCCTACATGAAAATGCATTGTTGTCCAAAGGAGCTGCATTCATAGGTCGATGGGATCCTTGTGCTCTCCTGAGCAATCCCCTGCTGCAAGGCAGCATGAGTCCAGCTCTTCTGTTGTGTCCTGCTCATGTTCAGTGATGGTTTGGGGATGCTGATCCCTGACAGCATCTAATACCATCTCCAACAGTCTCTTCTCCATCTCAGCTCAGCCAAGCCCCTGCCATTCAGGAGGGAGCATCCAAACATTCCCCCATTACAGAGGGAAGCTCTGCCTTTTCTCAGCCCAGGAACATGACTGCCTTCCCAGCAGGTGGCCACAGCTGATGACCACTGGCCACAGCCAGCCCGAGTGGCATTCTGGGCTTGTGACCCTGGGACAAAAGCTGGAGTGAGCTGTTGGGGCTCCTAAATCTCACTTCTCATCAGATCCCTTCATTAAATGTGGATTAGATCAGATAGTGTTTCTTTCACTACAAGGTAATTTGACTTTCCATTTAGTGGGCCCATCTGATAAATAACAGCTTGAAATAACATAATTCCACCTGACCTTGATGACACCAAGTCCACAATGGACTTCTGCTCCCCGCCTAGCTCTGGCTCTGCACTTCCAGATCTCAGGGTACAATTTAAGCTTGTCCAACATGGTCCAAAGCTTTTTGTCCATTGAGAAGTGGGAGCTGAACCTGCATCTTCTTGCTGGGCAGTGAGCAGGGCCAGAGGGGATGTGGTGGGGCCTCTCTGCCTCTGTTAGTTGGTTAGTTGGGAGCTGGGGATGCACAAGCTGAGGGAGCAGATGCTTGCTGTTTGCTGGAGAAAGCAATGGGGACTGAGATCATAAACCAGCTCCCCGTCCCCAGCTTTTCCAGCACCAGGGAAACTCTCTGCATGTGACATTTAGCAGGAACATGTGGCACTACCTCACCTGTTTTGTTGGCAAACCAACCCCAAACCACCTTGATAGGGAGGGTGAAGGTGGTTTATCACCAGCAGGATGGATCTTGACTGGAACTTGGGAAGGTTTGCACTGGAGCTGACCCAGGCAAGCAAGGTTTTGCATGCCAAACTTCATATGGATGAAGATTGAGCAGATTTTTCCAATGTCATCAGTTCTGGAGGAGAAAACAGTGCTACTGATAATTTGGAAGTGATGACATCTTAAATTTATGTCCGTTTCTCCAAATTCTTCCATAAACCATGCTTTGAAAACCCAGGAAACCCAGATGACATTTCTCCATGTCTGGGAGGAAGTCTGGAATAAAACCCAAAGAGAAGAGTTCAGTGCCCGGGGCTGAGGTGTCTCCTGTCTTTATAGGAGCACTGTGTTCCTTGAAAATTAGGATGTTTTTACGAGGCTGTTGGGAAGTTTATGGGTACAACCTGGAACTGACTTTGTTCTTCCCAAGGGCTTCCGTCTGAGATGGTGGAAATGCCCTTTTAATATCTTTTATGATGGATAATAATGACGGCTAAAGAGGCTGCAAGCCCCGGAGACCTCCTCGCTTGGTCATTTTCTCCTCTGGCAGGTCTTCCACGGGCTTCTCCCTCTCAAACCTGTCCCCCTTGTTGTCTTACAGGACGTGGGCTGTCTCTTATGCCGTGTCTCACTCTTCTCCTCCCCGAAACCCTCTCCTGAAGGATGGCAGCCGCCTCTTTCCGCTACGGCCTGACCATCACGGGGGCGGTGCTGCTGGTGACGGGGACGCTGTGCTTTGCCTGGTGGAGTGATGGGGAGGTGGGCTCCGGCAGCGGGGCTCGCCTCCTGCCTCCCCGGGAAGCCGAGGCCGTGCCCAGCTCCTCCTCCTCCAGCGCCCTGCTCCGCTCCGTCAGCTTCTTCTGCTGCGGCATCGGCGGCATCCTCCTCATCTTCGGCCTCCTCTGGTCCGTCAAGGCCAACGCCAGGGTGGTGTCCCGGCGCTACCAGTACCATTTCCCACGGGATCTGCAGTATTTCACGGCCGAGCCTCCGGAGAAGTGGAACTGCAGGTGGGAGCCTCGTCCGTGCCACTGCCTGCGTGGGCAGAGGTGGAGGATGGGTCTGGCTAAACCTGAGCCTAAACCTTGCTGGCTGGTGAACTCACAGGAGCAGCAGCACTGCTCGGTGCTCTCCTCCTGCTCCCCGAGCAGATGCTCCTGCTCATTAACGTCAACCCAGGCCTCCAGAGTCCCTCCCTGCCCACCCCCTCCGTGCCCACTCTGCATCCAGCTCTCCTTGCCCTGCAGGGCCATCATGTGCTGAGGGACACATCTCCTTAGCAGGGCCACCAAGCAGAAGTGTACACTGGTTTCCTGGCAGAAGGTTTGGATGTGGGGGTGGGGAGGGATCACTCGGAGCTCCAGTCCTGGTCTCCCAGGTCTGCAATGCTCTGTAAGGGTGAGGGTGTTTATAACATATTTAATGGAAGCAAAATCCTACTAGGGAGTTAAATGAGGAAAAAAAAAAAAAAAGAAAAACAGAAGGAAATAATCCTTGGAATGGCATCAAGATAGGAATGTAGGCAGAAGACCCTTTATGAAGCCCATTTCAGGATATAGGAAGACTCCTTGCCCTTCCCTGAACACCACTGATGCTTTTCAGGTTCCCTGAATCTTCCAGTCTGAGCCTGAGATTTACTCCCACTTCTTCATTTAAAAGTTTTTTGATCAAAAGGATTTTTTTTTTTTCCTGGAGACTGCTGTGGAAGCAGAGCCAGCCGACCCTTCCCAGTGCTGCTTTATGGGGTCACAGCAAAGATCTTGGCTCCGGCATAAATCGGGCTCTGGGGAAAAGCAGCACTGAAAGAAATTCTTAGGAACATTAAACCATAAAAACACAGTTGGAGTGGGAAGCACGTTCCTACTTCTCCAGGATTTTCGGTGCCCATCTAGATATCTGTGAGCTTGTGAGCTGGTCTGGGTATCTGGGGGGAGGTTCCTTGTCCCAGGGAGGGACTTTGCTGTGCCTCTGTGGGGAATGTCCCTTTCCCTGAGCTCCCAGCTCCCCTGCTGGATGGGATGCAGCACCCTGGCAGTGCTGGTGCTGCAGCAGCTCCTCCAGCCCCAGCAAAACATCCTGTGCTGGGATAAATCCCCCTCTCCACATTTCCAAGGCAGCATTCCTGTGCAAGCTGAGGCTGTTTGGCAAAATCTCTGGCAGAGAAGTCCGGGGTGGCCTGTCTGGGACAGAGATCTGCCAAGCTCAGGATGGAGGCATCCCTGTGGAGCACATGGCTTTTCCTTTGGACCAGCTGTGCCCTCCCATGCCCACTGTCTCCCCAGCTCACTGGGGTGGGCTTCATCTGCAGTGATGAGTTGTTTTCACAGCATCCCCAACTTTGTGACTGCACCATTCTGTAGGGTGCCAAGCAGGGCAAAGGTTGTCAGAGGTTTTCCCTGTACACAAGCTGTGTTTTCTCAGAAAGCTCTGCTGGAAGTGGCACCAGACTTGGCCAGTGCAGGGAGGGCTCTGGCTGGCATGGGAGTGGGGTGTGACCATGGTGGGGTGCCTGGTGCTCATCCAGGTTCTTGTGCCAAACTGCTCCTCCACTGTCGGCAGCCTCTGTTCTTCAGGGGATGAATTAGGGGTTAGGCATGATGAGGATGCTCTTCTGCCCATGGACCCTCTTGCAAAACCTCACGGATGCCAGGAAGCAGCTGACATGGTCACCCTTGCACACATGACACTTCAGCAAAACCTGCCCATGTGCTGTCCCCAGTACATGCATTAATGCTCAGGGATGCTCCAGACAATGGGGTTGATGGGATGTTGGGATTCCCCAGCTAATGGGACACTGGGATGCTCCAGCTGGGTGCTGGGATGCTCCAGTTGAGTGCTGGGATGTTCCAGCTGCGTGCTGGGATGCTCCAGTTGAGTGCTGGGATGCTCCAGCTGGGTGCCGGGATGCTCCAGCTGGGTGCTGGGATGCTCCAGCTGGGTTCTGGGATGTTGATGGTGTGCACTGCTGGGTGTCTTCCTCTTCCCTGGCAGCACCTGGGACGCCACTGCCATCCCCAGCTACGAAGAAGCCCTGACCTGCAGACCCGCCCACGGAGCCCCGGCCTATGTGCAGCCTCCGGGGAGGAAGGAGGAGCTCACGCCGCCCCTGTACCGCTACCTGGAGGAGGACGAGAGCTGGCAGGGCGGCCGCCGGCGCAGCTCCTCCGACAGCGCCTTGTTCCGCCCCAGCCCGTCCTGGCTGGACACGCCGCAGCCCGGGGAGCCGCAGGCGACGCCTCCCCCCAGCTACGAGAACATCCATGAGAACATCCATGAGAACATCCATGAGAACATCAGCTCTGAGCTGGGGCTGCCCGGGCCGGGACTCTGCGGGCGGCTGCCCAGTCCCTCAGCTTTAAACTGAGCCTCTTCCCTGTGGGGCGAGAGGAGGGTGGGGAGGAGTGGGAAGGGCAGCCTGGCTCTCCCGGCTGTCCCAGCCGTGTGCCCGGCACTGTTGGGACTGTGGGTCCTGCGGGCCATGTGTTCAGAGCCTCGGGGGTAACTGGCATGTTTGAAAGCTTTCATATTTTTAATAAAACCACTGCTGGTTTCAGAGGCTTTGCATTCTCTGCTCTGGCCCACCCTGGGGAACTCCTGTCAGGCTGGGGGCTGCCCAACCAGTAATAAAGCTTCAGCAAAGACCGAGTAATCAGGCCAGAGAAAGCCCAGCTTTGTCTGCATCATTCGCTTCTCTGCCTTTGCAATGCCCCTTCCAGTCCTGTCTCCATCCCTTCCACCTTGCTTCCCTAAATATTGGCTCACCACGCCTCACTTCATTTGGTGCTAGAGATGCTCAGTGGGTCGTGCCTGTAGTCAGAGCATCCAAGTGCACTTGGCATTTCAGGCAGCCTCCTAGAAAAGCCATCCTGAGTGGCACAGCCCTGCCCTCTGTGCTCTCCATGGATGGATGTGCAGCCTTGCCCAGAGGAAGTGCCAGCTGTGGCAGGGATGCTGCCTGTTCCTGTATCCCACCAAAATAAAGGGCTGCCCGGGGCCCCCTGTGGCTCTGCAGGGCTGCAGAGTGGCTGAGGAGCTGCAGGCACATCCAACATGCTGTTTATAATACAATTATTTGTCATAAACCAGGTGTATCAAGGGAATAAAACAAGGGACTAAATCAAGGGAACAAAACAAACACTCTGGCTGTTGGATGTGTGGTGGGAAGGTGACACCTTTTAACACCCCAGCTCCAACCTGAGTGCACACAGGGCACAGAGATACTTTGTTTTTACTCTCCCTTGGTGGACCAACCTCACTCCATCCTTTTTCGGCTTTAGCTCCTCCTTCACAACCCACTTGCTGCCCAGTGAGGCAGTCTTAGCACTCAGCCAGAGCAAGGCAGGGTCTGTTTCTCCAAAAAGACCCCAGAGCACTCCCTCTTTTCCTGTTGCAGTCCCACAGACCTTGAGAATGTGCTGGGCTCTGGCATCCCCCCTTATCTGGGGCTATGCCAGCTCTGAGTTATGACCAAGTCCAGCTCCAGTGCCCAGGGCTGGGAAAATCCCAAGAACACCAGCTGATCTCCGGGTCCCCATCCCTGCAGCCGTGCTCCCCTCTCCCTCCCTGTCCCTTCCCCAGGCCTGGGGTCCATCTGAGTGTGCCTGCAGGGAAGGTTACCTGGACACGTGCAGGGTGGCTCCACTGGAGTGTGAACGGCGGGGCAGTGTTTGCATTCATTACAAACCCATTAAAAACTGGCTGGCTCAGCCCTGGGCAGGACCAGCTCAACGTGCAGCTGATCCTCAGCTGCTGGCAGCCTCTGGAGACAGAAACCACTCCTTGCCTTACGCTGCAGGTGTGCTCGGCAGGCAGCAGCCACAGGCTTCCCAAAATCTCTCCTCCTGTCTCTCCCAGCCGGAGCCCATGGCAGAGGAGAAGACCTTCCGCTACGGGTTCATCATCTTGGGTTTCTTCCTGGTCATGGTGGGGATGTTCATTATGAGCGTGGAAAAGCCCCAGTACTACATCACCTTCTGTGTCCTGGGTGTCCTGCTCGTAGCTGTGGGCATCACCTGGAGCATGTGCCAGTGCTACCCAAAGGTAGGATCCTTCCTGCTGCTGAGCACTTTGGGGGGCTCGAGGGCTCAGCTGGGTTTGGGGGGCTTTGGCTGCTGTGGATGTGCAGTCTCAGGCTGTTTCCCCAGGGGAAGCCAGCTGCAGCAATCTGGAGGGAGAATTGTTTTGAGAAGCTTGTGCCCTCCTGATGCCTGCAGGATGTGCTCCGTCTCCTTCACCCCCTGCACACCCCCTGAGCCTGGGGCTTTGCTTTCAAACAGACAGCAGGGAATAATCCCAAAGAAGTAAACTTGTATTCATCTCTCCCATGCAGCCTCTTCCTTAGGGTCCGGGGTTTGGGAGGCTCCCAGAACTTCCAGGAAGGGACTGTCATGGCCATGGAGGTCAGAGGGTCCTGGCGCCCCTGAGCCAGCCCTCACCTGCCAGTCTCCTTGGCAGAGGGCACTGCCAGCACGGGGAGCAGCCACGCGTCCCCACCCTGGGAAACGGGTCTGGCACAAAGGGCTTTTTCCAAGGAGAGGGCATCTGTAGGACTGATCTGGGCTCTGCTGGATGGCCTGTCAACAACCTGGCTGCCCTCCAAAACGTGGGGGAGCCACCTCAGGACCCAGAACCTGCTGGGACCTCTGAAAGCAGCTGTGTTCTCTGGGGCTGGGGTGAAGCAGGAACCAGCTCCCCTCAAAGCTGAGCTCAGTCCCAGCTAGGAGGGAGATGTGGCTTTGCCACTGTGCTCGAGGCTCAAGTATGTGACACCCTCGGTGTGGTCCCTGACCACTGACCTGCTGTGCGGGCCGTGGGACTCCCTCTGGGCTTGGGGACATGTGTGACTCCACAGGGGAAAGGCACTGAGAGCAGCACTGTGCTGAATTCATTCATTCCTTATTGATTCCCTCAAAACAGCCATTTCCAAGGAAAACATCCAAATATGGTGGGAAAGGACCCTAAACCCAGCTGAAGGGCCACTCTGGCCCTTTTCCCACTCTGAGGGTCCCTGTGATGCCCAGCACAGCCCCCAGGCTCTGCCTCTCTTTTCCCCCCAGATAACGTTCGTCCCTGCGGACATTGAGACCCAGCGGTTCCTGGACCACAAACCCATGGTGCTGCCACAGAAGGACGCAGGGTGGGTCCCACAACATGGTCATGTGTGTGCTCTGAGGGCAGGCTCTGGGACTGGGGACAGCTGCACCTCCTGCAGCACAAAGTGCCGAGCAGGGATCAGGCTGGGAGAGGCAAGAGCTGCCTGATCCCCCAGGGCTGAGCCTGAGTGATGCTGGGGGATGCAGAGCATCCAGTGATGTTCCTGCAGGCTCTGCTGCTGGTGTGGGCAGTGACATGACCTTGGTGGCCTCTAAAGCCACTCCCTCAGGTGATGGAGCCTGAGCATCTCCCAGCTCCACGGGGTCCAGTTCTGCTCAGCATCCTTTATCCCTTTGCCTGCAGCTTGATTGTCCCCTGCCCCAGTCAAGAGGCCACCAGCCCCTACGAGAAGAGCCTGCCATCCTACGAGCAGATACAGAGGCAGGTGCTCAGCTCAGCTCCACTCCCAGCCACGGCACAGCCCAGACCCCGCAGCTGCTCCCAGTCAGCTGTGCAGGCCAGAGCAGAGATCCACCGGGAGCTGGGGGGTGCTGGAGAGCCCCTCCAGGACCTGGCACCTGGCCTGGAAACAGCAGCAGACAGCTGGTATGTGATTCCTGGGGGATTGGGGTGGCACTGGTGGGATGTGGGGTGAAAATGGGCGGGTCAGACCCCCAGTATTGGGGGAGGGAGAGGATGCCGAGGGGTTTTCAGCACTGAACCTCCATACCCTTGGCCCCACTGAAGCCTGGATGGTGTCTCAATCCACGAGGATTCTCTGAATTATTTCATATATCATAATATCAAATTATCTCCTAGGAGGAAATTTAGATGGCCTTTGGTTGTAATTTGCATTTTGATGTTTGTGCATTTGCCTTTTGCTTTTATTTCATTTTATCAACATAAACAGCATTCCTCACAAGAATAACCCCAAAGTTCCTGGTCAGACTTTGATAGAAATGAGATGCCCAGCATGTGACCTTCAAACCAGATGCCACATATGATGCCCAAGCATTGGTCTGGGAGGTCCCCAAGGGCTCTGCAGATGATGGGGGTCACTCTCCAGGCTCGGAGCATGGGACTTGGGCACCTGCCAAAATGTAGCTACAGCTGGGATTGTGCAGTGCTTTCCTATCCGAGATTTAGGTTCAGGAAATGCAAGGACAGCCACAGCTTCACCCCGTGGGCAGCAGGAACCTGGAGGGCAGGTGTCCCCATAACGGCAGGCACTGAGGGTTGGGATGGGGACATCCCAGGGCCCTCCAGCAAGGAGACTGGTGATGCTGGGATGCTGCCTGAGCATCCAGGGGGAACCGCAGCTCCTGCCCAGCCACGTTTGTCGTAACCCTGTCCCCGCAGCCCCGCCCGGCCAGCCCCGGGGGATGCTCCGCTGGCATCGCTGCTGGAGGAGATGGACACGCCATCGCTGGAGGGCTCCGTGCCCGGCAGCCCCACGCCACCGAGCCGGACCCTGCCCTCCGCTGGCCGCACCCCGAGCAGCTCCCCGGCCGGGGGAGAGCACCCCCGGTCCCCCCGGAAAGGTCCTGGGGAGGAGAATGATCTCTACTACGGGCTCCAGGACGAGCCGGATGCGCTGCTCAAGGACAACGATGGCCTTTTTGAGCCTGAAAACTGATTTTCTGGAAAGAATGGCCACTTGGCATGGACTGGACTCATGGAGGGGACACACAGGTCACAGCCTGGAGGAAAGGGGGCTGTCCCCAAAAGTGCAGTGGCCCCAGGCTCCTGCCTGTCCCTGTGCCATGCTTGCACCCCTTGTGCACACCCAGCCACCCAGGAGGCTGTCATTACACCCAAACCCAAAGGGGGTACACCCAGCTCCTGAATTCAACAGAATATGGACAAGGCCCCCTCGCCAAAGCCATTTGGGTGGGCACAGAGAAGTTGGGCTGGGCAGGATCTGGGCTAAATACTGTGCTTGGGAAGGGAAAGGATTGTCTGTGCTGTTCGGAACAGGATCAGGTTTAGGTAAGTAAAATGTGCTCAATGCAGGTGGGTTTTACCAGGCAGAGCTGTCCTCAAAGTCTTTTTCCCACTTATCCAAGCTCTGCTGAAATTAAAATTCAATCCTGAGTCTCCTGCAGCAGGCAGCCTTCCTATCTCCAGGTTGGGAGAGGGGTGATAGAGGTGACAGATCATTCTGTCCCTTACCTCCTGCACAAGGACCAGCTTCCAGCACTCTTGAGGGCACAGGGAGGAGGACACAGCTGAGGCAAAACCCTGGTGAGAGCTCTTGAGGTGGTGGCTTTGCACACTGCCAGCTGGGTCAGTGTCAACAGTTTGCACACTGGCTCCCACCATCCCCAAACTTTCTGTGAATAAAAAGGGTTTGTTCCAAACCACGTGGATGGGTCCCAGCCCATGGTTTGTCACCATGACAAGGACAACATGAGGGCTCTCCACGACCTGTGTCCAGCACACAGAGATGGCAGCACTAGTGATGGGAGCCACAGCCTTTGGCTGCTCAGGACTGCGGGGATCTGTGAGGCTGAGCCTCCCCAGGGCAGCTGGCTTTGGATCAAAGCCTCAGTGGGTCCAACAGCAGGGGGATGATGAGAGTCCCTTGCTCTGCTCTGGATCTGTGCCTGGCATGGTCCCAGGAGGCTTGGGAGCACATATCTTCAGCAAATTCCATAGAATCACAGAACTGAGGTGAAAGGGAACTTAAAAATCCTGCAGTTCCAACCCCCCAAGTGCAAAAGTGGGGGAAAGCTGTCCTCCAGCATCAAGGGGAGGGCAGCATGAGAGCCCTGGAAGGATGTTCCTGTGTTCCCTTGCCACCCAGGGAGTGCTTTGCTGGTACAGGGCAGGGTGTGCAAGAAAAGGCTGTACCTGAGGCGTCACACCCCTGTGACACTCCTGCACCCTTCACTCAGCTTGGTGTCACCAAAGCAGCCAGGGAGAAGGGCAGGGAGCACCTACGCACCATGGGGTGTTTATGGCCAACAGGAGGGTGGGGAATGAAGGCTCCAGTGTTGGCTAAACATTGTCACAGGATTGTGAGATGCTCTCCAGGAGGAAGCATTACCAGATTGACTGCATGTACTCAGCTCCTGCCTGTCCTTCCCAGTATGGGGGAGCGTGGTGCCTCTGGGAATGCTGTTCAGATGGGGCCATGGCTCACTGAGTTTCAGAGGATGCCTAGGGCAGGATGTCACTCTATGTCACTGCTCCTGTGGAGTTTGGGAACCTGGTAGAGACCCAGCAGCTTTTACCTATAGAACCACAGAATGTTTGGGCTGGGAAAGGACCTTAAAGTGAATTTTGTTCTAAGCCCCCTGCCATGAGCAGGGACACCTTTCACTTGACCAGGTTGCTCCGAGGCCCATCCAACCTGGCCTTAAATGTTTCCAAGGATGGGACATCTACAGCTTCCCTGGGTTAACTGCACCAGGGCTTCACAGTCCAAAGTCCCTCCCTGCTCTCCTGTAGTCTCTGTAGTGGAAGGGGCTCTAAGCTCTCTGGAGCCTCCTCCTCTCCAAGGCTGAACACACAGAATTTCCTCACAGAGGAGATTCCTACCTTGGCACTCACTTTTGGCAAAAGAAATCTGTTTTTCAGAAGCATTTCTCCAGGCAGAGGCAGGGGAGGGGGCTGACACGGAGCCTGGACCCTCTCCTCCTGGCATAGCATCCTTGAGCCGAAGGACTCGGCTCCCTTGCCGGCAGAGGTTAAACATTGTGGGAATCGGGACATTCCTGCATGGCATTAAGCGCCGCCAGCAGCCCCGGGTCTGGCTCAGCTTGTGCAGGTGGGGGACGCGTGTCACCCTCCCCAAGGGCTGGCAGTGCCACCCACGCGTGTCACCGTCCCCAGGGACCCGCGGCTGGGAGCTGATGGGCGGGGGAAGGGCTGGCGGTGTCACCCACGCGTGTCACCCTCCCCAAGGGCTGGCGGTGGCACCCACGCGTGTCACCATCCCCAAGGGCTGGCAGTGTCACTCACGCGTGTCACTGTCCCGAAGGGCTGGCGGTGCCACCCACACATGTCACCCATGCGGGACGAGGTCAGGCCCGATCCCTTGGTGGCCCGCGGGCACAGGTGACATCAGCGCACCAGTGGTGTAGTGGTATCATGCAAGATTCCCATTCTTGCGACCCGGGTTCGATTCCCGGCTGGTGCAGAGCAGGACTTTAACCAACGCTGTGAGAGGGCGCTGTAATGTTCAGATGTTCGCAATCGAAAAGGTTTCCCAAAGTACCGGCAGGGGCTTCGTTTTACCGCCGGGATGCTCGGCCCAGCGCACCCAGAGCCGTGCGCGTACCGCCCCGCAGCTCCATCTCTCCCCCCGGAGGGACGGCAGCAGGGATTTAGGAGCCCTTCCCCCTTGTTGAGGTCTTCTCTAATGTCTCCTCTGCTCTCTCCTTCGTCCCCACTTTACACAGCCTGGCAGGGAGCCGGGACCGAAACAGAGCTCTTCTGTTGAAGGTGCAAATTTTAGGCTATTTCTGAATAATTTCTCAATTAAAAAAAAAAAAAAAAAATAACCTTTCTATCCACTCCTGGAGTGTGAGAGCTGGGCCGGATCCCTTCCCAGGCGCTGAGGCCGGGTGTTTGTGCCAAGACCTCCATGGGTTCCTCAGCACGTGGGGATGCATATGGAACTGGGGACCCCCACCACCCCCTCCCTCCTCTTTGGGCTCCTTCCATCCTTCCCTGGGACATGGATTGTCCCCTGTGCAAAAACGCAGGGAAAGGGACCCCTTGAGATGGGGTCCCCCCGTGCTCAGCAAAAGCCTCCTGAGGCCCCAATAGTGCGTTGTGGGACTTAGCAGCACTGAGGAAGCTGAGCCAAAAATCTGGAATGAGACTTGTCCCCATGATCAGTGTCCTGAATGCTGACTCCTTCCAGCGTCAGCTCTCTGCAGCAGAGTGGGTGACAAGCAGGGTCTGGTGTCCCTGCAGTTACCCAAACCAGAGTTCAGGCACTCACTTGAGGTCTCATTAAAAAAATCAACATTTCCCACACAAACTGTTCACATCCATATTAAACACACACATCCATATAAACCATGCACATCCTTATAAAACATACACACCAATATAAAACATAAATGTCCATGCAATCCATACACATCATTATAAAACGTGTTCATCCATGTAAAACATATATTCATACAAAGCATACACATCCACAAGAAACACACACATCTGTATAAAACATGTGCATCCATATAAACATAAAATCTCTGAGGAGCTTATAAATAACCAGGCAAAACACAAATATGTTCCTATTTCCCTGAAAAGCCGGGAGCAGGGACGGGGTTTTCCGAAGGTCACTGGGGATGTGGGGCAGTGTGGTATCCCGATGCTGAGGTGGGAAGTGGCGTGGAGACCCTCGGGAAAGCGCCGGTGTCATCCCGCAAAAAGAGCATTTGCGATGTGTGACGACTCTGTAAAAAATGCCCAAACAGGATTAGAGGATTTCACGGGAATTTATTCGTGGAGTGAGGCAGTAGGAGGCACATTAAAGCTTTCAGCCCTTTCTGAAAACAGTCCTTGAGCGGCTGCGCTTTCCTCCCAGAGCCCCCAGCGATCCACCCGGACTGGGGGTGAGCAGCGGCCCCATTTACCCTCTCCCCGCGGCCCCACCGCCCCACACTCCCTCCCCCGGCCCCGTTAATGCTTAACCCGCCCGGCTGGCCACATGGGGCCGACGGCCGTGGCGTGATCCCCGCCCCGCTGCGCTGAGCCCCGGCGAGACGGGCAGAGCTGCGGCCGCCGCTGCGCTCCGGGACCTGCACGGGTGCGCNGAGTTGGCTCTGGCCCCGGGGCCAGCCGAGGAGGGGGAAGCCGCCGTCGGGGCCGCCCCTGCGGGACTCGCTGCTTTCCATCGCGCCGCCAAGGTGAGGAGCGTGGGGTGGGGGGACAGTCACGCTCTGTGTGCGTGTCCCCCGAACCCCAGCCCGGTGCTCGTGTCCCCGCAGGCGTCGTGGCGGCTGCCCGGGCGCTACGTGGTGATGCTGCGGGCGGGCAGCGAGGCCGAGCTGCGAGGCACGGCCCGGCGGCTGCAGGCCCGGGCGGCTCGGCGGGGACACCTGGCCGAGCTGCTGCACGTCTTCCACCTCCTGCCCGCCTTCCTGGTGAGGATGAGCAGCGACGTCCTGGACACGGTATGTGCGGAGGAGAGGGTCGTGGCAGGGGACAGCAGCTGCGGTGGGCACTGGTGGGAGTGGCAGCCCCAGATCTGGGGGGAAAAAAGAGCTTTGTGTCCTCCCCGCAGGCGCTGAAGCTGCCGCACGTGAAGTACATTGAGGAGGATGCCTACGTCTTTGCTCAGAGCATTCCCTGGAACCTGGGCAGGATCGTGCCCCTACAGCCCAGCTCAGGCGCCTACAGCCCCCCCAGTAAGCGCTGGGGTGTGAGAGTGGGGTGACTCTTGGAGGAAGAGTCAGGTCGCCTCTCCTTAACTTGAGGGATGGGAATATTCCTCATCCCCATGGTGCTGAGTGTCTGGAGCTGCATTTTGGGAGCAACCCAGGTGGCCTGTGTTGATCGTGATGGTGGTTGCCTTTCTCCCCTGCTGCACCCCTGGCAGATAAAGGTGACCTGGTCGAGATTTATCTGCTGGACACCAGCGTGCAGAGCACCCACCGGGAGATCGAGGGCAAGGTGACTGTGACTGGCTTCGAGAGCATCCCCGAGGAGGATAGCACCCACTTCCACAGGCAGGTGAGTCCTGAGGTGCCACATGCTGCATCCTGGCCAGAGCACCCCCTTGCATCCACCAAATCCTGGCCAGGGAGGGTTGGCCCTCGTGAGGCTTTCCAGGACAAGGGAGACATTTGACCTGGACCAAAATGCTGGGCAGGATGGGTAACAGGAGCTGTAGTCCTGGGGGATATTGGGACCCTCAAGATGGTCTATTTGGATATATGGCTGAGTCAGACAGGGCTTCTTTCTAGGAAGGTGTTCTAGGGTAGCACGGGTGTGTGTGAGGTTAGAGGGAACCAGGTGGGAAGGGGTGGGATGTTGTGGGATTGCAAACCTGCTTTGATGCAATGGGCTGGGCGATGAAACTGCGGTGCCTGTGCCAGGCCAGCAAGTGTGACAGCCACGGGACCCACGTGGCCGGGGTGCTGAGCGGGCGCGACGCCGGCGTGGCCACGGGGGCCAACATCCGCAGCCTCCGGGTGCTGAACTGCCAGGGCAAGGGCACCGTCAGCGGGACCCTCATGGGTGAGTGACCCCGTGCCCTGGAGGGGAGCAGGAGCCCTCCTGGAGCTTCCTGGGACAGTGTCTTGTTCCCCCAGCCCTGGAGTTCATCAAGAGGACGCTGGAGGCTCGGCCGTACGCGCCGCCGGTGGTGGTGCTGCCCTTGGCCGGCGCTCGCAGCCCCGCGCTGAACGCGGGCTGCCGGCGGATGGCACGGATGGGAGCCATGATGGTGGCCGCTGCCGGCAACTACAAGGACGATGCCTGCCTCTACTCGCCTGCGTCCGAGCCGGAGGTACGGGCTGTGGGGGACCCCTGAGGCTTGGGTGCCACCTCATCCCCTCCAGCTCCGGGTCAGCGGCGGGGGTTGAGGCCGGGGCTGGGTGTGCCATCGCTTCCCCTGCTCCCCTGTCACTGCCAGGTCATCACGGTCGGTGCCACCGACAGCGAGGACCACCCTGCCTCCATCGGCACCCTGGGCACCAATTTTGGCCGTTGCGTGGACCTGTTTGCCCCGGGGGACGACATCATCGGCGCCTCCAGCGACTGCAGCACGTGTTTCACGGCGCGGAGCGGGACATCGCAGGCGGCCGCACATGTGGCAGGCGAGCTGCGCTTTGAGGGACAGGGAGGGCTGGCCCTCCGCTTGCTGATGCTGGCACAGGGCTTCAGGCATGCCTGAGCTGGGGGCATTTTTGTGTTCCACGACGCCTGGGTTTGGTTCGTCTCATTCGGGCTCTGCAGCCTGCACAGCGCTCCCGCATCCCGTGCGTGTGGGCGATGGGCTGCAGAGATGGCTCCTCCCGTGTCCCTGGGGCTGTGTTGCCCATGGGAGCGCTGTGTAGGTGGCTGTGTCTCCTCTGGTTCTCACTCCCGGGCTCTTGCAGGCATCGCTGCCGTGCTGCTCAGCGCCGAGCCCCAGCTGAGCCTGGCCGAGCTCCGGCAGCGCCTCCTGCACTTCTCCACCAAGAACGTCATGGACACGGCGTGGTTCCCAGCGGAGCAGCGCCTCCAGACACCCAACAGCGTGGCTGGGCTGCCCACCCGGCTGCGAGCAGGTGAGGACCTCGCTGCCCTTGTGCCGGGGATGGCTGAGCCTGGTGCAGCCGTTTGCATGGATGCCCGGAGATGGAGCCCTGGGCGCTGGGTGACACTGTGGTGTCATTGTGGGTATCACTGTGGCACTATGGGTTGCACTGTGGCTGTCACTGTGGCTGTCACTGTGGGTGTCACTGTGGCTATCACTGTGGCTGTCACTGTGGCACTGTGGGTTACACTGTGGGTGACACTATGGGAGTCACTGTGGCTGCCACTGTGGCACTGTGGGGGTCACTGCGGCTGTCACTGTGGCACTGTGGGTTACACTGTGGGTTGCACTGTGACTGTCACTGTGGCTGTCACTGTGGCTGTCACTGCGGTGTCCCCGGCTGATGCCCCGGCCCCGTTGCAGAGGAGCAGCTGCTCTGCCGCTCGGTGTGGTCGGCGCGCTCGGGGCTCGCCCGGCACGCCAGGGCCGTGGCTCGCTGCGCCAGCACCGAGGAGATGCTCAGCTGCTCCAGCTTGTCCCGCAGCGGCAGCCGGCTGGGGGAGCGCATGGAGGTGAGCAGAGTGTGCGGAGGGGAGGTGCTGCCCCTGGAGTGCCCGCTGGCCTCAGAGGGGTGTCCCCAGCCCCCCGGTGACGCTGTGCTGCCCCTTCTCAGGACAAGGATGGGCAGAAGCAGTGCGTGGCCCACAACGCTTTCGGGGGCCAGGGGGTTTATGCCATCGCCAGGTGCTGCACCTGGCCCAGGGCTGAATGCCGGATCAATGCCAGCTCCCCGGTGGCTCAGGGGGCCGAGTGCTCGCCAGGAGAACACGTGCTGACTGGTAACACCCAACACACGGGGTTACAGACCTTTGAGCCTGATGGACAAGGGTGTTCCTTCCAGAAAAACTCTGGGATTCGGGGGTAAAAGGGTGGGTGTGGTTGCTGGGGGGGCAGGGAAGGGGTACAATGTGCTGCGTGTATGGAGAGGGCAAGGTCTGTGTCTGTCTCGGGACATCCTTGGCACCAGTGTGTGCACCGGGCTGCTGCCATGGCTGCCCTGTGCCAATAACCCCTCTCCCCTGGGCAGGCTGCAGTTTCCACTCCCCATCCGAGGTGCTGGGTGCTGGTGGCAGGCCCGTGGTGGGGCTGGGGAGGGGGCCCAGCCGCTGTGCCAGCAGGACAGAGGTGATGGCACATGCCTTATGCTGCCCCACTGCCAGCCTTGAGTGCCAGGTGGAGGAGCTCAGAGCCCTGGAACACGAGGAGAAGGTAGGGATGGGCCACCCTCCTCTGCCTGGTGCTGTCTTTGTCTCTGCCTGCCCCTCTGCCCCCCTGATGGGTTTTGGGGTGGCTTCAGCCCACTGTGGCTGTCCCAACCCCAGCCTTCACTGCTGTCCCATCCGATCCAGCTGGGTGACAGCAGTCACATCACGCTGAACTGTGGGGACACTGGGGATGAGCAGGCCCTTTGCTGACCCATAATGGCCTCTCCTCCCTGTTAGGTGACAGTGTCCTGTGACGATGGCTGGACGCTGACAGGCTGTAACAGCTTTTCCCAGAGCCCTGGCTCCATGGGAGCCTATGCTGTGGACAATTCCTGCGTGGCAGCCGCTGTCCCTGGCAGCAGCTCAGCTGTGGCTGTTGCCATTTGCTGCCGGGGCCGGCAGTAGGGACAGGCTGAGCTGGAGAGGTTCCTGTGGCACAGCAGGGAAGGAGGCTTTGCTGGAGCAGTGTGTCCCTGGCTCAGTGCCTTTCCAGGGTTTCCAGAACAATCCATGCTCTGACATGCAGCTGATGGCTCCACACTTGGGCTGCCGTGCTGATGGTGTGAACTTGTCTCCCCCAACACACAGCAGGGTCAGGATCCAGGACCAGCATCCAGGGCGGCTCTGCAAGAGCTCTCTAAGCATCCCCCATGCAGCTGGAGCCCTGTCCCATCACTGGAGCCATCCCAGAATCCTTTCCCTGCCATGCACTGGGTCCTCCTATGAACACCTTGATAGAACAAGCCATGGCGTTGTCACCCAACATAGGAAAAATCCACCATCTTTTTAAGAAAAAAGTATTGTGAGGATTGCTCCTTCCTTTCCTGGTTAGTTGCTCATTAGTTGTCAGCTAATGCTGCTTAGCACCTGGAAAATCTTAGTTTAGCCATTTTTGGGCAGTTTTATAATTGCCTAATTGTATTCCTAGGAGACTTCTTTACTTTTGAGTCAAGTGTAAGGGCTGTAGTTTAAACAGCCTGCTTGGTTAATTAGATTTTTATCTGCATTGCTACAGTCAGCTACTGCTTCATTAGTGCTTTTTTGTTGTTAAGTCAAAGTTAATGATCTGCTGGTGTTATGTGTTAACAGTTTCAGGTCTTCCCAGGACACACAGAACTGTAGAAGGCTGTAATTCCTTAAAAAAAACAAAACAAAACAGAACGAAGAAAAAGCTTTCATAGTAGCTTAGTTTTTACACTTGTACCGTAAATATTTATTTGGAGTTTTATAAATGAACATTTTATAAATGTCTTTTAAAAATAAAATTCACAGACCTGTGCTCTTGTCTGGCTTCATAGACATCCCCCTGGGGAACTGGTCTGGAAGAGGGAAGGGGGACCCATCCAGCAGCTCCCCCAAAGAGCTCTGCTTTGTTAGTGAGCAGCCCCAGGCCTCCATGTCGGATCTGATCCCTGCCTGGGATCCGAGGTGCTCCTGTATGACACCTGGCGCCTTTGGAAGTTGGCACAGACAGCACAGGCACCCTTGCCCACAGTCCTCTGGGACTGTGTTGTCCACACACACAAGACCAGAAGTTTGTTTTAACAACAGTGGTGCAGGGCAAGAGATCCCAGTTATGGAAACAAACATCATTCAGCTTTGGGAATGTGCCCTTGAACTTGGGTTGCTGTTGTTCCTTCACTGGGGAAGGGCTGGAGCCCCAGGAAGGAGACAAATCTTGGCTCAGAGAGATGCCGACAGCAGGGAGAGGCTGAGAAGCCACCAGAGCTGGGTCTCGCTTTTCTCTCAGTATTTAGCAGCCTCCTGGTACTACAATATATAATTTTTGTGGTGTTATCTGAGGATAGATGAAAGAAAAATGCAGTTTGATACCTCAAGCTCCAGGTTAACCTGTCAGACTTGGCTGGGTTGGGTGTTTATCCCCATTCAAAAGCCCCCTGCAGCTCTGTTACTACAGCTTTAATCGGCAAGAGAAGACAAACCCAGCACAAAACACCACTTTGAAAGGTTGAAACTAATTCTACCTTGTTACCCAAAGCTGGCAAAAGCCCAACCCTAATCCAAACATGTAATTATATAACACGGACATAATTGCAGCCCATAATTTCATCAGCTGGAACCCGAGTTTTGCACAAAGAGGCAGAAAAGAAAAAGGGATGCCAGCCTGAGAGCTCCTGGACAGCTCTGACACAGAGGGTGATTTTTCAGCAGACTCCTTGGGCTGTCACCTCTCAAAACACACATCAGGATTTCGGCTCTGCTGCCTTCCCTGTGAGAGTGGAGGATCCAGCACAAGGTGTGAGCATGTTCCACGCCTGATAAGCCAGATAGAGCTTCCCCAGCTCAGTTCAAGCCTTTATAAGTTTGGTGGAAGGAAACAATATTAAAAGATTAGCCCTTGCTTTATGCCTTGTACGTGGGTAGGTGGAAAAGCTCTCACATTCAGGAGAGCAGGGCTGATCCCAGGGATGCTGATCCCAGTCCTGGCAGCAGTTTGCAATGCCCAGTCCATGCTCCCAGGACCACCAGTGGAGAGCAGAGGCTGGAAAAGTAAAAGTCCTTGTCCTTAGAGCAGGGGACAAAGGCAGAGTGGGGATGGCAGCCCTGGCTGTAGCTTCTGGTTTCCAAGTAAGTGAGAAATGGAACACCAGCTCCACATGCACCTCTCTGCCCCCTGCCCCTGTGGGAGGCAGGATGAATTCACACCCAGCTCGCCCACAAATCTCAGATCTGACACACAAAATCCGCTCTAATCCACCACTGTGAGCGGGGCCAGGGTAAATCACTCTGCCGAGGTCAGGAGAGGCTGCACGGAGATACAGATGTGACAGTGCCCCAGCACATGCTGTGGCATAAGGATATACAGCAGGGCAGCTCCAGGGCCACTCAGCTGCTTCCACTGACTCTGGGCAGGAGCCAAAATCATCCTTGAGGAGCTCAGCATCTGCAGGGCTGGCCCAAGGAGGTTCAGGGTTAGAGTATCAACAAGACAAAAGCGTAGCAGCGTGTGCACAGTTTAAAGATTACACTAGTTTTCTGTGAAAGGAATAACTTTATTCCATTGACCAGGAATCCCAAGACTTCATCAAGACTGCCTATTTTTCCAGTGCCAAATGTCTATGCATTAATCAGACAATATCTCCCCGAGTGCTCACAGGCAGGCTGTGGCTGCTCCTCACTGAACATTTTGTAAGCTGTATAAAAACATTTTCATCCAAAAAGATTGGCAGTAAAAATTACAACATATAAATGCATCACAATTTACACAAAAACTAGGTGTTTTTTTTTTTTTTTTCCTCTTGAACTCTGTTTTCCAAAAAATAATCTTCAGCAGGTTCAAATGACAGCAGCTGGAAACAAAAATAAGTGACCAAGGATCATCTTATTGCAAATTATAACCACTGACTTTGTACAAGCGTGAGCAGAACCGTGAAAAAGTTTGTATTGGTTTCAAGTATACAGTGGTGATGAAGCCATCCTGATGCAATTCCCACCAATGCTTCCCTGGGCCTGCAGCTATCGAGGATGTTGTTTCCATAGGAAATAACAGGAACCTGAAGTGACAAGTGGTGCCAACCCAGCTTCTCCCATCACCATCACCACTGTGTACTGACTCATGACCCATTACCAAAGCATTTGGGGGTGGGGGAAGGAAGGAAGGAAGGAAGGAAGGAAGGGGTGTCTGTAAGAAATGATTAGTTGAAAATGAATTTAAAACATGTCACATTTAAAATGTCCCAGCACATCATCAGAAACATTTATAAAATGCTAACTCTGCCATGTGTCTATGAAGACATTGTTTGGAAAAGGAAAGTGAAATTCACTACGGTGCCCCCCTGCTCCTGCAATCCCTGATGCCAGCTCTCCTACCCCACAATAAGTTATAAAGCTGTACAGCTGACCTCACATCCCATGCTTACTTCCAACAGTGAAATGACTGGTTACTTTCAATATTAGTGCACAACAGTGAAAAGCTGTCTGCTGCTCCATGTTTTGGCAGCAATGTGTGAAAAGAAACAAAAAAAGGCACTTTTTGGCTGGTTGTGCCTTTAACTTGGCAAATTTGTCTATTCTGGAGGTACCCAGGCACTCCTTAAAATGTCCCCCGTTTCTGTGCATGTTTGTTTATATAATTTTTTTAAAGTAAGGCAGAATCCATAAATAAAGGCAAAAAGCAGTGCAGAAAATGTGACAAACAAAATGTACAAAAGATGAAGTTAGTTGGCACAAAAGAAGCTTGAATCCAGAGCCAGAAATCACTGAACTGCACTTGACATAGAAAACAAAACTGTGCTCAAATCATCCCAACTGGTTTCCAGTTATTTGTGAGCAAATTAAAAGAGCTGTGATATTTTAAACGTTGCCTGGTCAAGTGAAAATACAAACAAAGCCAATTCTTTCTTTCCCTGTGTTAAAATTGCTATAAAATCTGCACAACAGTGTTCCCAGCTCACTCAAGGAATTACTCATCATATACAACCAATACCAACTTTCTCAGTAATTTCAAAGCATAAGCAAGTGATTGCAGATCCATGACTGAGACTACATTTTATTCAATATGTCTCCAAAGGTTAAAAAAATTTAATGAGTAAAACTGCAACAGAATTCCTTCTTAAAGTGCTTTTTTCTTTTAAACTACTCATTAACTTTTTTTTTAAAATTCACCAACATCCTTGAATAATAAATGCTTGCATACCTAGAAAACAAAGTTTTTCTTTTACTACCCTTCCCAGTTGTCTGAAGGATTTTTGGAAGGGTACTGGGAAAGATGACTCATTCCAGAGCTCCTTTACCAAATCATTCTGTTAAGGAATCACTCTTCTTACGGAGCAATCCTGTTGATCTTTCTCATCATGAGCTTTACAAATTAGCAGGGAGACATATTAAATACAGAAGTCCTTATGTAAACCCATTCTTTAACTAATATTTTACAATGAAATGTAAGTCATCACACATCTTTACAGAAATTTGAATATTCCTATTCAATATTATCAGAAAGATTAAAAATCTGCCCTCCATACATAAGGGCAGTCTGTTTCTTTTTTTTTTTCCTGTATAAAAACCAAAAGAATTTTTTTTTGCAGCATCACAGAAAAGCAACAGTTTTACATTCACTCATTTAATGTTCACATAAAAATTCAACCACTAGCGTTTGTGTATTTGATAAAATCTTCTTGACAAACTTGGTTTTGGTGTTTTGGACTGTCACAAGCTACTGCAGGTGAAGATGCAGTTTTCTAGAGCATTTGTTGATCTGAAGCCTTCATGGCTAAAAAATGCTTTTATCTTTCAGGGATTTTCTCCTCCACCATCTCCTCTGGTCCTGTAAAGCCACTGCTCCCCCAGACTTCCAATGGCATAAGCAACACAACTCCAGCTCCAGCAGGTACCAGGCATTGAATGTTTGAGTTGGGTCTTGTGTTCACAGGGATCTCCTCTAAGGGTCAACATCATCAAGGTCACTTTTAGGCTCCCCAATCATCATAGGAGACTCTGAGCCCTTCAAACACAACAAGGGACGGGGAAAGAAGCACAAAGTGACTTTTCTAAGATGCACAGTTGCTTTGTGTATGGTCAGTGATGGTTCTGACCCGAGCCTCAGGGAGCAGCTGCCCCACACCAGAGGGTAAATCTGCCCTTATTTTACCTGCTGCAGGTGCCTCTCTCCATTCTCATTGGCAGGGCTGCTTTCTGAGCCATTGCTGCTTCCAGATTGATCTTTCTCATTCAGCAGGGCTGTGGCATAGGCCAGAGTGTCCTGAGGTAAAAACAGTCCAAGAGAGCATCAAGGGTCATGGCGAGCCCTTCATCTCACAATTATTATTTTTAAAAATTTTTATTGTTTTATTATCGCTGTTTTAAAACAATAATAGCTGCTGTAGTGAGACAGCTGAGTCACCACAGGTAATTGTGAGTATTCACTAATATCACTCAAGGGTTTAATTTTTTTCAGGAACAACCACAGGGTATGAGCTTCTGAAGGACAAACAGCCTCAAGTGCACTGAAATATCACAGAGTCAGTAAGGTTGGAAAAGACCTTTTAAGATCATTGAGTCCAACTGCCAAACCAGCAGCACCACCATGTTCAACACTAACCATGGCCTCAAGTGCTGTATCCACATATTTTTTGAATACTTCCAGGGATGGTGACTAAAGCTGCCAAACCCAAAGACGCTTCCAAGAAAAGAAGTAAGCAAGCTTAACATCCTCTGCCAGGACTACACATACCTGTGCTGAAATAGTGCGCTGGAAGGTTTTTGCAGTGGATGTTTCATTGGACACATTACTCTGGGGAGCCCAGTAATGTTCAGACATCTGCATAAAAAGCCAAGAAAGCCAGAAATTTGCCATTTGAATTTTACTTGTGTAAAGCCTCAACCACTTGTGATGGTGGGTGAACTAAGACTGGAACAAGCTTCCTGAATCCTCTGGCAGTGAGCTGGAGATGTGGGGCACAGACACTTTAAATGCAGCCATAAAAGTTACTGCCCCTCAGCTGAAAACCAGCAACCAGCTTCTGCTGAGCTCCAAGATTCCAAAGTGTCCTTGGGTATTTATGAAAGATGTGTTGGTCAAACTATGTTGAGTTTAGAGGGAAGAACAAGCACTACACATGTGGGAGGAAAAGCTGTATGAGTCCACAGCTGTGCTTTGTGCAAAGCTGTGATGATCCTGTAAGGAATCCAATCATTTAAACATTCTCCTGCATCAACACACAGGCAATAGAAAACTGCTTTTTTAAAAAAACTGAAGCCTTCCAACACGAATACAGTGGCACTGAAAGCTTCCCACATAGCAAAGAATAATCACTGCAACCATTCACACTTGGTTTTATTCACTGTAAATGCATTTATGCCTGAAACACGTGGAGGGCTACTGAAGTTCTGGCATTGCATCAGATTTAGCTGCATCCAAGTAGTCCTTGTAAAAAAAATGAAGGAGCTTGTATTTTGTTTTTAGAACCATCTCAGAGAGCCATGCAGAGGATGGAGAATATCCATCCATGAATATTGTTGTAAACAAGCGACAATTTCCCTGTTACAGCCGAATTACCTTTTTCTGTAGCCACTGCACAGCCCAACTCCAGTGGTGTGAATTCTCCTTGAAGTAATCTTTTGCAGTAGGGCACCTTGGGAATTGAAACGATATTCATTAGTCAGGAACAAGGCATTCTGGCTAACACAAAAGAAAAATTACAAAGACTCCTCTCTCGTTGCACTGCTGCCCTCTGTGTGCTGTTATCACTGCAAACTGACTTAAACTTTACAGCCCTGTTGTTAATTGAATTAGCAAGAGCAATAACGCCTAGTAAAATTTACTCAAAGCAGTCTACCCCACAAATTCACATATTTCAGAATTATGCTTTATTGGGACATATGCCAAGTTCTAAACAAAGAGAATTTAGGAATCATAATATTTCAAAAATCTGGAACAGTTTCCCTGTGTTTATCTGGGGTTAGTGTCAGAGTCCTGCTCTGCAGAATGGCCTTTCTTTATAAACAGCAATTACCACTTGTTACCTGAGAAATCCCTTCAGGTACCAACCAGTAAAGATTTCACTTCATACTGGCACGTGTACTACCAAGACCTTGCACCAGTAACAAAGGATAAAACTGATCAAAAATAGGAGTAGTAGGTTTTGTAACAATCACAGAGGGACCTAAGGCAGGGATCTGAAACTCTGAAACCTTCATTACTCACTTCTGAGCCAGAGTGACCAGGAACTTGACACACTGGTAGCAACGGCTGCTGTCCACGTGGTTGCTGTGGTGCATCAAGGCTGTGGGGAGAAACATGTGGATTAGAAAGCACAATCCACATTTCCATGTACCAACCAGTCTGGAAACAAAGATGAAGCTAAAATTTTAAGTTAGGGAACAGATTTTGTTTCTACAGATGTTAGCATGAATATTTGTGTTAAACACACTGCTGTAAGAGCTGGCAGTCTTGAGTACTTCCACAACTCTGCTGGATTAAAAATAGAACTGCTGCATTTTCACTTTGATCTTTCAAATGCAGTACCTGAATTTTAAACAGCCCTAATGCAGTTATTCTTCCCCTATAATCCATTCTGTGTTAGATAATCACTATGGTTACATTTGTCTGAAGGAAAAAAAATTGTCTGAAACCCCTATAAATGAACCAGATCACCAGCTTCCACCTGGATCAAAGTTTGCAAAGCCAGAGGAATGTTTAAAGCTTCTTCACATAAACAAGCATAGCAGAATTCAACAGCCATGAAACATCCACAGGAAACTTGGGCAAAACCTCAGGCCATTCCTACCAGGAAGTTTTCTGTACCATGAATTCTCACCCCTTTAACAAAATTCTTTGAGCAGAAGCACAAAAATTTCCATGAAGCTACCCCAATCAGATTTGCTACTCAAAAGTTGCTCTGTCCACAGTAGTCAGCAAAGAGCACTGTAGTGAAACCTCCATAGCTGGCAAAAATAGTTTGGGAACTGCAAATTGCCAGTTTTAATACTGTTAAAGCAGAGCAGATGATTAAAATTACAGCACTGCTGTACTACAAATTATGCACAAACATCCTATTAAGGACCACCAAAACCTATTATTTGCTGATTTCCCTTTCATGGATTAAAACTAGTCAATGTGAGGGATGCTGTTCAATGCTGTTGTGAGGAAACTTCAGGGTAAGACTACAACTTTCACTCCCAAACCTTAGGGCAGTTCTCAAATTCTTCAACATAAAAATCCAATTGAACACTTGCCCTTCCCTTCTGCAGAGGAAAAAAGGTCAAAGGTCATGTACTGCCCAAATTACAGCACAGGACTGGTCCAACTGGGACCAATTTATACAGAAATTAAAATAATCACTTAGCTATTTTCTTACACTGCTGTGTATTTCCTTCTCTGCCATCAGCTATATATGGAAGCTACTAAACTGGGGAGCACTGATGAGAGAAACAAAGAACAAAGCTAAATATTCCTTCTTACTAAATCAGAATCCAAAATAACTGAAGGTGAAAGCAACGATCTGAAGCAGCTCCTCACCCAAAGAGCTGCTTGAGCTGCACTAACCCATCAGAGGGGCTCTCTGTGCTACCCCACATTCCATTTACACACCAAAGCTTCTCCTGATGCACATGAAATAAGCTCTCATTACTTGTGGGATTTTTCTGTTGCTTTTGAATGCTTCAGTAACTTCACTTCAGTAAAGTTTTGTATCCAATGGAGAGACAACGTTTTGTATGAGCAGCAACAGGTGGGAGGCACCTGTCCCACTGTGAGGCTCTACTCCAGTTAGCAGGGCAAGCATCCTGCTGTGCTGAACCAGCTTCTTTGTATGGTAATTAGGATGCTGACAAAACTAAAAGACCAGCAATTTCTTCAGATGTGTAGGAAATAAAAATTAATCTTAAGGTTACAGGATTCAAACAGTTCCTCTATTATGGTACTCAAAGGTACTTTTCTTGTCCCCATTACACAAACATCCCTATGTGCCCCTTATTTAAATATGTTAGCTCTCTTTCCCAGTTCAATTCCTTTCTAGTTTGCTGTCACTGTAACATTTCAATGCTTATTTTGGATTTTCTTAGAGCATTTTTGGAGTGACAGGGGCTAAATCAAATGTATCAAGTTTTTTTCCCTGAGAAGTAGAACAGTTTAGGGGGATTAGGAATCAGGAGATGGAGTGAACCACCACCACCACCAGCAAGGTCAATAGGAGACAGGAGCGTTCACCCACTTAGGCTTACTTGCCTATTAATCCATTTTCAGTTTCAAAGGCAAATTTGATGCGCTCTACTTGTAATGGGTCTTCAATAACCTGTTAGGAAAGAAAAGTATCAACTTACTTAAGTTGTGTGTGATGCTGTATCTATTCTATGGAATGGTTTTACCCACCTCCACAACCAAAACAAGAAAGACAGAAGTTTCATGCCACTGGATTATCAAGACAGAAATTTAGGAAGTAATAAAACTTCAAACTGAAGGATTAAAATATGTGTGGATGTTGAAATTACCAATGCAGTCCCAACTTTTTCATTACACATCAATACAAAATCTATCCTGTAGAAGTCTTTACCCTTCACCTACCAGGATCTCATGGAGTAATTGGAATATGTTTTTCAGTTCATGAGGTGGAGCAGTTTCCAGTTGAGTCTGCATGCAAGAAACAAAGTTACTTAGATAGCAAAATACGCTGATGAAGCAAACAATTTCAAGACAGTTTTACAGATTTTTGAAAATTCATTAATTTAAACAGTAAAAACCCAAAAATATCTGAACCCCAACACCCCCTCCAAATCCAACAAACTGTACTGATTGTTCTGCAGTGCTGTTATAACGCACAAGGCACAGGATGACCAGAGGCTGTGACAAACACTGATGGGACAGGCTGGTCGTGGTTTAATGTGTACCTTGATGAAGTGCAGCACAGTGAAGGAGAAGTGCTCATTGCAGAAGCAGCAGTACACCACCATCTCCATGAGCACCGACAGTGACCCCGTGAGCTCCCGCAGTGCGTGCATCACCTGTGGGCAGAGCACACCCCTCACACAAAGCTGTCCGCCACAAAATAAATCTCTAACACAATGTTTGTCCTTCCTAGGAAGGATGCAGCTCTTTTTCCCAGTGCCTGCATGGCCCAGGAGGCTGAACCCCTGCCCTCACAGCACTCCTTCAGCTCCTGATGCCCACATCCAAGGGCCTGGTCGAGCATCATCCATTAAGTCAGATCAACTCAAGTTAGCACCTGCACTTGGCATGGTAAAAAGCTGCACAGGTCCTTGCAAAATGTGCATAAAACCAGGCCCCAAAGCTTAGGAATACACTAGAATATGAAGAGGTCAAGAACCTGAAGGTGCCTTCTTGTTTAGGCTCAAAATAGCCACTGCTTTTGGATATTCAGTGTTTTTCATGAAAGGCTATGTCAAAGGAATACATCAGATAAGTTTTTAGGTTCAAGCAGGGCAGAATTTAAAACAGATACCTCCATTAAGTAGGGTTTTCCCTCAGACAGGAATAGCAAGGCTTCCACTTCTTCATGGAGTGCCAGAAGTGGCCCTGAAGCAGTGATGCTGAGAGGTGGACACTGCTTAAAGAGACCAGGAGCTATAACAGCAAATACAAAAACAATCCACTCATAGATTAGTTTGTTCTAACACATCTTGAACACACTGCTGCTCATCTGGCACCATGAAATTCCTTGTGACACTCAACTGGTTTATAGCTTGTGTGCCACCACTCCAAGTAACAACTCTCTTGTATGCTGAAGTGTCGCTTATTTTAGTGACAGCAGACAAAAGAACTGCAAGAATGTCAAGGCAAAATGTTCACAGACTACCAACACTTTGAGCTTTAGTTTAACTTCCAATCACTCTTGCACATTCATCATATCCAGAATATTTATAAATTTCTTTACCTTGTGATTTTGACTGCTTTCAACCTCATACAGAAATTAAGTTATTCTTTTAAAAGACAATGCCTAATTCCTCCTTCAGGGAACTGAAGATTTTAACTTATTCCTTTATTATCGTTATTTGGATATTTCTGCCTCTTGTAAGAAGTAACTAGGAAAGTGTTTAATTGCAGTTTAGTCTAAATCTCCCCTTAGATTAGCAAAAGACAGCACAAGTCTAAACAAAACACAGCCTGTGAGTCTGTTCAGCCAACAACACGGCTCAACTCACTCATATGAGGAAAGACCTTTTAGGCACATGGGGAAGGGAAGAAGGTACAAAACTGTTAGTATCAGTATTTCCATCCCCCTAAAATACTATCTGTTTGCCACAGGCTCTCAGTATATTTACAGCAAAATCAGAAGTAATCAAACTTGTATCAACCATTTCTGCCTTAACTTCAAAATTACTGTATTTTCCTCACTAAAGTTAAGTTACTCCCAGTCAACATAACTGAAATGCCAAGTCACCAAAAGACAAAAATCCAATTCTTACCAACATTTCTTTGTGAGGAGACGTCAGAGTGCAAGACAAGTAGTGCTACAGTGTTGTGGAGATATCCAAACTCACGTGCCTGTGCTGAACTCCACCTGCGGTTCTGCTTGAGCCAAAGACAGATTTAGTTAACTTTGGTTTATTTAATCGACTTTGTTAAACCAAAATAATGTTCTTACAGTACATCACCATGGTATAATACTTTGGAGTGGGTAAAAATTTTATTATTATCAAAAACATCATGCTCACTTCTGCCAAAACAGTTATTTGCATGCAAACTAGACATAGGTGGGCTCACACTTGCACAAGGTTTAGAAAATAATTGGAGGATTTGTCTATTCTACCACATGAAGAGTATTTATTTATAATTTAAACATCACAAAAATCAAGGAGATGGCCAAAGTACAGCACAACACCTGATTTTACCTGATTGCTCTGCCTGTTGGGGCCAAGGAGAAAGTTGACCATGTGCCTCAGGGCAGAGTGTCTGAGGAGAAGACTGCTAGCCCTTATTCCCTGCTGTGAAACAAAAACAACACATTACCTTCCTGTGCAGGTGAAGAATTAGTGCTCAAGAGAGCAAAAGTAAAATGCACAGGCTAAACCCTGCATTTTCCACCCTAAAACCCCCACAATAACCCAACACAGATCAATAAAGTAAACTGCTAAAGAGCTGTCTCATTGTACAAAGCACATTACACAAACCAGCCCAGAATCAGCAGATGCACAATAAATGTTTTACAAGAGAAAAAAGAAGGCAAAAAGAATAGAGAAGAAGAAGTAGTAAATTCAGACAGTTGTTCTGCTCCCCATGGAATAAAAATCCCGAATGCTTGATTTTATATATATANTATATATATATATATTTTTTTTTAAGAACAATCCCATATAATCCTTCAAAACAGACAATCAAAATTCAGATGCTGGAAATGACATCTTCCATTGGTATATTTTGCTGGTGTATTTTTGTGTGATTTTATCCTAATCCATATTTTAAAAAACAAAACAAAACCAACCTGACTACTCCTAATAAAACTTCTGAGTTTCACTGTGCTGCAAACCCTTCCATAAATAAAGATCACTAGCTGCTTTATTATTAAATTTAAATTAAAAAACAATGTTTTCTTACCTTCTGTACAAAGTTATTGAATAGCAAAAAGTACTGAGCACAGTTTTTACAGTTTTCAGGTACATCTTTATCCAGTAGAGCAAGAAGCACCTCCAGTAACTGATGTAGAGTTTTTAACTGTTTAAAAAAAAAAAAAAAAGATTTTGAATGTAAAGAGCTGCCTACTGCTTAAAAACCCAAAGTGTTTCAAATACCTCCTGACCATTAAAGAGAAGAGCTACAGCCAGGATCAGCTCTGCCTACAAACACAGTAAGAGCCAGCAGGGAGAGGCAAGCAAGGGGATGTCTGGAGAGGAGGTGACACTCACTGACCTTCTCCTGATAAAACAAGGCACTGTCGAGGGTTTTTTCAAGGATAGTGGCCACAGCAACTCGCACCTCCCTCACACTGCATTCCAGGAGGAAAGTCCTGCAAGAGAAAAGGTGAAGCTGCAAAGACAACTGGAATCAACATGTATACACAGCTGCTGAGATTAAATGTGGTGTTTAGTATTTATTATTTTAATAGTGCAGATACATTTTGTATTGTACTTTTGTGGGTAAGCTTTAACTTACATTCACACACTCCTGCTTGTAGTAAGGCCTATAAAATCCCTATTAATATATTTATTCATTTACATTGAAAAAGCTTTCATAGGATGCTGTCTTTCCATGCACATTAAAGGTAACATTTTCTTTACACTGACACTTCTTTCAGCATGTCAGATCTCCAGTGATTTGCTTTCAAAGCACCTATTAGCTGATCCTTAGCTTAGTAAGAAGAAAATCTTTCCAGTTTATCTGTGATCTTTTTCAGGTAAGTATCTAACTTACCTTACCCCCAACACTTTCACCATGTTCTCCTCTCCCACCACTTGTGGGGCTGACCACACAAACTTAAACACATTCCAAGTCTCTTCCCTAAATTCATTACCTGCATCCTCTTCCATGTACACACTGCACTATCTAATTTGATTTTCAATGTTCTCAGAAAGCTGCACAGAGAAAAAACTAGAAATAAAACTCCAAGTCATTATCTAAAGTGTCTGTTTAAAAAATGTGCACAGTCAGCTTTTGGGGAATACATCAGTGTAGGCCAGATCATGTTAAGAGGAGGCTTTATCCACACGTGAGACACAAAACACCTCAGACAATGACCAGGACTTACTTTACGAGTTCCCGGCCCTCTGGCCCAACGAAATACTCAACCAACCACTGACAAGCATCAATGCTTTTGGAGAGCAGTGCATCTATGGTGGCAATCCATTCTTCTGTATCAGCCCTTCAACAAAACAGGGACAGCTATCAGTAATCCAGGAGGAAAAAACACCTCCCAAAACTAAACCATGTTTCTTGTTTGCCTTACCTGAGTTTCTTCTTGGTTCGGAGATAGGTTTGGAAGAGGAACTGGACTGCCAGCTGTAAGCTCACCTTTGCCATGCAGGGATAATAGGGATGCTTAACCTTAGTCTGAAAGAAATATCAAATTTACTCCAGAGCAGAAGGATGCCTGCAGCACACATGCTGTCTCTTAAACACATCAACATGCTCTATTCAAGTTATTTGCTTCACTTGGAAAAAACAAACCACAGCATTTTTCTGTGCTAAGTCAGTCCCCAGTGCTGACTGTGCTACTTAATAAATATGCTAAAACAGAAACAAACTTGCTGTGGATTTAAACTAGATCTGTGGATTTAAAAATTTTAATAAATACTGTTTGTTTATGACTCCATTTAGAAAAGCTTAATTAAGAAACTATTACCAATTAAACTCTATCAGCTTTGAGGTAATTAACACCAATTTTTGGACCTTCCATATAGAGAGGGACTTTTGTCCCTCTAGAGCTCAGTTTGCATCATAAAAGCTATAGTTTATTAAACAAATTTTACTGGGGCAAAATGATGTTTCTCCCAGTACTAGAAAAGGAGGAGGCTGGAGTTTGCTTTGAGACAGATGTTATCAGCATCAAAAATTACTGGAGACAAGAAATAGCTTGTCTGGAAAAGCAAAATCATGTCAACTCTTCCATTTTTCCTGGTTTGACCCAAACAGCTTTTGTGGCCATTTTACCCAACATACTTTGAACACTCTAAGATTAAAATGCAGGTACTTACAGCATTCAGGGAGGCTAATGACAGAACAAAACTGAAGTAGTCACTACTGTATACATCTCTGTTCTTCATAAATTTCAAGTTTTCATCTCTCACCATCTGTAAAAGAAGGAAAAAAAAATGTTGCCAAAATACAATTCTCTAACTAAATCTTCATCTTTTATGCAGATGTGTGGTGTTTAAAAAGCAGTGTCAAACTTACTGTATTTCCTTCTGAATCACTACTTCAGCAGAGGGAAAAATACATACAGGAGACCTAGAAGATCTGGTATAAAACCAATGATTTTCTTCCAAAGATATTACAAAACAGCAGATGAGGGACTTAATCATTTGGCCATTAAGGGAGAAAAGGAAGAAATTGCAGATAAGTTCTATTTTTTGCTTGTTTTTAATAAACAAGGCAAGAGAACACTCCTCAAACCAGAAAGGCTTGCCTAACAAATTTAGATGCAGAGAGCAAGGAGTCCTGGTATAATTGCAAGCTGCAGCCACAATAAGGTTTTAAATGCCAAGCTCTTCTTTTTTCAAATGAGATTTTGCTGTAAGACTCTCAGTAAATTTGAGCCAAGTTCTGTTTACTGTAATAATACAATCCCAGATACAAGAATGCCCAAAGTGACTGTTTATGCCCTGAAACAGCCTGCAGAGTTTATTCTCTTGTGTGATGCAGGCTCTCTTCACTGCTCCTCCTCTTTCTACATTCTTGTGAACTCAAGAACTTGAGGATCACAGTAATTTGCCATCATCTCCATTCCTTCTCAAGTGTACTCCAAATGAAGCACCTTCTCTGCTGTTCTCTCCCTGCCTGCATGCTGACTGCTGCCAGACCTCATGTTTGATTCATCTGCCTGCAGTTTCTTCAAAGCAAAGAATTGATGGGCCAATTTTATGAAAAGGTACAGCAAAACTTAGGTATCACTAAATAGCATGTTAGTAACTTTATGTCAGAATCCAGAATTGCTTTCTAGTTTTGCTACAAAGGAATTACTTCAAGGTAACCTTTTAAAGTCCCTATGTTTCTCTCACTAGGTGCTCAAATTTTACATGAGCAGAATTTAGTTGCCATTTTCAGGTTGCTTTACCTGATATATTCGCACAGGCATTTTCTCCACAAAGAGTCCCTTTTTTTCTCCTTTTCGAACCAGTTTAGTCAAGATGGAGAGACGGTCACTGTTGGGCCTGTGGGGTCGAGGTGATGACTGGGGTGAAATTTCTGGTGAAGAGGGAGCAGATCTGAAATAATAAACAAGCTGAAGGTGAATAAAGAAGTCCTACAACAAATCTATAGTTTAGGTATAAAATACCAGTGCACCCAGAGTGATCTTAAGGCAATTTTGATGGAAGCCTGAATATTTCTTGAGGCTGTCAGCCTGAACTTGCTGAAACAATAGTAGTAAACAAGCAGCTTAAATACCAATTCAAAACAACAGAAGGGTCAATACATTGCTTTGCTGGACAGGAATTATTCAATTCTTAGTTGTGGAGAGAGGTCCAGATATCAATATGAGAGAAACCTTTATGGATACTGTAGGGGGTTTGCTTTTGCACCACTTTATTAGTGGCTTGTCTTAATTTTCTTCTGACTTCACTCAGAGTCAGGATAAAAGCACAAGAGAGATTTTTTCATGTTTGGGCTCAGTTGTTAATTAAATCTTATCTAAAGTAGAGAGAATTCTTGCAGCACTTCTAGCTACCAGCTAAAAGTGAGAAAAATGAAGGCGAATCTAGCTAGTTACAAGGTCTTTTAAAGCTAAACAGTCCAATAAAGAGCTAACACCTATATTATTTATACTTTTGACTCAATAACCAAACACCTGTGACCTGCAGTGCAGCACCAACCATCCAACCAAAAACTACTGCCTGAAACTAGGAAGAAGAAGGAACAAAGAAGGAAGAAGAGACAACGCCCAAGAACCTCCATCTTGTCCCATACCTATTACTATATTCTAAAAACCCCAAACTCCAAACCCTTCTCCATGTGACACCACACACTTCTATTCAATTACATATTCCTAATTCTAACTCAAATTTGGAAGCCTTCTCCAAGACCTCAAGTCAAAAGCAGTGTTCCACTGGGAGTCAGTGTCAGAAAGCACAGAAAGTGCAAAACTCCCAGGCTTGTGGGTTCCAACAGATACAAGAGGAACTTACAAGGAGAGGTCCTCAGCTTCCTGACGCACGACACTGACTCTGCTTTTCTTTGGTAGGACAGGAGAGTTCTGCTCGGACACTCTCTGGTAGAACAGCATGTAGGCATTCCAGTAGCGCCGGCGCACGTCGGGGTAGGGATTTGCTGTGGGGAAAAAAAAACCAGCCCATGAAGGCCCTTGAAGGTTTAGTTCCTTTCCCAATTCCCATATGGAAGTGAAACTAGGGGTACAAGTAATGTGATCTATAAATTTGTCAGATCAAAACATGTGGTTAAATCTATCTGAATTATGAAACAGGTGAACATTGGAAATGTACTTGGAATAAATTCCTTAAAGCATTTTAACGTTCAACAATATGATGCCACACTATTATGATGCCACACTATGAAGTCATTTTCACTAGCCTAAAATAAGGGCTATTTTATGTTTGGTTGGGTTTTTTTAAAAAACTATATTAACAGGGTGCCATTTTGCTTTCGAATTCTGCTATTAAGTCCACAAAGTGCTGAATAACAGTGAATATAGCTCAATGGATATTAGGCCATACACAAGCTGTTCTATCCTTCAGTAAAGGGAAGGCTTTAGGGAAAAAAAGGTTCAGAAGGATTATTAGCCCCAGTAACTCAAAGAACCTATAAAGGACTAAGCTCTACTGCTACTGAAATCAGTATGAAATATGAAGCAACTGTAAATCAGTCTGTACTTCTGCTTACATTGATCGTAGACTTTAGGTCTATACTCTCCACCAAAACATTCATATTCCAGGGTTTCATCAGTCAAATCAAATTCTTCAACAACAGTGTCATTAAATTTATACCACTTTCCTTTTCCACATCCTCTGTGATCAAAACAAAACACAAACATAACAGAAACAAAATTAGTTGAGTGTCTTAGTAAAAAAAAAACAAACCTCAATGAATAGCCTAGAAGTGACAAGCCTGAACTCACATTTGTTTTGACAGTAAGAAAAAAGCTTAGTTCAATTGGTGTCAAAGTTGCATTTTAAAAAATAACTTTGATTAAAACTTTGAGAAGCACAACACCTGCAACTCAGTGTCACAGGAAGCCTTCAAACTGCAACACAAGGTACATCAGAATTAATGAGAATTTTATTCTATGATGTTCCATATCACTGTGTCATTGTCTCATGATAGGTGTTGAGAAAGGGAAGAGTGGTTCCAGTAGAGCTCTGGATGGCTCCATGCACCTTCCCAGAACAAGAAGCCTTTAGACAGCTCTCAAACCTCCCCCACGAACCTTCTTGCCCGTTACCTCCTGTCCTTGATGAAGGAGTAGTAGTGCCCTGCGTGAGCCTGCCCACTGTGGACAATCACACCAACGAGCTCGTAGTTCTCTGTAGGGGCAACTTTCTTCCTCGGGGAGCCTCCTCCCCCCTGGTCTGTGTTCCTGCCATTTTCCCCCACTTCTGAGGATGAGTCCTGACGAGCCATCCCTGACACAGTGTAAGGTTCCATGTTCAGCATCCAGGGAAACTGTTTGAAGAGATATTTTGGATTAATCAAGACATTCCAATGTGTACACGCTTCTTGTAATTTTATGAGAATGTTATCAATATTTCCCACATTGGGAACACCAAAGGAAAATATGGAACTTCAACTTCTTATGCTTATTCCACAGATTGTAAATAATAAACTCTCCTTAAGGAGGTTTTTTGCCTTGCTTTCTGAAAGGACCCTGAGAATGTTGCTAACAAGGAAAGCTCTAAGGAAAAACACTTATTTTCTGTAGCACTATCATGTTGTAAGTGTACACATACTCAAAATCCCTGCAGGAATTGCAGAAAAGGAAAGGAAAAGGAAAAGGAAAAATTAATAGGAAGAACAAGAGACCACTACACAAAGTAGCTGGGGAAGGCAGCAGCACGAAGAGAAGTTTTCTTACCCTTATTTGTTCATCATATTTAATAGAACGGCCGCTCTCCCAGTCAAAGCCAAATCTCATGAGGTGAATCACCAGCAGGCTTGGTAAGACCTTAATGCAGGTGCGCTTCACTGTAGTTCTCTTGAAAAGAAACAAGAATATCACCTCTATCTGACACCCCAGGCAATCTGCAGCATCCTTCTTGAAATTCACAGTGAAAATCCAGCCATGGGAAGCAGGGTGTCCATAGGATCACTGGGATACATCTCAATACGTTACACAAAACTTTACCATCCTGCCCTCCCTCTAAATTTCTAGTTTACAATGTGAGTTACAGGCAATGAACTTTTGTCTTCAATGTAGCAAGAGTGAGCAGCATCTAAGCATGGTTTCCATGATCATGTAATGCTTAGAAAACAAACTGCACATGAATCTTCTTTCACAAAAATTAAGAATCAATACCTTTTCTTTGCACTTTTCACAGTAGTATGCATTGCTTCCTTCCAGAACCTCTCCTCTAACAAACTGATCCAGTGATATTTCCAGGCTTTGACATGAGGTCACACCAAGGTTGAGAGCCATGAAGGCTTCCTCACGCTCATACCTGAATTCAAGAAGAAAAACAGATTAGGACTTATCCAACTGGCAGGAACAAGACCTATGTTCAGGAAAGAATACTGCATTTACCCCACAGCTATCAAAGTTGTGATGCTCACCAGGACACTTATCTACTTTCCAGTGCTACTTTGACCTATATATTTTTATAGTTCTGGGAGCACATAACTTGGTAACTGATGCACTAAATGTGACATTACCTGTGAGGACAGTCCTTGCAGATTTTCTGATCAGAGAAGATTCCTTGAAAAGTATTCTTAAATATTTGGTCTCTTCCTATTTTCTGTTGGAGATATAAAGTTAGGTATCAGTTGGATATATTGCAAGAAACTAGTAGGAATTTTACATTCCTGAATACTGTGCAGATTATAAAATAAACCAAATGGCTCTCTGCCTTCTTTTCCAAAGATCAAAGCAAAAAGAGAAAAAAGGTACCAAGGATATGCATACGAACCAGGAAAGAAATTGCTGAGGTTTTTACCTTGAGGTACTCATCCATTTGATCTATAAGACTGGTGAAGAACTCATAAGCATCCTGTTGCTCTCTAACATAAAGTTCCTTATTCCACATCTTGAAAATCTATATAAAATGGAAATACATGTTAAAAGGTGGTTGTTTCATACATATATCATTAAGAAAAGTAATTTTTAATAGAAATTAGTTATTTTAACATGTTTTGATTTTTTGAATTAGAACTTACTTTATAAATTCTGCAATTAGAAAAGGCTGAATAAATGATTACTTTTAAAGTAGAAAAGCTACAGATTCTAAAGAAAAAGATGCAATACCTTCCAAAAGTTCTCAGGTACATAATACTGCAGCTTGCTTTCCATCAAATGACCAAAAAGAGATTGAACTTGATAGAACACATTGTCATCAGGATTGTCTGTATCATCATCAATGGAAAGCAAGGCCTGGAAAGAAACAAATAACCTTATTAAATTGGTTTTTGGAAAAATCATTACTGTATTGTGTGTCATGGCACACAGCACTACAACTTAAAATTTATGTATTTATTGTTCGTGTTTATACATACACAGTTGACTTTATTTACCAATGGTGCTAAGATGAAGTGGTTCAAGTGAAAGTAATTCCAAAAAGAGGACTTTATTGGATGCTGAACTAATTACCTCTGGGAGACCAGGCTGCATGTAGAGCTGCTGGAAAACAGCATTCATGTAACAAGTAGCACCACCATTCTTCAGTCCTACAAATCCATAAATGGAGCGACTGTCCACTGGTGGAAGGTACTAGAATGACAAATACATTTTTTGTCTCAATAAATTATAAACATGAGACTCCAACAACATTCTACAGATTTTATAACCTTTATATTGTAGAATCACAAAATTGTTTGAGTTGGAAGGGACCTTAATCCATCTCCACCCCCTGTCATGGGCAGGGACACTTTCCACTATCCCAGGTTGCTTCAAGCCCTGTCCAACCTGGCCTTGGACACTTCCAGGGGCATCCACAGCTTCTCTGGGCATCCTGTGCCAAGGCCTCCCCACCCTCACAAGGAAGAGTTTCTTCCTAATATGTAACCTGAAACTACTCTCTTTAAGTTTAAAACCACTCCTCCTTGTATATGAGCTGTTAAGAACAATTTAATGGAGAATCAGGAATATAAATTCTGAAAAACTGCAAGACCACTTTATATAGTAATTTAAGTATTTAACATATTGTACAACACTGTTGAAAATGGCCTAAAATGTAATACTAAGTAAAATTTGTGATATTTAGGAAATACTTCTTCCTTACTCAGATAATGACAGACAAAGTCACACTGGAGTATCTGCTTCTGAGGAAGATCAAATGTATCTGCATTTATCCTTAGCTGCATTGTGGCATTTGAAACTGAAGACCATGGCAATCTCATGAATGAAGCAACAAAGTAAACCATGCACAGAACTCCAAACCCTGCTAACACAAATAAAAGGCTTCTTGCTTACATCAAACTCCTTGGTGAGTGCAGGGTCACACTGGTGGTGCATGGAAAGCAGCTCCTTTGTAATAAGCTGGAGATTGGAGGGTGAGCTATCAGCCAGCATTACCAGCACTTCATAAGCAGCTAATCTGCTGTCTGCTGTACTACACCTGCAAAGAAAAAAACACATCTGAGATCTACTGTCTAGATGACTCAATTATTTCTAATTCCAGAAAGCTGTATTACTCAGAACAAGCAACAATTAATGTTCAAAAGAACACTTTGAGTGATTAAACACTCCTGAGGGACTGCAGAGTGCTATTTTTTTTTTTCCCTTTCTTGGAGCAGGAGAATGGGGAAGAATCCAATGAGAAGAGTGGCAAGAGGAATACTCCTTCAACTAAGCCTTCTTTGCTGACATGGATACACTTCCATCATTCAGTAGCAAGGAAAAGGAGGTGCTTTAAAATAATTGGTTGCATGTCTGAGGACAGACAGATACTCTCCATCATGTAACACTGATGGAGACAAAATTACTTTTTTACATGGAGGGAAGCTTGGGAAGAGCTAGACCAGACAACATCCTTGCTACACGAGATGAGTTTAGACCCAAGTGTAGCACCAGCTCAGCTCTTTTCAGTGGTCATTCAACACAGCAGCCCTTTCTTCTGAAGGCCAAAGAAAAAGGCTTTAATTACTTTACAACAAAACAGCATGCTTGGAATGAAGTGTAATGAAGCAAAGCACTAAGGTGGATCAAGTCCCATTCATTTCAGGGGTTGTTAAATGCTCCACTGGAACCTTCTTTTGTGTTTGTGGAAAGGCAGTGAGGATATGCCTGATCTAGCATCAACTACTCAGTGCAACATAAACAATCCAGCTGCATTAGCTCAAAACTCTACATGAGCTAATTTACACCCATCCATTCAGATATTGTATGGCCATAACAGCTGTGACAGGAAGGAGAAAAAACACTCTTTTTTCTCCAGTTGATCTATTCTGGGCTATATCAGCTTTCTCAGGTGCAAGGAGACTTGCTTGGTGTTAGTTTTTTTATAAAATAGGTAGGGGGAAAAAAAGTAGTGGAACTTTGGAGATTCCCCTTTACAAGGAGCTTGGGAAGTTAATTTCCTGCTCATGCTCCAATTTAGCCAACTTCCCAAGCAGTAACAAGCCAAAGAAATAGTCTTTGGACTCATGAAATCAGCACTAAGTTGTGCCTGAAGTTCATTGATCTAACAAAGCACAGACTTTGAAGTACAGAAATGGAAGGATATTGGATCACACAAAAACATATAAAATGCTATTTGGGCATTTATGTGGAAGTGTAGAAAACTGGAGAAATGCTCCACCACTGGTATTAAATCCTACTGCATGTAGAATTTAACACTGACATTCACATTCATGACATTCAAGATAAAACTCAACATAAAAAAAAATTTACTTTGGATGAAAGTCTTGCTGACTGATCGCAGCACTGCCTGCTGGGGAATGGCTGTTCAGAATAATCCTGGATGCTCGGAATAGGAAATCATCCAACAATGGCTTAATCAAAGATGAACCTGAAACAGCAATCCACATCTACTGTTAAATACTTACATTATCAATGCAAATGCCAAAAAGGTGTTTCATAACAACAAAAATCACTTCATGGCACCACATCAACAAATGTTTTATCAAATATTAAAGGTACTGCCAAAATCAGTCCTTAGAGCTCTGTATCACTTCTACTGATGTCCTCACACGACTGCCTAGTCATGTCAAAGCAGAATTCACACCAGTTTAAGTCAATTTAAAGAGGAATACTCACCAACCATTTCTTTCTCTGCCCCACAGAGTGAGAGGAGAGTCTTGATGAGCCTCAAGTGCCCTGCCAACAGGATGTTGTCAGCCTCACTAGTCTCACATTCTGCAGTGCGGTTGGGCTCGAAGTTGTCCAGCCAAGTGATCTCATCTTCCAACATGGCAGCTGGACTTATCTTCAGCTGCTCCATTTCTGATGCTGCAAGGAAAAAAAAAAAGAACACAGTAAAAATCAGCATATAAATAGAATATAAATACAAAGAATTTCAAACAGTTTGGTAATGGTCTAGTTTTGCCCCCCTGTGTATCAAGTAAACCTTCCACCAAGGAACTTAGTTCACTTTCCAGAAGGAATGAGCTGCCCTGCAGCTACCCAATGCCAAGAACAGTCCCTGCCAGGTACTAGCACACTGGCAGGTCACTCTGAGTTTAAGGTGTAGTAACCCCTTTCTGTAGGCAATTCTACATCTTTTCTACAGAAAGATGTAGAATAGGCTTGGAAGCTGCCATCAGAATGACTGAATCAGGTGTCTGCACATACTTACATGTCAGGTCATCCAGTAATTGACATCTCAGGTCAAAATATTCTGTACACTGGGACAAAAGTCTGAAACAGGTATAAATAAAGAAAGGTACACTTAAAATCATAAACTTTTCTCTAGCCAGTTGTCTTTAAAGTCTGTGTGCTCTGTCCATCTAATCCAAAGCAGCATAAACATCTAGGTGTGCTTTTGCATACTGCAGCTTTAAAAAACCACTCCTTCCCTACAGCTACTTCTGAGTGTCAGGAATCATATTTAATCCTCATTTCTTCCCTCACCTCACAGCAATTTTACTTATTTATCAGTTGACAACAGAACAACATGCTTTAACTTCTCAGGTACTCCTCTAGAAATTGCAGGATGTCTACTTCCAACACTTGCCAAAACGTGTCAGATTTGCTTCCTCCATAAACACCCAGTGACTTACCTCTGGTTGATTCCTCTCATGATGCTGGTTGGTGACCAGAGAGGCAGCTGGGCCCCAAGAACAACGCTTAGTAGGAATTGGTTTGGCTTTTGTACATCTGGGTGAGCTGATGTGTCTGTCTGGCTCAGGGTGTACAACTGGTCACAGGCAACGCGACGAATCTGGAACAGCATCATTGTCATTGTCAAACACTAGCAGTTACTCAAAGGTTGCAAAAATCCCCACACTCCAGTTATGCTAGAAATCTAACAGAAAAAATGGACATTGCAATGGTGCAAACCAAGCTATGAGCTCTGCACCCACCAGCAGGGTTTCTAGAAATTTAACAGACCCTGTTCATCCCCGAGTGAAAACCTCGGATAAACACAAATTATGAATACAGATAAAGGGGAAAGATGCAATGACCTCATGCAAAATAGATAACACATGATAAAATGAAATAAGCATAAAAGTCAATAGCTTTTTGAATATCCAAGATAATCTTAAATCAAAAGAATGAATTTTAGGAGGGTTCTGACACTTAGAATAAATTTTCACAAGTTGAGAAGAATCCATTAAATTTTACCCAAATGAAAGTTACTTGAAACTTTCCCTAAAGTACTAGTTTTACAGAATTTGTGTCACCAAAATGAGACTATTTTCTTTAGACTAGTCACAGCACAGTCCTGTGCATCTCATGGATAAAACAAGCCTAGAAAATGTAACACTACAGATTTTTCATCAACCCATCACCAGATCCTGGAATTACTAACAATTAGACAAAGGTTATTTATTCAAATACTAATCTGTGGGAATACTTACAATAAACAATTTTATGTTCAGACCATATGAAATTATTAAAACATACACACTTCAGACGGAGTATTTAGAAAGGTTTCAAAGGAAGACCCTCACCTCAGCACTTGGTGATCCAAGCAGAATATCAATGATGAAATCAGCAACACAAGGCAAATTGTAAAAAGATCCTGGAACAGAAAAGTATCAGTCTATCTCATTAAAAATATTATTTTAAAATAAGTCGGTTACAGTCTTGCATTAAAATACCACAGGACCTAGAAGACATCAATACAGAAAAGCAGTAAAGGCTATTTCCTGATTTCCTTCCCTCACCAGAGGCTGCCACCATGATATAACATTTTCCTTGCCTTCCTGCACCACCAGTGTTTACACTTCCTGTACACAAAGACCCAAGTACTAAACAGGAGCTATGCAAACAGCAGCACTTAGAGAATTACAGACTTCAAAGGCAGTGCAAATATTTATATTCTGGCACTAAGTCAGCTTTCCCAAAACATTCCACCAAGGCATAGCACTACATGCCTTATTTCAGTCCTGGAAAAAAAAATCCCTGTATTTTTTAATTAAATGCTGTGCTTTTAGCTTGAGCTGTCTCAGCTAACAAAGTTCAAGTTTCTCTCTCTTTTTTTTTTTACTCTACTATATCCAAAAGCCTCCTCTCACCTGGCTTATACCCCAAATAGTGAATAATCTGACTTTTTCCATACCTAGCTGCTGACTACGTAGCTGAAGGCAGGTTACTAGCAGAGACAAGGCTTCCCCAGCAATGAGAGCATCTTTGGTGGACACAGACTGCTGCCTCACACAGATCCCAGCGTGCAGGGCCGTGGGCTCCCCTTCACTTCCTGAACTGCAGTTACTTCCTGCATTAAAAAAAAAACAAAACAAACAAGTGCTGCAATTCATTAAATTTTACTCAGATGTTTTCAGCTTTTGGTCAGTTCTCTGCAATTTAAACACTTCTCTGAAAGTCTGATGAATGTACATAAATTTGCTCAGATTTTTTGTAATTTAATTGTATAATGTCCCAAGCTGGAGGACACCCAAGAGGATGAACATCCAATGAATTCAGCTTCAAGCTCCTGAAAAGTGCTCAATTAAGATTAAACCAAATGCTTTTAGATTGGTTTAGGGATACAGTTAACCCACCTGAGCTGCTAAGTCTGTTTCTAATCCCAGCAGGAAAGAGAGTGTTGCTCTCTTTGATGGGCTGACTACTTCCCACGAGGTCCAGGCGTCCTGCAGCAGCAGCCCACGAGAGGCGCATGAAACAAGCCACTGTGGAGGTGAAATCATTCACCTCCATGGTCTGCAGGAACAAGGAACAGCAGTTACTTCTGTGATACTCACCAATCTTTGTTAATCACAGGGATAAGAAGAATACATCTACTGGGTCGTGTCAAATTGACATTTACATTTGTTTTCCTCTCTCTTCTCACACAGATTCAAGGATTCAAGAGTCTTTGTTCCCAATGAGAGATTGGTATTGCTATCTTAGGAGAAATAATTAATTTTTTAATTCTCCACCAGGATGGATAATATCCTTGCCACCTATCTGGAGGCAGGCATGCTGATTTCAATAATTCAATCCACTTGGGAAGCACTGCCCAACAACCTAACATAGCACACTTGTCACATTAACTATGAAGTTTCTTTCAACTGGACTCAATGGGCTTTCAAATAATGTTTTCTTAAGGTACTGAAAAGAAAAAATTTCCTTTTTCTCCATGGTACTGTCAAGCAAAGTTAATTTTTAATGAGCTATTTGAAAAAAAAAAATCTTGTCCCATTCTAATTCAAAGTATCATGGATTATAAAGGCACAAGTTCAAGCAGGAACCTTCTTTTAATTCACAGAAAATTAATAGGAGCAAGATCTTAAGAGTTAAGCATGACTGAAGATAAACCATAAGTAAGATTTCTGTGTACATCTATTTCTTTTAAGAACTTTTGAGGTACTGCAGTACTGCTTCCCTTTGTAGTACCAAAATAATTTATGAGAATATGTTAAAATTCAGATCAAGACTGGAAGAGACACTGATGGTCAAGATTTTCAGAGGCTTTTAAATGAAGCCAGGGCAAAAACCTGTATAAAAACCAGATTGATTAAAAATCTCTGAGTTGCACAGCTGTCATTGGAGATGACACTGCTACATCATCAAAAGCACTTCCTTACTTGTATGGCAACTCTTGCAGCTGGGATGATTTCTTCTACCCTGATGGAGGATCTGTCAGACACGGAGAGCTGGCGGTAGGAGGACTTCTCAGGGGTCCCACAGATGGACATCTGCCTGCTCGCCTGCCGGCTCACGTTGCGGAAGGGCCGCGAGGACAGAGCTTCCACCCCATCCTTGATGAAATCCTCATCCAGCAGCATGGGCATTGTCTGGCCAACCAGCAAGAACCTGCACTCACAGAGGAAAAACATCAGCCTTGTATTTGGAAGCTCACAGAGTGAATGAAACAGAATTCAAAGTGCCAATTAATCTAATATATTAAAAGCTGCATGCTGAAAGCCAAGAAAGCAGCACTTTCTCTAATGAGAAGCAATTACATACCTTGCAAGCTGCAGGCAGATGGAATAGACTCCTTGTCTTGTTTCATAGTCCACCTCTGATGGGATGGAATCTCTCTGCATCACATTCACCACCAAACTTAAAAACAAATCGATAAGACAGACTCCATTTGGAAATGTTTCACATTAGGAGAGCTGCAATTAATTTGACTCTTTCCTTCCTCCTATTCACTCAGCTGAGTCCCAGTTCAAACTGACTTGTTTGGAGGCCAACATTCTCATTTCCCCCTTTTATATCTACAGATGGAAGCTTTCTGCTCCTGCTGGAAAATGCTTCAGGATGTCTTGGGCAGAGGAGTGTCATGGATAGAATTACTAAGAGCAGAATATCCTTGATGAATCTCCCACTATCAGTATTGTCAGATCTTCCAAACCACTCACACTGGGCCTCAACTCTTATCTGAAGTCTGAATTTTCAAGACTGTAATTACAAATTTAATTTGGTTTCCACTTCATGACCTATACTTTGATTGCTTAAAATGTCCACTGCTGTCTACACAGAAGAGTGCAATGCACTCTTGCAAATTTGGATTGAAACACTTCAAAACTATCCAAATATCAACTACTTTAGTACAAGCCACATTTTAGAAGCTTATTTGTGCCTAACTTGATTTTGAGGTTTAACAACATGTACTGTGCTAAATAGCTACTGGACAGTGGTAGAACAGCCTTGGGTGGATTTTTTTCTCTGAAAAAGAAGCTGATAGGTGTATTAGTGTGCTGCAGTGTGGAAATAGGAAACAACACACAACTGCTAACTAAATGAAGTGCTACAAATTGAGTCAAGGTTTTGAAGTCTAACCTCAAACCTCCTGCTCTAAGGAAGTTTTCACAGAAAGACTTGGCACAGTTTCTTGCCATTTCATCATCTGCAGTTGGCATCAGCTTGGAGCTCAGCACCTACAATAAATACATAAATAAGATGTAAACTACCACCTCACTTAGTGTTCTTTAACTGCTGAAGTTTGAAAGTGTAACAGAAAAAAATCCACTACAAATGAAGCAATTAATAATATACTTACACAAAACTGTAGTCAGTAAGAGAAATTTCATATATGCACTAAATCTCAAATATTTAGAACAACTTTGGCAACTACAGATGTTTATTCTGAAACAAAGGGCATTTATTTCACTGCAGTTTGCATGTTAAGGGAACGGATGAAGTACATGGAATGTCATCTTCTGCTTCACTTGGTGCTTCTCAGGAGCCAAATTCTTCTTGGTCCTGGATTTTCAATTCACAGTATCCCACAAAACATCCTACAGATGGCTTACTTATTGATTTACACCTTCTGAAATATAATTGTACTACTATTATTCTGGTGTTTCTTTGTAAAAGATGGCTCAGGTAATTCTAGAGACCTTATGAACATCACTCTATCATCTCTATCATCCCTTCTGTTTTAAATCAGCACTAAACTTCAGAGTGTAAATACCTCAGAAACATGGCTAGAAGGAAGTCTGTGGTCTCTGTGGGTCAGTTCTCTTTTATGTTTATAGTCCATTTCACTTCACATAAAAATACCCCAACAGCTAAACAAACAAACCCCCCAACAAAACCCTGGCAAAGACCTCAAACTCATCAACCAAACAAACCCTGGCCCCACCCAAAATCCCAGAAAATCCCACTGATACTATCTGCTTTCTTGAAAAGTCTCCTTGGCATGTACAGCCAACAATGCTGCAAACAAAATACATCTCTTCCAGGTTCACAGATCAGAAGGTTTTACAGAGTTCCAGGCATGGAATCTGATAATTCCCTGGACATCTGCAACATTCAATTTTTATCTCTTTCATATGTTCTGCAAATTTCCTGTGCACAATTTTTTCAGAAAGCAGTTCAGACTGGTTCCTACATTTTCACGAGATCACCAGCTGAGAGGATAAAAAAAGCACATATTCCTTTTCCTGAGAGAAACCATCTTCCAATTGGCTTGACTGGAGCTGAGGAACAAGTCCACTCCTATAATCTACACATGTAATCCAATTCATTACTTCTCATCCCTTGCCAGAAAAGGAAGCAATTTATTACTTGCTTTTATTATTTTCTCTGGCACAGAAGCAGCAGATAACTGTCCCATCCTGCTGCAATGTAACTTGTCAGTTCAACAAGACACCCTGAACCATTTGCTTCGAGTTGTAGAACTTGTCAACATATTCTGAAGATGTAATCAGGGATCTTTCACTGCAGCTGTACAGAAAAGGGGGAATCCTAAGGCAGGAGTGTGATGACAGTGTAGGAAGATGAAGAGCTAACATTAGACTGTGGAAACTTAAAGGGAAGCAACCACGAGAAAATTCCTACAGTAATCTTGGCACACACTATGAAGGAAAGAATAATTTTGTCTAATGTTCTGGAAGCAGTTGGCAATTGGTCCTTCAACCACAAGTTCTTCAAATCACATTTGTCATGGGTATTTATAAACAGTGGGACCTGAAAGTAGAACTAAACACTGTGCAGCTTTTAGTGTGCAGGTTACTGTGTCCTACCAACAATACCAGCTGAACTCCTGTAATCCTTAAAATCTATTCACTGAAATCTAGCAAAGAATCTTTAAAGGGCCCAATCCAGCATTTTGGCCAAAGAATTTAGGAGAATGCTTAGGGGTAAGAAAGTTCTATGTATTCGACTCTACCTGTGCAGCCAAAACAGGCCAGAGGCCTCTTGGCAAAAGCCCTGAACATTTGGATGGTGAAAATTCTTCCCAGCTGAATGCTTTGTAAAAACACTCCTCCTTAGACAGAAAATGGGAGGCTTAAACAGCACAGAAGTTTCTGACAAATTTAATCAAGTAAAATCAATCCAACTTAAAATAGCTCCCATTAATTTTTAAGGGCCAACTTTTTTTTTTAATATGTATTTTTTATATATACACACACTAAAAATTGCATATTCAGAGATCTAGAATTTTATCTAAACAGTAAGAATTTTATGTTTCTTTGCTTCTCTCCACTTACTTCAGAACACTTCTTCCACCTTCCAAATCACACAAAGAGGGGCCTGGTTTCTCATTTAAGTCTCTGAAAGGGAACTTTCTGTCCCTTTCATTCTGTGTAAAATTTACCACATGCATAAAAGCAGCCTGTGCCATGATATCTGCATTTTTCATAATGACCCCATCACAGTGGGCTCCTGCCCAGAAAACCTAGAAATATAAACTCTTACTGCTTAGAAACACAGAAAGAAGCAAATTTGTTTTCTTACCTCTAAATTGTAGAGCACTCTGAACGTGGACATGCCTGGAGCAAAAGATCTGAAAAGACTTTCTAGTATTGAACTGGCACTGGGCTGATGTTGATGTTTTGAAGACAAGGATGGGGATTTTGAGGACTGAGAACTGGATTCTGAAAGCAGTGTTTTCTAGGAGGAAAAAGCCACAGAAGAAATATTTTGAGACTCCTGTGTTTTGCTGCAATTTCAATACATTTCCTACAACCCTCTCACATATGGCTGCTTGGAAATAAGTCAATAACGGACATTGACTAAACATGACCATTATTTTGCTGTAGTTTCAAACCCTCTGTGTATAATCATCTGACAGAGAATTAAAGGAATCTGGTAGTAAAATCCTCTTTGTGTAGCTCACCATGATCAATTATTTAATCCATACCTTCCTTCCCAGGGAATCAAGCTGATCAAGAGCCTCCTGAATAGCTGGGTCAGTGGGAATCAGGAGCAGAAGCTTCCTCACTCGCAGTGTTATCCTGAAAAGAAATCAGAACTTACATGCACAGAACAAGGGCTCAGCCACACTGCACACAGTGGAGTGAGTATTCAAACTGGGCACTGTGAGCAATTCTTTACTACTCAGTAACCATTTAATCTGCTTACCTTGGCTCCTCCAGGTTGGCAAGCTGGTAAAGCATATCAAACACATTACACACGAGAGCCATGACGACTCCAGGGAGGGATTTCTCCTGAGAATTAAGCAGAAATACAAAAGCCTTTTTCTCCCTTTTCTGTAATGTGTAAATTTAACAGAGCTCTTCACTGAAGCAAATGGCCCAGATGCCAACCTGACCCACAGAGATCACAGCTACTTTCTAGGCTGAGACAACATTTACATCATTCCATTTCCCTTTTAACAGTCAATCTTTGAAGTCAGCTGCTATGACAAGCAAAATACAAAGCAGACCAGGAGTGATTTGAACATGCTAGTTGATGCTTCTTAGTTTACTTTCATACTGCAGCTTTATTAGTTGTGAAAATGTGGAAATCTCTACCCTTAACAAAAACACAGTCTCAAAATTAAAGCAGACGGGTCCTATTTGTTTAAAAGACCCTGTGGACATGAATAAACACCAAGCAGGCTACCATAGCTGACAGAGCACAGATTATAAAGTCCAGCCTGCATGCACAAGGCAGTTGTGTATTTAGACGATTTGTTTCAATTGCAGTTTGAAAGGAAAACCAGATTACTAAAGATTGGAAGATCTTACTGGAGCTCCTACTCTCTCCCCCATCTATCCCTGCTTCAGGAAAAATCTGAGGGAAGGCCTCAGGTCATATTATGTTCTACCTGTTCCATTGCATAGGATGAACTAAATACACTGCTGCTGTTGCTGGAACTGGTTGAGGAATCTGCAGAGGTCCCTGATGGAGTCCCACTTCCTGATGTTTTTACTGTAAGGATTTGTTCATCGGAGAAGCCCAGCTGGTGGAGTAGTTTCTGATCTTTGTTTACTGTGAGCTGCAAGAAAAAATTTAATGTTTAATTCTGGGAAAGACTCAATTTCATAAACAATGGGAATTCTTTGTAGTTAACATACCAGGCTGTCATTGGCAAATATCTGTATATTTTCCACAGGTGAATTCAACATCTTTGCTATCTTCCACCTGACACTTCCTACAGTTTCATTGCTATGAGCCTGTAAAATTAAACAACACTGGTTCAGTAAGTCTGCCTGAGCAGTAAATGCCAAGAAAAATTAAAATCTTCTGAAAGAGTCCTCCTGCAGAGGGGGTAAAAGCATTGTTCATAAGGACTGACAGGATAGGACAGCACAGAAATTCTCCAACACCCACAGTGAGCAAAAAACTTATTTTTCCCATCCTGGAATTCATTAATGAATAAAATGCATTTGGTCCACAGACACTTCCATATATGTATTTTTAACATCTTCAAGAAGAGCTTTCAAGTTGACTCTTTTCAGTCCAGGCATAAAACCCACCCAGAGTGGCTACACAACCAACAGTCCATGGCACACACAGGTGGGGCACACCTACCTCTATGGTGAAGGTATCTTTGGTAGACTCATATGTAACATTAAGGGTTAAAAGATGTCCATGGAAAGAGGCACCATGAGGTAGAATAGTTCGGGGAACAGAGTAAAGGTCCTACAGGAAGAGAAGTAAATATCTTGAAAATGAAGACATTTCTGTGATGGAGGGTTGCATGTTTAAATAATTTTGATTGTTTTTAATAAAACTGGAAGTTGTGTTCTTAGCCTTGTCTAGTAGGAAATTACACATCTTACCTCTATTGTTATCACGTAACGCTCTGCCAACAGCAGCAGCCTCTCAATTATTACAAGTTTAGTTGACCTAAAGATAAACATTGAAAACAAGAGTAACTTGTCTCACAGATTCATTTCCAACGCCCATGGGTAACTACCATGAATTGTCTGGTTTTGAAGGTACCTCCTTAAACTTGGAGTTAATTCAGCAAAAATGAACTAGGAAAACAGGCCAAGAGGTTCACATTGTACTGCTTGAGATGCTGCCAGCTTCAGAGGAAAATTTCTGTTTCTAAAGGTCCCACCCTATGATCCTATATTTAAGTTACACATATTCAGGTATGACTAAATTAAGCTGGAGGTTGAAAAAACAATCTTTTCTCTCCTAATTTAAGAAGAACCACATCTAAATCCCACTGCCCCAGAAATATTACATGATTAATAGGCTGGTAATAACCTGTGGGGTTTTTTGTTTTGGTTGGTTGGTTTTGGTTTTCGGGGGGCTGGAGGCAGGGTGGTTTTCTTGGTTTTGATTTGCTGTTTTGGGGTTTTTAAATGTCTATTTGGTTTTGGTTTTCTTTGTTTCCTTGCTGGTTTTTTTTTAAACACAGGTTTTTCAAAATTTCTGGAACTCCTATTGCATAGCAATTGGAATATTCAACGGGGGAACCACCAGAATGTACAACTAGCAATTACTGAGAATTTTAATTAGTGGTCAAAATCTTGTTGGAAGCAGCTGGGAGCAAATGTCTACTGCCATATTTATTCCTTGAGAGGCTGGCCTACCTGTAAGGAGACTGAACTGATGTTGCCACTGTAGGCATGGCAGTTGCTGTAAGCATTTTTGTAGCTCTTGTGACAGCGTGTGTTAATGTTGGACCACCGAGCGCAGAGCTGGCTGCCTGCAACACAGAGCACAGCAAGGGACAGTCAGAATGTCCTGGAAAGCTCAGAGGACAAAAAACTATTTGTGGAAAGAATTTTTTTCTTTAAATGGAATTATCATAGAGGAGTATTCTTATTCTAAGATACAGAACCAAAAGGATGTAGGCATTAGAATAATTAAAATTTGTCTTTTACCTCTAATCGTGTGTAGCAATCAGCAATGAATTTCTTGTGCAGTGATACTGAATCCTAAAGATAAAATGTACAAATTAATTAGAACTTACACTAAAATAATGGGAATTACTCATGAACTGACAGAACCCGACAAATCACACAGCTGAACATGCAGAGTATCAAGACTTTTTGAATGTCAAAGCACATTTATGTACAAATATATGCCTACCTTTTTCAATCTGGGAGTTAGATTTATATAGCTGTAATTTATTATCAGTTGAATAGCTTCATTGGCAATTTCTTCATCTGGTGACTCCATTGCAATCTTCCAAATGAAATCCATTCCTATTAATTCCAGTTTTTCTACGCTCTACACAGGAAACAACAACAGTAAAACATGACTGGATTTCTTACACAATAGTGAGTTGAACCACAGGGACAAAACTGCTGGAAAAGCACCTTTTGATTAAAACTTAAAAACTTTCTTTTCCAACATGCTGCCATCTTTGGCACAGTGCAAATTTAAATCAACTGCTGCACATTTGTGTATTTATACAAGAAAAAAAAATTGTGGATAAACAAGTTCGAAAGAACAATCTCAGTCAAGCCAACTGAAAAATTAAAAAATTTAAAAGCATGGAGAAATCTAATCTAGAATGGAATTTGTTTCAAAAAAAGTCAATATGATAACTAACCACACAATAAACCATCACAAAACCTGCTATGATACTTGGCAAAAAATTCTGCATTTGAAGTAAGTTCTCTGTGATAAAGATCTAAAATGCCTATGGAAAACTACTTAACATATAACCATTAATTTAACAAAACCATTGAAGGATCAGAGTTAAAAATTATAGTAGGTTAGAATTTAAATATGATAAGTCTAACTCCCGTGCAAAGAAGAAAAACAAAAAGTAATTTTAAAAAAAGACTTTCCCTGCTAGGGAGATGAAAAAATTGCACACCAGAATTCATGATTATTTTAAAAAAATAGTTCAGTCATTCCTCCTGCAAAGTTTTACAAACTACAAACCAGCTTCCAGTTACCAATTGCTGAATTTTAACTGTTGAAATTGTCAAAGTTTTAGCTTCAGAATTTAACAGTGTTAATGCTACAAGGACAATCTGGTCATTAATACAAACATGACCAGGTCAAACAGCTGCTACACAACCTTTGTCTCACCTCCTTCTGTCCCTAAGAGGACACAGGGAGGACACAGGAACAAACTCGCCAGAACACACTCACCAGCTGAGTTCCTTGTCTCTTCAGTCGATGGTCACACAGGTTCACATTTTCAAAGAAGGTCTTAAATAAACTAAAACCTGAGAGTGGAAAAAAAGTTATCAAATATAGGAGATGAACTTTTCCCTCTCTAACTAGTAAAGCTCAAAATGATAGACTCCTTTATTACATTGATTTATAGAACTGGTTAGATGTTTGATTTGAAGGGTTAGGATGCAAATTTCTGGTATATATTTCAACACCAAATCTGTTCACTAAATCCATTTTCTTACCATTCATAGTAATTTCATATGATTCCAGTTTAAGAATTTTCTCTTTGAAGAGCTGTTGCTGCACATCACTCTCCAGATCATGTTGCCCTTTTGTAAACCACTCAAAGCACATCTGTGAATGAAAGGCAGACATAATTTTTACCCCATTGTCACATCAAATATTTTAGTTTTATACAGCAACCTATGTCAGATACCACAGTAACCCATCTTGCAGAAGTTTTATCTACAGCAAGAGGCTGAAAACCTCATTAGGGTAACCTCACATGTTATGGAGGCTGCATTGCAGCTCTAGGGTACTACATAGCCATCTTTCAGCCAAATAATGCTGAATGTTTCTTGTCTGCACTAACCCCCATGTACCCCTTTTCAAACCAGCATCTCCAACTAATCTCCCAGCCAATGTCCCTCTCCCAGTCAAATTTAATGTTAAAAGAGCATCCTGGCCATAAATGAACTCCTAACAGTAGCTGCTGTAGCCTACACAATGCACAAAATGCATGACTAGTTTGTGTTTGCTACTCACACTCCACATGTCTCAACAAACACATATGCTGCTCATGATCCATTAAAATTCCTTCTGCAACCACAGAAACCAACTTTTCAAGTTTTTCTTACCTCTCGATCCAACTCACAAACATCTTGGCCAGTTACAAGGCATTCCCAGATCTCCCTGGCACGATTCCAGCCCAAATAAAGGGTGGCTTCTTGCAGAAAAAATGCCAAAAATTTTAGATGTGCCTCCAAATACTGAGAAAGAGGAAACAAAAACTCAAGCTTTTCTTTCTGAAACAAGCACTCTGAGCATTCTATTTTTTTTATTTCGTTATCAAACAACAGTACACTTTGAAAAGCCTGGAAACAGAAACTGTTTGTGAGATTTATTTCTATTTTAAACATACTTTGTGACTACCTTTCTAAAAACAAACACTGAAGTCCCCTTGGATTTGCTCTTACTCTGCTGGTGGTGATATTTGAACTAAGTCAAAACTAGCATGGAAAAAATAATTATCAAAGCATTAGCAACAAACTCCTATTTGTGTTTGGCTTCTAATTAGCAAATCTGTTGCAGGTATTAAGAGCTTCACAACACATTCAAGGGTATCACCTCTACCAGGAACTGAAGCTGGTGAAAAAGCTGGAAGCTACACAGGCTTAGCAGCAACAGATCCTAGGACTGGGAGATCTACTCTTTACCAGGTGAAGGTTTTGCTAAGAACTTGTGTAATTTTGTGTAATGTTTACACAGCTTTCTTCTACATAATAACAATGGTACAACAAACCTTCACAGATAGGCAGTAGAGCTTGTAAAACACAAGAACTAGAAATAAAAACTAGAGTAATTATTCACCAGTGAATTTCAAAAATGAAACAACAAGGTAAAGAAACTCAGTACCTCCCGGTAAGTGTATCGGCCATCCACCAGTGTTGCTCCCACCAGCCCTCCTGGGCCTGCCACAGATGCAGCCAAACGGTGGCAGGATATCAAGCTTCCTGTCACCAACTTCACTATTTCAAAGTTTTTCTTTAAATCTTGAATAATGCTCTTGGCAATAAAAGAAAAGAGAGCAAAGATGTTTTTAAACCAAGAGTTAATGGATGCACATACTGCAATTTGCTCTTTTACAGACACACATCTTTTACCAGAAGGAGTTTATGTTCCCCGCTCAGTCAGCTGCTCCCCTTCCAAGCACCCAACCCCCCCGATGCTGGTGTTTTCAGCATGTGCTGCAGATGGCAAAGCCCCACACCTCCACACAGCCACTCTACAGCACACATGACTGCTGGTAGTTTAGTCTGTTTTCCAAGAGTCAATGTCAATTCAATTACAAAGCAGTTGGTCTAAACATTAGCCATTGTTCATTTCTTAACACAAACATGCCTGTTAATTATTCTACTAAAAGCTGAGAATAAAATAAATTAGTCCTGACACAGCAAACAGATTTATACATGCACAAACACACACTCACAAAGGGAGAGTTCTCCCACAGTTCATTTATACTACATCACAAAACTGCTTTGAAAATTGTTTATTAGCTAACTTATTTTTTTTCTAAATTCAAACTTCCATGTTTAGCAGAGCTACACAGACACAACAAAAGCTTCAAAAATCTTGTCAGCATATAGCCTTACCTTGTCTTGTTTTTGGTAAGTTTGCTTAATAAATGAACGCGTGATTTCATGGAGCTGACGCAAGGCTGGCACCACCCACACAAACTGAGGATTATTGTGCTGGGACGACTGGTAGCAGGAAAGGTAAAAACAATTACACATGTGGTACATGCTCAACAACAGATTAACTTTCCTCTCAGACTCCTGGAAGCCTACTGATATCTGTTAATGCTGCTGTTTCAAAACAACAGCTACCGCCTCTGCTGGCTTCAGTTACTTGTTCCTGCTCCCTTTTCAAAGACTCAAAGTGCCCTTCTTGACTTTCTACAAGAAGTCCCTTAAAACACATATATGCCATTTTGCTATCCCTATTATTAAGCCCAAAGTACCAGCTCTTTGCTAGAGAACATGCAAATTAAGTAGCCAAAAAGAACTCAGTTGCACCAGGGAGAGATAATAACCACCACCTTCCTCAATTATGGGAGATGAAGCAGGTCTAAAATGGCATAAAAGGGCAAATCCAGTCAAATGCTGTTACTACTAAAGCAAGAGCAACAGAAGAAAGAATTTCAAATACTACTGAGGCTTAAGAGACAAGAAATTTCTGATTGGTGCTGCAAGCAGCTTCCTGATAGGAAGCAAAGGATACTTAAGCTGCATTTTGAAAGAGATCCTACAAAAAATAACCCTCCTACCTCATTTTTAGAACTGCTCATCACTTTTCTGGGAGGCTTCATTTTCTGTAAAGTTTGACCACACAGACCAGTACTGAGGTTGCTTGTTCAGAGAAGTGATGTCTGGTTTAAATACTGACAACACCCAAATACCACCTACACACTCAGAGAGGTTGAAGAAGCCTGCCTATAACAGAGTGCTCTCCACTGAAGACTCCCTCACAAATTTGATAAAGCTGCCTTAACATTACATTCCCTCCCAGTTTATGTCTTTATTTCCCTAATGAAGGGAAATTAGAACACCATGTATTTTAGAAGTCTGCTGTATGCTTATCCCAATCCCTTCTAGTTTACAATAACAGCTTTTGTTAGTGTTTCCCACTGCAGCACCTGTGTAAAGCCCTTGCCAGAATATAGTTAAAAGGAATGAGATTAGGAAAGCATAAGAGAAGATCCAAAAGAAAAAAAACCCCTAACTTTCACAGACATTGAGAACCCAAGATTTGAAATTAATATTCATGAACACACACACTGAAGTGTGGTCAATATCAAGAACCAACATATTATACCTCCTAAACACCTAAAATCCTCTACAGATGCTGCAACACAGACAAAATCTAATTTATAATAAAAGAAATGAACAAAAAAGTACAAGCCTTTTTCTTTATTTACAGCATACTTCAGGATGAAAAAAAAAAGAAGACAGGAGCATTCCTGCAGGCCTCAAGAAGAACTGCCTGCTATGTGGATAGTGCAGGAGAGAATATATGCAGTCTTTTAAGCCATGCACATCTCTGCTGCTGCCAGGAAACAGCACAGGCAGCTTTGGGAATGGCTTCTTTATGTTACAGGAAAAGAGTTAAGAATTTTCATAAAATACAAAACTACTACAATTGAAATATCGATTTGCATTTTGAGACTTAATGGTCATGCCAGAACACATGCTTAACTCAAAAAAAAAAACTAATCTAGGCTTTCACATGAAAGGGACAGTTAAAATACTGACATACCTTTACAGTGGTTCCATTTGCAAATTCTAACCTTGGGCCCATCCTGGTAGTTTCCCATAAACTGATCACTCCTTGTGCTGAAAATTTGCTTAAAACAAAGGCAAGAGACTTACTATGAGTCTCATGATCAACAAAGTGGCTCACACAAAGCCTACCCCTCTCGAGGACTCCCCAAGGTAAGAACTTACAGATGGGACACACAATTTGTGCATCTTGAAAGAAAAGGGCAACATTGAGGCTAGATAAGATCTCATTTTGGAAAAGATAAAATAATAAACCAACCCTCTTAATATCTTCTATGCATTTGATGATGTAGCTCCTTTTGATTGCCTCTTTCACTGCATAAGCATCACTGAGGATTGTCAGGTGCTCCTCCAAGGCCTGCTGGATAAGACTACACGGTAACGTTGGAAGGTGAGCCAGCTCCCAAAGTACCTCCAGAACCTGGAGGAAGAAGGGCAAGGAAAGTCAGGACCTAGGAACTACAGAGGCTAGCAACTCTACATTTAATAAATCAAAAATCCAAAGGAAAACCATCCACTTGCCTTGCCAGTGGTTGTTTCTACTCGTGCTTCTCGGCCAATGCGGCCAATGAGGCTCAGCAGCTTCTGCCTCACTCGGTCACTCTCTGTCTCCCAGCTCTAAACAGCAAAGAAATCAATGTTAGAGCCCCATTGTCAGGCTGTTACACCTCAAGTGTACACAAAAATATGATCCACAACTGCTTTACTGCAGGAAAATCAAAATACAAACAAGTACGTTTCCACCAGAAGTATTTCCTTATTTCTGTTGCTGGGGGTTACAGTACTAATTTACTCAACTCTTTTTCAAATATTATTAGGGATTAAATATAAAAATAAAATCTCACTTTAAGTCCCTTAGGACTGGACACATAATGTACTTAAAATTCAAGTCAATTAGCAAGACAGAAGCAGATTAGACTTCTGGGTTAACATAAAAGTTAGTAGTAAAAGGTGCTTTTTTAATAGCAAATTTTACATTTATTTAGAAAATACCAATGTATTCAAGGCATTTGCCTTTCAGTAGGCAGGATGCACAAGTATATCTTATCAATTCTCTTCCTAAGTAACGTAAATTCATGTGAAAACTCACCTTTTGGATTAGAACAAATAAATGATTGAGCTGATCAGAGCTAAACTTCACAGCAGCTGCAGCAATAATAGTGTGTATGTTCTCAATCACAGTGGAGGATTGTCCTGACTGAAAAAGGAGGAAACACAAGAAGGTAGGTAGGTATTTAACCCAAACAAGCCAGAGAAAAACCTTCATGTAAGCATTATCCTACTACTCATACTAAAGAGTGAGAATAGCAGCTTTTGGCATGGTAGAAACACAAGTTCAGAGAAAACTGTCTGTGCTCCTCATTTCCCTGGCTGAGAAATTTTTGGAAGTAATTCTAAAGCAGGAAACTACAAGTCTGCCATCATTACAGCAGCTCCAAGCTGCTCCAGTGGCAGCAGTACAAACATCACCTTTTCTACTGCCTGGTGAGGTTCATGTTTGTGGTGTTGAATCTTTGAAACTCTTCCAGGCTTTACTCAAAAATGAGCAATACAAAATCTCCTCCCACACGGATGGGAGCACCATGGTAACAACAGCCAGAGAGGGGGAGGAAATATTGCTTTTTATTAAAGAATAAAAGTGAGGGAGCTAGATCACATTTCAACTTTGCTAAGCATTAAAGACTTGCTACCATGCCACACAAACTGCAGAGGTGACAGTGTTCAATGAGTTTAGTCTAAAATATCAACATTTGCACAGAGAAGAAAGCCATTTCCTGCAGTGGAAGATTAGTCTGCTGTCAAAGTTTCCATGTGTCATTTGCATAAACACTCAAACCACCTTCCCCACACAGTAATAAGTTGAATATCCTTAAAATGAAGGCCAAAAGATGACCTGTCAGTCAATTATATATCTGTACAGGAAGCTAAATGGGAATTCATACAGTTGGAGCCCACTCTCTTTAAAGTCACACTCCGACTTTAAATCCATACCTCCAGCCACAAACAATATCCTAGTTTGGTCTAGACAAAGATTCTTGTCACCTGTTTCAACCTCTTATGCCAAGTCAAATACTTTTGCAGTCCCTTAACACTTATTGCAAAGAACTGAAATTCATCACAGGATTTAACAGCTGTGATACAAGAAATTGCCAGAACAATTGATTTTACATGGTAAAGGAAGAAGCAGAAGGAAGTCTTTGCATTAATTTCACTGTTAAAATCTCAACACCTCCACACAGAGATGTACAGATTATTTTTAAAAGTCCCTTAATTGGAATGTTTGCTTTTTGTAAGACAGTCTAAAAGCACCTGCCTAGTCTTGATTGCTTACCTGAATTCTCCAAATTTTAGTGAGCTCATCTAAAGATAATTTACTGCCCAGCAGTTCAATAATTCCCTTTATACGATCACAGTATTGCGCTTGGTCTATATTACCTGTGAAACAAAGAAAGACAACTCAACGAATACATTTCAAACAGTATTAGATACATTAAACTAATAAAAAAGAACGAATTATTTTAAAAGGGAGAACAAAGCTATCTTCATTTGGAAAGTCTTTACTGTTACAGACAAATATCAGTACAAAGAAAAAGAACAAGGCTATTTTTATTTTGTTTTGCTTCATGCATTTCATAGCACACCTACAGAATGTTACTACTTGGGGAGAAAAACACCTCTTTTCTCTCTTTTTTAGAGGCTAACAATACACAAACAGAGTAAAAAATACACAGGTACAGCAGAAGACATCTGCACAGATGTCAAACAGAGGACAAGATGATCATCACTGGATTTGCAGGATTTTACTTTATTTTGGAGACAACAAAACCTTGAACTCTTTGGTTAATAGTGCTCAGTGAAATGTATTGAAAGGGAGAGATGAGATTTTTAAATTTAAATCATTCAAATAATTTGCCAAAAGGCTTTGTGAGAGTTCTTACCTTCCAGAGCAATTGATAAGACTGAATTCTCCACGAGCCAATTTAGCAGTCGGTCTGTGTCTATTGCATTCTTCACTGACTTGGACACAGTGCTGTCTTCTATTAATTTTGTTACCTAAAAATTGCAAAATGTAAGATTTTAACAATAAATTCCCACCTGCATCTCACACACACACAGAGTGAAATCTATTCAAAAAGGCTCATGATGAAGTTTAAGTGTGAATCCTGAAATATTTTGAGTACAGAAGGTGTTTGGGATTTTTTGGGTTGGTTGTTTTTAATTTTTTTTTTGGTTTTTGTTTTTTTAATAAGCCATTTAAAGGCAAATTTCTAACCAGAAACACCATGTCATCAGTCTCTGATGCAGCAGAATCTTATTCCCATTCCGACACAGAAAAGCTGGCCTGTGCTGCCAGGTATTTTTCTACAGATATGCCAGAAGTAGGTTATCTTAGGCTTCTGCTTGTTACACTCAAATCAATGTCCTACTTTTTATCCAATACTGAACTGATACAGGCTCCTCACTCGAGGGAGAAAGAGCACATTACTGCTAAAATCTTCAAAAGCTGCACTTTTATAAATTCACCACGGATACACAGCATTTATGATTAAGAACTAAACAGCAATGAGGTTTAACATCTCAATATTCTCATAAATAGAGAAGGAAAAAAGCAGAAAAGATGGACTCTGAAAACTAGTGTCCACATACAACTGTAATAAAAAATAGAATATAAAATACTACAAATATGTAGTGCAATGACCTGATATGAGTGGACTAAGACATTGATATAGGTTCAAGTCCCATTTGGGTTTTTTTGTTTCCTCTCAGAGAAAGGAGAAAAATGGGATACACCACAGGATGCTCAGGATTATCCCAGAGTGAACATTCAATGAATAGCATAGACCATTACTTATAAATCAATCTAAAATTGCATTTCTTAGAATACTGCACTTCTCAAACTGCATCTAACTGGGAGGCCTTGCAGTGGCTACTAATATTAGAAACAATTCCTGTTATATTAACTTGTTTTGGTGTTTATTTTGAACTGAGCTTTTTCTAAGGCAACATAACTTGCAAGGAAATATTGCACCATCCCTTTTTTGAAGGCTGTGGTTTCAGTGGCTTATTAACAACCCATCCTACCTAAACACATGTTCTTGTGCACACACACACACAGACAGACAAAAAGCCAACCTACTTCTTTGAGGGAATTCATTTTTGCACTGAAGTGGGGGGATTTCAACATGCGCAGCAGAATGTCCAGCCGCAAGTCATCGACCGCCGTGACCAGGTCAGGCTGGAAGCGCATACACAGCAGTTTGATCCCAGACAAGAGCTCAGGGATACTCACCAGTCTCTGTTTGAAACAAAACAACAAAAAAGGGACAAACAGAGGCATTGGTATTTTTGCTATTCTGCTACAGATGTCAGTGACTCACAAAGAATAGGTTTAGTGACCAAACAGACTGTTTAATCAAAACACAGTACCTGGGTACATCTGAAAGTATTACTTGTACTGTAGAAATTTTAAGAGAATGAAACCTTTGTTTAAACCTCCAGATTTGGTAAAATAAATTGCTCTCCTTTGGTTCAACAACCCATGAATACTTTCTTGTTTAAAATTAACAATTTAAAACTAAGTAAAAAGTCAAGACAATTTAATAGAACTGAATGCCAAATTCAGGGTAATGCAGGAAGTAGCCACAAGTTACATAGATACTTTACTATGAAATTCTCAGAAGCAAACAGCTAATGCAACAGTAATATGAATTTAACAGACTGCAAGACAGTAAATATCTTTGAGTCAGAGAAGTGAGCATTCAGCAGGCTGCACAAGGAGACCAACAAAACCAAAAATTTGCTAGCAACAGCAGCAAAATATTTTAAAAAGGGTCATAAACCAGGTATTTACTGAAAAGGGTATTGAATGGAATTGTGTAAGTGCATTTTCATTATGTCATTCAGTCAGAATTCAGAACAGGCTGTACTCTTGCCAGTGAGAAGAATGCTATTCTAGTTTACACTGACAGCATTTCCAAGACACACAGGAAGTTCTTCCTAAATATTTAATATGTAAAACATTACCTTGTCTTTCAAGTCCTTCTCTTCTACATTCTGTACATATTTAATCATTTTATGAATGACTGGATCCAGCATGGGCTAAAGAATGTGAGAAAAGGCATGACAATCATTTTAATGTTTCCTGAAATCAACTGAATTACTCGAAAGACGTGACTGCAGCAAAAGGAAATACTTAGCTGAAAGCTCACCATTACCTTAGAGATAAAGCAACACCTACAACAAAGATAAAACTATCCTGGTAGCTATGTCCAGGGAGAAAAAAGCAATTAGAGTAAGAAACCATTTCAGACCACTGTAATGCAGGTTTGAAAAAAAAGACAGACCAATTGCCCTCCATAAACACATCAGTTATCAGGTGCATATGCCTCTCTTACTCCCAGGGGCTTCTAAACTACACCCTCTACAATTAACATCTTTCAGTCACTTAAGTCAACAGTTTTTGGTGGTGAGGGCAAGATTGAAGCCTGGAGTACGTTTGCACATACAAAGAGATCCTGGTGAAATTTTTTTTTTTTTTGCAGTGTAAACTCTCATATCCATGTGCTTGATCTCAGCCAGAAAGTTAAACTAAAAGCAAAATTCATCCTTCAGGCTGGATTCTTTTCCCACATGGTTTCTACTGATGAAGCTTACTAATGGGCAGTGGTAAAGCTTCTCACTGCTGCAGATGTAGATACATAACTACAGATGACTGCTTGGAAAATGAATCTGAACGTTGTCTGAGCCCTCTATTCATCACCTCAAGATGCTCAAAATGTTCTTGTACTTTCTGCAATGTGAGGTTTGAAGGCTTTTCAAATTAGTCACCAGTTTCACACCAACACAGTTGGAAATTAATTTTCAGTCTTCTTACAAGTCATAACAAAGACATTTTACCTGTACTACAGAAGAGTTAAGATATTCTGCACAAACTCCAAATGGTTGAACTAATGCAGAGATTGCCTGAAAGAAAGACAGCAAGTATTTAGGTGCATATTTAAGAAATCTTTTCATAGCTAGCAATCTATAGCTTAAAAGGCAAATGAAGGTGAAAAAGTATTATTTATATCATGTATTTCCAGTCATTTGCTATGATTGTTTTTGGTGTGCAACTCCCTTACAACAACACATGGTTTAAGAAAGATTTACTCTATGGCACACAGTAGAGTATGTGCTATATATTATACATGGCATACAGTATGTGTTATATATTTTTGTCTGAAATAAAAAATGCCATCCCAGTTTTCACTAATCTTGGTCCTCTCATCACTCTGTTCAGTGTTCTCTGACGGATCCCGTTTCAGTCACAGAAATAAACAGACGGAAAGGAACATATCACATTTTTGCTTGCTCTCTACAGCAATCAGAAGTGTGAATGCAAAATTTTAAGGTTAAAGCCATATGGCAAATTTCTTTCCCAAAGCAATATGTGGGAGAAAGCTTTTGTAAATGTGTCATACACATGTCAAGATCTCTTCACTGCATGATTTTAAAGTGGTATCTATCGTCAAGAAATTAAATGTATAAAAGCATTTGTTTGCCAATAAATAATATCAAAATCAGTTTATTTTCACACTGGATCAAGAATTGTGGAACTGAGTGTGCAGCAGTGCAATCTAAGGCTCAAATTAAGTGACACTGACCCAGATTTCCTTCCTAAGCAAGCAGTTATTAATCATTAAACAAAGTCAAGTCAAAGTTTCTATTACAGAACTGGCATGTAAATCAAGGTTTTCCTTATTTTTCTGTCAAGCTCACATATGAACCTATCTCTATATAAAGCAGGAAATATCAATATCCCAAGAAAAGAAGTAGAATTCCCTCCAAGTGGCATGTCACTGAAAGCAGACTGATTTTATACTGGGGGACAAGGTTCCAGATGACATAGTTTTCCTTTAGCCTCCTCATTCCCCAAAGCTTGAAAGAATTGGAAGTCTCCTGAATATAGGTTAGGAAGCTAAAACTAACCAAGTTAGACTTCATCATCAAAAACAGTTTAGCTCTGTTGAACCCATCAGTTTTAAGACACTGCTCTTGAAAAGTTATTTAGGATTAGACACTGTCTGTCTTCCTAAGGATTTTTTCCCTTAAACAGTGATTTCTGTAATAAATGATAGAAGTCAATCCACTTGCAGCTAAATGCAGCTATGGGTGCAGTAAACAGAAAACCAGGGACATACTGGTGAACATACAATGAAACTATTTTGATTGATGTCTAACCAGAAGGCTGAATGCTAGCAGAAAGGTACACTAATTTCTCCTCTATTCTATGAAGTCTTAATTGCTCTTCAGTCAGGATTCTTATGTACAACCTCATTTGACCTCCAGCCTGACAGCACTTCTCCAGGGCTCTCTGAGAGCGTTGCTCTGGTACCAAAGAAAATGTAAAAGTGCTGCCAAAAGGGACACTGCTGGTTCTACATGAAGGGTAAAATGGAAAGGGAGGTCTCATGACAGAAGATGGACTTACCCCAAGTTCAATATCTTCAGAATTGAGTTTGGACTGAATTGCTGAAAATCCACCCAACTCTGCAAACTGAAATAAAATAATCAGTATTACACAGTGAACTACAGTATTTTATTTTTTAAATAAGAGATTATAGAAAATACTCCACTGACAGTTCCTGATATGCCAAGTGTCCTTTACCATGAAATAGCCCATCCAAAAAAAGCTTTATATTTTCATGGGACTTAAGGGGCACACTGGGGAATGCAATGCAATTATACATGGTAGCAGGGTTTAAGCATCAAGCTGGAAACTCTGTCTTGAGTAAAAATGGACATAGGGAAGAAAGGTAGAGCACATACAGCAACAGCTGACTGGACTGGCACTTTTGCTTGGGGGACATTTGCAGCCTCACCTGGGCTCTCAAATTCCTCTAGTCATAGATACCATGTTAGGGTAAAGGTGCTCAAGGGAGAAGGCAGCACCTCAACAAGCTATACTTTACAAGGCAGGATTAAAATCTCAAACTATTTTTTTGTGGTTGTCAGAAAAGTGAGGAATGAAAAAACAAGTCAGGGCAAGGTGAAGGGGGGAGAAGAAATTATCTCTGCAGACCAATGAATTCAAGTGACAAACAACAATTCTAGTTTACATTTACCTACCCTATTTACCAGATCCACCAGCCACCCATGAGGTTCCTTGAACAATAAGAACAGGAACAAATTAGCAGCTGCAACATCATCACAAATGCTAAACATTTGTCTTCTGAAACATACATTTGGACAGACCCATTCAGCCCATTAACACATACCTCAAATGGATGCATATTACACAAATAAAACAATGTTTGTAACAGCTCCTGTATTAAGTGTAGCTGGAGCTCTGGTTGGCTCTCATGAGCATCATCCTGTTTTGGACTCTGCCTGACATCACTGCCCATGTGCTGTGGCAACAGATCACATTGTGGCTGCTGACTCACAAGCAGCTGTATTTATAGCACTGTAGCAGTGTGGAACATTACTTCCCCAAAGCAGCAGAAGTAGAATTTTCTTTCTACAGCCACAAACTTGTGTCCTGAAGGAGAAATCAACTCCACTGATGCTGTTTTGGACCCACTCATCTGGAACAACTGTGACAAGACAGTGCAAACCTCAAAAACTGCCTCCTTGCTAGTGTGTTTGAGTTGAAGATATTTTATCCTTAGCTGTCAGAAAAGACTGAATTCTCTACTAGAGCTGAACCCTTGGAGCTATCCTGGTCATTTCACACTCAACAACCAAACAGATGTCAGTTCTTAGATACACAGATCCACTTGCTGTGTGCTTCATGTCTAAAGCAACACACAGATTGTTGTGCTACTTTAAACATGAAAGTACACCCATTTCTAAATGTAGCCTCTAACAGAGAATTGGAACAATCTGAGAGTACAAATTAATGTCTACAGACCAACATGCACTCCACATCTATTTGCAATAATTCTTGGTGATGTATTAAAACTTTGTGTTACAAATACCTACTAAATGAATAATCTTATCTGAAACAAAGACATCCACTCTAAAATTAGTTTTTAGAGCATGGCCATGCTTACCTTCTGAAAAGTGGATATGGGTGAGACAGCATGCATGTTCCCCTCCCCAAAGACTTCTGCCCAGTTTCTCTGGCACACCTTCATTCGATTCTTGAAATGATATTCATTGTCGGGATTAAATGCCTTGAAAGAAAAGCCCATGGCAATGAACAGGTGCCTTATGCCAGTTTCAAAACTTATCCTGATGATATTTTACTGTTTCAGCTGAGCATTCTCCCGGCTGACAGTTAAAGATCTAGCAAAAAATAAAGTTGAATGCAAGCCCCCTGCTCAACCAGTGAAGTGACAATAATGTAATTTTTTTTTAACTGCTAGTTTTTAGAAGTTTTGAACAGCACTCACTCCTTTGAATTGCATACTGGCTGTAAAATATCTGCAGCAAGCAATGACTGCAGATTTTAAGACAATGAACTACAACTTAAACAGCTGGAAAAAGCATCAGCTGCATAAATACAAAATGCCAAATACCCAAATATTAGAAACTGCATCAGAGAGTCAAATACCATTGTAAGCACACCAAGCAGGCCCACGGGGATAGGATCTTGTTTGACTCTTTCTGCAACCAGGTCCACCAGCAGCATGAGCATGTTGTAGATTCCTTCATGGATTTCGGTTCCCCACTTGTGAACAGCACTGGAAGTCAACAGCTAACAAGAGGAAAAAAAGTAATTTTTTTAAAACTTTGAGCACAATCACAAACAAGGACAAATTTATCAAGTCCAGAGACCGTTTTCAGAATAAATGTTTCCTTGGAATGCACTCATCACTGCCTGGAGTGTTTTCCAGATGTTCTTTCTGCACTAATGCCTCAAGAGTTAATTCAATTTGTAATTTTGTGGAAGAACACCTTAAATCACAATTTATGACAGAAAATAAAATCTATCAAGGTGTTTTCCATTTGCATGCACTAGTAGAGACTGTAACCTTTGCAAAGAACAACTAATATGAAACTAATCTGTTTGCAGATTGAACACACAGCTATTAAATCTTGAAACAGGCAGCCATAAAGCTGCATTGATTCAGCTGAGGTAACCATTTACCAATTCACACTTTTGCAGCAGCTTCTATTGGAAAACAAAGCACATGTACCAGGAGAGAGAAGTATTTAATGCTGCTTCCACCTACTGAAACATGTTCTTTAAATCTCGTTTCAAGCTTGTTTATAAAGGACACTTGGCTGCCATCTGCAAATTTCATTTAGTTTCTGCTGTGTCTGAACAGAAGTAGATAAAAGACTTAATAGTTTAAATACAATCAGTTTTTGTACCATTAATAGAGTTTCTTGTAAATATTTCAGCAAATTGTAATCCAGCACATCCTGAACTTAGATTTCTACAGATCATCCTTCTGGAGGAACAATCTACATTGTTTATTTCACATTCAAAAAATACCAAAAATATAAAAAATATAAAACTACTGTAGGTAAGATTAGTACACTGAGAACTAAATAGAAAAATAATTTTTCCTTAAATTTCTGCCTTTCTTATATGGAATTATATTCTCAGCATTTTAACACTAGGACAGAATAACTTTTTAAAGGGTATGTATGTGTTTTTATACACATGGTCTAAAAACTGGGCAGGAAATTTAGACAGTACCAAAAGTGGATGGAATAGTGGGAAGTCAATTAGTTTGGGGAGCTCTATAGAGAAAGTTCACAGCAGCCCAGAGAAACACAGGGCCATTGAGAACTGAGGTGAAAGATAAATTCTAAATGGATTGTGAAAAGAATTTAGCAACCCTCTAAAGAAATAACAGAAAGAATATTTAATGGAAATCTGACCATGAACTTGCTGCCAGTGGCCATATCCAAGGGTCTTTAAAACTCTCTTTGGGCTCTTGTAATTACTACAGAGATCTTAACTTAAGAGAAAAAAAAAAAAAAGAAAAAAGCTAAGTGCTAAAGTTGGCCAGAGCTGCAGAATTGGAACCTTGTACGATTTGTATGATTTTAATCTAAGAAAATAATTTCAGTGTGATTGTAATCTAAGAACCCATTCAGTAGTTGCCTGAATTACAAAACACTATTTCCAAAATGAAAAACACAAGGAAACATTGAACTGGCCTACTGTACCTACTTACCTTTTTAAATGCTTCAGGCATGCATCTGTCCATAAACCTCTTGCAATTCTCATCGGAATCAGAAAGACCTTTACAGAAAAGAGAGTGCTTTTTAACAGTATTTAAAAAAAATTACTTTTTAAGATGACCTCAGGGATCTTGTTGCAAATTTGAGGGAACACCAACTCAAACCAGCAGTAGTAAACATGCTACTGCTCTTTCATAACTAGCATGCTTTTTAAGCTACCAAAAGCATGACTTGAAAGAACTTGCCTTTCAGAACTAAGAATTAATTTCCCAATACCTTTTATAGCTTTTTCAGGCATTATTAGCACCATAAGTAACTTGTAAACTTCAGAGTTTACAATTCATACATTACTGATGCTTCACAGCCTCCCTCCAAAACCAAATTAAAGCACAGCCTTTTAACACAGATTGGAAACAGAGGAGCAAACCAGAACCACTTAACAACTTCTAGTCTTCCAAGAGATTACAGCATTCCTTTAGTCTGCCATCAGGCATGACTGAAAAACTGTCTTGTACTCTCATTATACACAGTTATTGGGTGTGGTGCTTCTATAACACTCTTAACCTCAGCCAAAGTACTGAATAAGAAGAGTCAAATTCAGATCTAATGCAATATAAGAATTTCACCAGGGAAAAACAACCACTTATACAAGCATGGTATGGCAAGGATTGAGAGGACAGCTCGCTTTTATGAATGGAAAATAACTAGCACAAGGAAAAAAGAGTCCATAATTTAGCTCTGAAAAGATGTAATTCTCACAATTAATAGAACACAAAGAAACATGAGCACCACTTTTTGAAAAAAAAAAAACTTATATGAACAAATTACTTTAGAGAGAAAGAAAAGAGAACAATGTTTTTTCACAGCATTGGGTAGAACAGTTCACTGTTCACCACTTTCCCAGAGATGTGATTGTTGTGCAGGGTGCAAGTAAACGGCAGCAAGATTAAAGTGAAAGACTTTAAAGCCCAACATTCTGTCTTTGGCACTCTGAACAGATAATCTGTGTAATTGTGAGAGGGAACTTACCCAGTCTTGCCAGGTAGGTGGATGCAATTAGGCACTTGCCTAGAGACTCCTCCCGCTTGTAGGGTATGGACCAGTGATCTGTCAAAACTCTGCTCTCCAGCTCATACAAGTTGGTTGTTGGGAACTCAATCCCTTCACCAGAGCAATTCCCATTTTCATCATTTTTCTGTGGGTGAAAAAAAAAAAGTGCAAGTGAAACAGTTTCCTAGACACTAAAGGGTTTTAGAAAAGGCAGCTGTGCTTGTAACAACCATGTCAAATTCTCAACCCTGAGGCTGCTTGTGTTTTTTCAAGTAGAATTTAATATTTCAATTTGAATTGAAGGGATTACGTACCTGGATGTATTTAGTGTAGAAGATAAAGACTATGTTTACATAACTAATTGCTAACTAATTGCTTATTTAAGCAGCAAATCTTGTTCCATAGCATATCAGATCCTAGAGCCAGGTGATAAGTACTTCCAGTCCCTGGGAGACTGTAGAGTACAAATTTAGATCTCCATAGATCTGCACATTAATCCTCTGTTCAACAACTCATGTAGAACATGGGAATAATTTACTCTAACAGAAGTCCATTTTACCCCATCACATTAGAAACATAGATACTGTTTCAGTACATCAAGATTTTCTTTTACTAACTAATAATCTAAAGATAAATCTACATCAAATGTAGTTGTCCAACAAGGTAATGCAATTTTCCTTCTCCTGAAGTCATAACGAGTTACAGGCAAATATTCTGGAAGGTAAGAGGGAAAAGGCAAGCAGGTGACTGCAGCTGAGCTTTACAGATTTCCTTGCTAGTGGCACTAAAGAGCAGCTACTTCTGTGTACAGGACACAGAATTACCCCCTGCTCTCCACTAAGTGCCATACGAGGTAACTGCCCCAGCAGTGCCAAAGAAAGAGTAGACAAGTTATTCATTTATTTTCTTTTGTTTATTTTTTAACCTCCCATAGATGCCAGGTTCCCAATGTGTCAAAGAGTTCACACGGAATACCTTTCCCTGCCTCCACAACAGCAGGTAAAGCCAGCAGGAGAAAGGACAGAATGTCTGGATCAGGCCTGGCAGTGAGCAGGAGCCAGTGATGGAGGCAGTGGAAAACAAGAGCAGTGATGGTAACAAGATCCCACTGAGAGAGAAGCCAGGGACATGGAGGGAGGAAGGACATTCGAAAGTAAAATCAGACTGTCAGAAAAGTGAATGGAATAACTAGAAAGGAATAAACCAAAAGAAAGACCTGAACTCTTGAGGAGATGGTATACTAAGAATGAAATCAATGTATGCACACAGGTGTGCTTCCAGCTCTCTCACTGCATTTGCTATTTGTAGGATTAGACCTCTTTTAAAAAAGTAAATCTGTCATTCACTTTCATAATGGTACAAAACAATTAAGCCAAGGGAACAGCAATTGTACAGAGCTTAACCTTTAAAGTTCATGGACAGCAGGCAGGCTGGATTTACCAATATTCTGGAGAGCAGCAGGACAATTTATAGGAACAGAACACTGCTTAGAAAAAAAACACATATTGGTGTTTGGGAAATAAAGTGCCACCTCTCTCCAACCCGCTACTAAACATTTAGTCCTCAGTTTGTCTTATGGGAAGTTGTACTTTAGCAGACCTGAAATCAGCTTCTGAAACTGTGGTCACCTGATCCAGCACTGTGCATGGAAGCCTGATCTAGCAAATCATGCCCTGTTTAAATACTTCAGGATTTGGAGAAGGGATGTTTGCAGGTCTACCCAAAAAGACACTAAAATTATTTAGAAGTATTTTTTAGGAATTAAACTGTTAATTATACAGCTTCTGTAAAGAACACCCATGCAGAAAACAAGACAATTTCCTACATAAAAAAAGTGTGCAGTTATAAAGAAAGTACTCACAATTACAAAGCGGGAATGAACTTTTAGTATAATAAAGGCAGACTGAGTATAACACAAACACCCAATGGCTGGGTGTTCAAGGACTACAGCCCAGCCTCGAATTGTAGCCAAGGAAAGCAACATTTCAATAAATGTTACAGAAACAGCAGCAACAGTTGCTTCATTCCCTGGAGGAAAGTGTCCACATTAAATAAACACAGCAACAGCAACAGGTACCTTAAGAGGTACAGATTAGCAATGCACACCTTCAACTGTAGCTGAAAAACTCCATTTGTTGTTCTGTTTTCCCATCTGCATCCAAGCAATGCTGCTTATTAGTTACCTCTTTCCACACAAGTGATTGCCAGGGTCTGAGACACAGAAATTCATATGGAAAGTGAAATAATACATGATCTTCACTGTACATTCAGCTTCCACGTAATCATAAGTTATGCTTAGAACATATCTGGACTACTGCTAGATAGAGCCTACCAACAGTGCAGTGAAAAGATGGTGTTACACAAAAAATGAGTGTGGTTTTTGGAATATTGCCCTAATAATAATGGGAACTATTTGCATTGAAGGAGCACACTTTTGGCACTTTCCAGGAATTAGAGGCAATGAAGCTTCTTGCTCGACAGTGCTCTGCTACTAAAACCATGTGCAAAAAGTATCAAGTTCATTTATTAATTTTAGAACAGATCACATCCACATAGCTTCAGAGCTTCTGTGAAACCTGTGACAGTCTGAAACACACACCCAGGCAGTTTAAAATCTAAATTCCCCTCCAAACCATTAATAAATTTAACACTCTGCATTTCTGGGAGATTACAGCTATGTTCACAGTGTATTAGTGCAGACTGAGCTGTGTTTCTTAAAACAAATCTACTACAAGAAACAGTCTCTTCAAAGACTTACTGCTACACTTTCAAAATTAGTGTCTTTCTGCACATGAAAAAGCCCAAACTCTTCACCACACAATTTTTAAATCAATTTGGGCACTGCTCTTTAGAGTGAGGGATTTATTACAGCAGCTGTTGCAGCAAGGTGAAACATCAGCTCAGTTCTTGCATCATCTTATACTGGCTGGAGATCTGCACACAGATCTCACACTCCAACACAGCCTGGGGAACTCCTCTGCTGACATTCACAAATGCCACAAAGCCCTGAACATGTATGCACAATTAATGCTCTGTAACTGAGGAGCTCAGGAACTGTCACCGCAAACTCTACTGACCAAAGTCCTGGTAGGAAATAAAGAGATTTTGAAGAAAAATTATGGTATATGTGAAAGTAAATAGGATACAAGGTCATGTCAGCATCCCAAAAAATTATTTTCTGAATCTTGGCTTTGGGGAATTACATGGGGTTTGTTTGCTTGTTTATAAATAAATATATATAAAAAAAGCTATCTCCCTCCCCTCAAGTAGGTGACTTCAGAATGGTGTCTGCCAGTTGATGATGATCTGCATCAGGACTCTGCAATTCTGGCTGAACAGACAGAACTGGACAGGCCCTCAAAAAGATAAGGATTTGCAGGGATGTTCTTCCACAGAATAGCAAAAAGCAAGAAAACACCCCAACCCTATTCCTGGTAACCAACGGGTCATCCAAAGATAAACTGTCTAAAAGGCTGTTACAATCACTCTTTTCTGCAGTAGGAAGTCATGGTGCACATCATAAATCTGTGACTATTTCTGCAGCTGAAATACTGAAACCAACAAACTTTTGCTGACAAACCTTTAATATAGTTTTCCACACCTTCTGATATATCTCTTATTGCACAAAACCCTGAAGATCTCCTCCTTCTAACAATGTTGGCTCTTCTGGCTTATTTTAAAGGTGTGAAAATGCAGTTATGGCTAAACACACACACAGGCTCCCAGGAGAAATACTCTCACAGCAACAGGCTCAAGCACTGATTCAAGATTCCCTCTCCAGGGACCTGGCACCTCCCAGATTTGCTTGCAAGGCTGAATAAACAAAAATTGTTCAACATCTGATCAATAAAGCATTGCTTAAATCTGTAGCATAAAACCTTCTATTGAAGAGTAACATAGGACAAAGACTAGCAAAAAAAGTGAAATATGAATTAACTTTAATTGCCAAAAGGTCACAGTTTAAAGCTTCAAAATGTATTCATGCAGTATTTAGCTAATTAACTCATCAAACACTGTTTAACTAAAGCCACTGACAGTTCCCATACCAGTCACTTTACATAAAATAACAAGGAGTTTAAGACTTGTTTTGATTCTAATTGGCAGCCTTAGTAATGAAATTACAGTCAAATTATAATTTAAATTTGTTAATTTGATTTTGATAGAAGGCTACCAACAGACTCTATTATCACCATAGTTAAGTCACGTTCACACTCTTGAATCCAGTATAACTTAGGAAACAAAACCCCAAAGTCACATTTCATTCAACAAGCAAAAGGATCAGACTTCCTAAGACTCCAGCAGACCAAGCAGTTACCTCCACCTCATGCCTCTCTAATAAGTAATTTTCACAAAATAACCATTATTTTATAGCCAAGAAAACAGATTTTGAAGTTTCATTGCATTAGAAAAAACAAAACCACAAAACCTTGTTACTATGTACCTACAAACAGGACAAAGTTTAACTGCTCTGAAAAACAGTAATGAAGAAAATACATAAAGCCAGAACTAGCAGACAAAAATTTTAGGTCCACCTTTCAGTTTTTATGCTCCCCTCTGCCACAGCACTGAAGGACCACTCACAAGTGTTTGCAGAGCACTGCAATGCTCAGGTAGAGGCAAGGTGAGAGAAATACATCAAATACCCATAAAAACAGAGCCTTTCTCTGCTGTGCCAATTTGTGGGAGAAGCTATGAATCTTGAAGTCATGACCTGACAGTCCCTCCACCTGCCAGACTATTGATAACAGCAGCTTTTACTTTCAAGCCTGGATGTCAAACCTTTTTTTCTTTTAATTAACTCCTAAAAGGGGGATATTCTGTTACCTAGAACTGAAACACAAGTGTAAGATTTCAAAGCCTTTCAAATAACTCAAAGCTACCACCTTGCACTTACACATCAACACTAAGAACAAGGTATTGAATGTTTAAAAAAATTGTCACATTTTCATATCTGTAATCTATTTGTTTTTCATAAACTGCTATTCCAGGCAGTTAAAGAACTTTCAACTCTTGTGAAGTGGCAGGTGTGGGAACAGAATTGGAGAGTATTTCCTAGCTGTCTGTTCCATTGGACTCACACTGCTAAGAGCAAGCTTGGTATCCTCTTGTGAATATGTCAGTATTAGAAAGATTCAAAAAATGGTGTCATGTGTGGAATTTTCACATTATGCTTCTTATCTGACAGTAAGAAAACCCACTGTGATTTCCTGAATGTTTTACTGACAAACACACATTTACTTGCAAAGTATCGTGGCAGTTTTTAACTATTTTAAGTCCTAAAGAGATATAGCATCTCACCCTTGAATTTTCATCCAGAGAAACATTTGGATACAAAAATTTTAAGTGTAGCAACAGATAGGAATGTTTTTTGTTGTTTATGTTCTCCTAAGAGAACATAAGCTTGTTAGTGAGATACACAGATGTTTTGTTATTTTTTCATAGAAATGAAGATCTTAAAATTTCTACTGTGGACTACTTTACACAAACAAATGCACTCTCGTCACAAAAAAAATGGTAGCATTTTGTAATGCTAATATGAAAGAGTGATACCAATCTACTATTAAAAGACAACAAATCCTCCTTTACAGACCCCACCTAAGTTGAAGTTGATCTGGACTCTCATCCCATCATAGAGATGCCCTAAGAAAAATCCAATTTATTTAGTGAACTTTCTCACAGATGATTTTCGATACTGACCTTAAGTGAGACTTGCACAAGGACACCATCAAGGATGCATGTTTAGACTAAACCTTAAGTAGCTGTAAAGGATTATAACAAATTATAACCACAAAACCCCTATGGCTCCACCTTGCCTCTGCCCCCCATCTCTCACAACCAAGAACTGTGTAAGACGGGGAAAAAGAACACAATATGAATTTGAAAAATAAAAATAAATTCAGCAAAGCTGAGAATTAACTCAGTGTCTGAAAACAAGAGTTCTACTCTCTCCCTGATTTCCAAGGTGATGGTGTGATGTTACCAGGCAATACTCTCTGATGTACTTGCCTACTTGTTCAAAGATAAACATAGTCCTGAGCATCACAGCAAAACAAAACAACCAAGGCTTTGTAAAAATAGCACTTGAATTAAAACCTCCATTTAACTTCGAAAATACAAGGAGCTTCTTTGCCCTTTTATGCTGCTATTACCACAGTACTCAGTGAAATCTGAGGCACAGATTCACTACAACCACTTTTGGCAAAGTATTTTGAAGCCTGATAAGTTGTAGGTGAGGGAGAGGTCATGGAAAACACTGTTAGGAATGCCATTCATAAGGAACCAAGGAAAACACTTATCTTCCATGTGTTTTCACTATGGTCTGTGGATATATTTAAAAACTCACTCCATTAGTGTAACTACAAACAGCCAGACCCAGAGTCAACACCATTATTCCTCCCAACCCTTGAGTTTTCATAAGCACAAAACCTCATGCTTGTTCCCAAATAACTCAGAATAACTTGGTGTGATATCAGATAAACATTGTCCTTTAAAACAACAGAACAATGAATCACAAATGCTTAACATTTCAGTACTTAATTTTTAAGTCAGTACATGTATATTCCTTTGCAAAACACCAGGAATTAATAGAGAAGTGCTGCAGAACCACTACGTGAAGTGGTTACTGTAACATTTTAGTGACCAAAGGTCAGGCTCTGGAAAGGAAAATTAATTCAACAACGTTGCTGAACACTCATCTATACTTCTGTTCTACTGATGTATAGTGAAACAGAAACCAGAACTGACAAATAAGCTGATTTTGACAGTGTATAATTCCAAAACTGTGACTAATTAATATGAAAAAAATCTTTAAATGCCTCTCAAGAGGCATTTTCTGATCTGGCATCAGAAAAGCCAGAACTGTTGTAAAGCAGTGACAGGAAGATCAAGTGGCAAGAAACACTGGGAACATTGGCTTTTAAAATTAATTTTTAATTTGGCCCCTGAAACATATATACCAACGGCTATTCCTACAGCAGCACAATATATGTGTTTTTTTTCAAAATAAAAGCTTACAAAAGAAACAGGCACTTCCTCTTTGCCCCCCTCATACAAAGAGCTACTGTTCCTTAATCCAAAAGCAATCCAAATGATTTGCTGGAATTAACTTCTAACACTGGCTAATTTGTTTTTATTCTCATTCTTCCTCAGTATTTCACTTCCTTATTAAACAGCTGCCACAGAATAGCACTGTAAACTGGGAAGATGACCAAAAAAATGCTTCCAGAGGACATTATACCAGAGACACTTCCTGCCCAGCTGAGAATTTGGCTGTACAGAGCTGTCTCCCACCTTCACTGACCCTGCAGGCATCACCTTCACCAATGAACCAGTAATTAGAGTGTTCCTCTCAATCCAGCAATTACTCAAACGATCACATTACATGATAATGACTTTGTGAGTTATTCAAAACAAAGCTTACATTTAAAATTAACCAGCTGCACCTCTCAGTATCACCCCTACTTCCCTAACTTCACGTAGCATCTCTATTAGTCTGTGTTATATCAAGAATGAAACCCAGAGTACTTTCTTTCAAATGCTTTCAAGGAAGTGTTAATGGAATCAGAATATAGAAAGAGGTTCCACACCAGGGCCACTCAATTTTGAAAACAGTGATGCTGAAAACCAGGAGTGCTAAAACACTAATTCCACTTGACATTCTGATGGCATCCAGCCAGGGACTCAATGCCAGAATCCACCACAGAGCTTTATTTGATTGCTTAATTGTTTTACAAGGCCAGTTCGTAGACAAGCCACACTGTTAAACTTCCACACAAGAATGCAAGAAATACTCACTTTTGCAAAGCTCAATCCTACTTACAAGAGGGAAGACTGACTTTAAATGTGCAGAATTGTAGCGTGAAATCCATCTCATTTGCTTGAAGGCTAAATACCTTCTTTGTCTTTAAATAAATACAGCTCCTTGCATTCAAAGATTAAAGAACTTCACAAGCCTAACGTCCACAGTTCTCCTAATAAAGCACACCCCATTATCCTCATTTTACACATTAAAGCTAAAGCAGAGGTTACGTTACACACCCACCGTGACGCAGCACATCTGTGGCAGAACTGCTTTCAGTCCTGAGCTTTAATAATGAGGAGAGGTAGGGTTTGAACACCACAGTTCTGCAGCATGACTAGTGAGAATGTTCCTGGCACTGGCACTCACTACAGTCGCCAGCCTGTTTTTTTACAAAATCCCTTCTCTTGCAGTCAAACAGCACCTCAAAAGCAATCTTGGGCAAGTTTTATTATAAACCTTACCTAGTAAAATCTGGCATGTATGAGCTTTTGATCCAGTTCAACTAAAAAAACATAAATCAAAAGAGCACATGCTGAAGGGGACAGGAATAGCCAGGGGGTAATATAATCTGTTCATCACAATTTAGACAAAAGGTCACAGTAATGGCTCTCAGAACCTGTTTTAAAAGCAAATTAAGATTGTTTTAGTGAAGGTTATACAAACCATTGGTGTATGTTTAATATTTTTACCTGCCCCTCCCCACAATTTCAAGTTCTCTGGTCACAATCTCCACATTTGTTTAGCCTCCTCTTCTCCACCCCATTCCTCTCAAACTCATTAAAGCCAGAAATTGTGGCAATTCATGGACACACTGACAGACGTTGTCATCACACTCATTTATAGTCTTGTCTTAAATTATAAGGATTTAGCAGCAGTTCATAAAGCAGCTTATCTGTCAGTAAGATGAAGAGATGAGCATAGCATCCTTCACCCGCCTCCCTCGGCACAGAATCACACCATGACAATCTGCATGTTGCCTAAGGAATAAACACAGAAACCCCACATTCCTGCCAAATTGCAAGATTTACTTCTGTCGACAGACATAAACATAGAAGTTATGTCAAACACACAAAGTTACCTCCTGGAAAAGCAGGTGACCTGAGTCTATCAGTGCGGTTTGGTGCTACAAAGGGCAAAACTTCCAACCAGCTGTAAATATCAGGTTGAATTTCCTGTGGTTTCAGGAAGACTGCACAAATAAACTGAAGCCCCCTTTGCATTTCCAAGTTCGTCTGGCCTTTTCCTTTTGATGAGTTAAGGGTGGTCGTGCTGCCAGCATCAAAGCCAGATACACACCACAGCTACTGACCTAGAACTGAAGCAACTGGGAAACACCAGCCTGCTGAAATTGAAGTTTTAACCTCATTAAATTGAAATTTATGCACATCTTCACCTCAAGCCTCATACAGGAAAGAAAGCACAGGGCAAACATTGGGCCAGCTCACAGCAGCTATCTTGCTTCTGTGACAGTTACTCCAAATTCAGGCTTAACACTTTCAGGCAGCCCTGAAGACAAGCAGTCTGGACCACTGAAAAGAGGATTCACACTGATTTTTAAAATCTTATCTAAAGAAAACATGTTTTAACTAGTATGATATGTATCTGGTTGCTGTGCTCTTCTCAAAGAAAACCACTAGACAAGCCTTCCTTTGATCTACATGAATGCTGAACAGATTTTAACATTATGTAATAGAGACCAAATAAGCATATGCAAACATAATGGATTCATTACTGATTAGGGAAAATGTAAAGTGTTTAATCATTCATAGACCTATTCTTATATGCATGCTAAAGTGTGCTCAGCCAAAAAAAGCACGTAAATTCAAAGTACAGACCCGTTAAACGTGTCTTGAAGAATGACTGAAGCATTCTTGTTATTTTTAAATTATAACATCTAATCCTAACTTTTGTTCATGGAGCTTTAGACTGGAACATTTTACTCAGGGGAAAATGTCTAAGAATTCTTCTCCTGTGATTTGTCTCCTGTTGCTGATATATAAAACCCAAAAATCTAACACACCACTTCCTCCCGACTGAATAAAAGTTAAAACTGGTATTATGAAGGAGAAATACACACTCGAAGAGCTGTTAGAAAGAGAGATGATACTGAGAGGAAGAAAACCAGAAATAACATCTGAATTACCACAAGACAGCATGGGGTACAATATGTTTCACCATAATGTGTATGACTACAATGAATAATATAGTTGCTTCTGCAGTGGCTTTCTGTTCAGCTTCATATGCCATAAGCTTCTGCTGAATGGAAAACTACTGATTAACCTGATTAATTACTGATTAACCACTTAAAGAATAGCTGTAGCTTATTAAATGTAATGCTAGGTTACAGCTGACAAATGAAAAAAACCCAAGAACTGATCATATATCACTTTCCCCCTTTCATAAAACGTACGTCAAAAGGTGTTATATTGTACTGCAGTGTTAGACAAATATGCACAGGCAACAATTCCAGTCTCAGGACTTTTATAGACTTAACTCTTTTATTACAAAAATACTGTTTTGCATTCATGTGAAGGAGTTGACAGATGCTCACATGCAAATGAATCCAATTACTAAACAGAGGTATGAATTTATATAAAGTTTCATATAGCAAGACACCACAATCCTTCTGAAATGCCTGCTCCGTGCAGTGATTTACCTACATTGAAATGTTTTGACTTCCCTCCTGTGGGTTATAAAGAACACAAGTCAGAGCAAACAAGAACGTGAGTGGCAAAGGAAACTATTATAAAGCATAAGTAAATTTGATCAGAAATACAGGATGAAATAATGGGGGTGTGAGAATCCTCTGAGAGTTGTCAAAGTGCCATTTGTAGTAGGAACAAGAGCAGGGAAAAAAGTTCTTCTCTGAAGTTTACGCTGACAGCTTCTCTTGAAATGTCACACTGACAAGGCAGACTGTCCCAGCTATATCTACATCCAACCCAAATGCCAACAAAACCTCTCATTCACTCTTAGTCCTTCACAGGAAAGGTTGGAAACCATTTCCCCGGCGCTTCGGTCAGGGAAGTTAAAGAGCGGCTCCGTTTCTGCGTGGCACACGTGCCATCCCACGGATCACCTTACTCCACAAGCACACATCAGCAGCTTAGAGGAGCTCAGGATCTAACCCAGTTAACTCAGTGAGCAGGATCACCTATCTTTATTCCGCAGGGCTGGACGTCAGTACGCCGAGGCTACGGATACGGATGATCTGTGCAAGTGTAGTTACGCACCAGATACGCCCATGGATTCTTCATGAATGTATTTATAGACACATGCATGCACAGAAAGAGAGTACTTTTCTGGCACATAAAACCCTCAGGATACTCTTCACTGGAGCCTGGGAGGGTACACGAGGTTCCCTGGTTTTACTCACGAGCTTAAGCATCTGGTCTTGACCACTTCTTGAGACAGAGACTGTGTAAGGTGGCCCTTTGGTATCACACAGAGGGGTTTTCTGCTCTTCTCACCCCCACGAGTCCCAGAGTCTGACAACTACTAATTAGCTCTTTTCTTATGAGCACTCTGTGAAGTTTTGGGAAAAAGACCAGGAGGAGGAGAAGGCTCTATAGGAAAGCACTACAAGTGTTCCAGACAGCAAGTAAAGCACTAGGAGTGTATCTGCTGGCTAAAGGGCTCAGAGTTCTGGAAGACGATGGAAGAGAGAAAAAGGCAAAAAAAGGAGAAAGGAGAGAACCTGGGAAAGGCTGACATTCTCCAGCACTTCTATCTACAACAGTTTTATTTTACATCACAGCCCTAAGTTATGAGTTTAAGCTTGGTTCTGAAAAACATTTGACCTCACTGCGTTCTTATTTCAGAACTTATGCTCAGCTTATCCAAATAAAACTGCACGTAAAGTCATATCCACACTGTGTTTTCCTTCATATTGTGCAAACAGTTAAAAAAAATAGACAGCCCTTAGTCACCGGGATTATGCAAGAAGGCACAAGAGGGGGAGCGAAAAGCAGAGCCCTACGGTAGCCACACATTCCTGGAATGCCAAGGAAAACCCTGGGTGCGCTTCACCTTGCAGCGATGGCAGGGAACGGGCTCGGGAGCGCGCGGCAGGCAGGGAACGCGGGGGGACGAGGAGCCCCGGGCCCGGGGAGTGACGGAGGGTCCCGGGCACCTCCCGCCGGCCCCATGCCCGGGCCGACCCCCGCTCCCCAGCAGAGGGGAGGCTGCTGGTGGCTCCTACCGCCCCGGGACCACCCGCCCGCAGCTCACCTCGGTCTCCACCACTTCGTGGTAGGCGGGCGGAGGGTCGAAGCCGGCCCCGCCCC
>VXBI01002468.1:223674-372867 GCA_013397375.1 Toxostoma redivivum
GTGGAGGGGAACGGAGATGGAGATGGGGAAGGGGGAGGGGGACGAGGGTGAGGGTGGGGATGGGGAGGAAAACGGGAACGGAGATAGGGATGGGAAGGGGAACGGAGATTAGGATTGGGGTTGGGGGTGAGGAGGGGAACGGGAACGGAGATAGGGATTAGGGATGGGGATGGGAACGAGAACGGAGATGGGGACTGGGAAGACGATGTGCACTGGGATGGAGATCGGGATCAGGGATGGGAACTGGGACGAGGATGTGCACCGGGATTAGGATCCGGGATGGGGATCGGGACCGCGATCGGGATCGGGATCAGGACTGGAATCGGCGTCGGGACGTGGCGGTGTCTCACGGCCTGCCGGGATGGGCTGCACGGGGATGAGCAGCCCGGGATGGGATGTCGGGGATGGACAGCCCGGGATGGGATATCGGGGATGGGATGTCGGGGATGGGCAGCCCGGGATGGGATGTCGGGGCTGGGCTACACGGGATGGGATGTCGGGGATGAGCAGCCCAGGATGGGATATCGGGGATGAGCAGCCCGGGGTGAGATGTCGGGGATGGGATGTCGGGGATAGACAGCCCGGGATGGGATGTCGGGAATGGGCAGCCCGCGATGGGATATGTCGCTGCCGGTGGTGCCGCCGTTCATCACGGCTCCTTTCCGTGGGCAGGTGCCGGTGGCGCGGTCACGGCGGGGCTCTCGTCTCCTGCCCCTGGAGTGGCGGGTGGGAGTGGACTGGAAGTGCTGGGAGGATGCTTTGGCTCCCGGGATCACATCGTGGAGTTACTGGAATTACATTCTTTAAGCACATAATATTAGGAGGAAATTCAGCCCTGTGAGGGTGGTTCCTGGCACAGGGTGCCCAGAGAAGCTGTGGCTATCCCATCCCTGGAAATGTCCACCGCCACGTTGGACAGGGCTTGGAGCAACCTGGGATGCTGAAAGCGTCCCTGCCCATGGCAGGGGTTGGATCTAGATGATCAATAAAGTACCTTCCAACCCAAATCATTCTGTATATACACAATAAAGCAGAATACAATCAGGAAAAAAAATAAAGTTCTAGTGCCCAAAGCAGCGAGAAAGATTACGTATTCCTCAAACACACTTGGTGAACACTTGTACTACACAGAAGTCAGTAGATTTGGATCTCCTGGCATTCTCCCAGGCAAAATTTATTACCTCATCGTAACAATGTATTTTCTGTTTCCAGAGAAGAGGAGGAAGTAGGAAACAGATAAAAGATTTGTCAAGATCAGTGCTGGTATCTGCATATAAACATTTGGTACTGGAGACTCATATTTTCAGGCAAACTATTTTGTGTTAGCAGTGACTGGCTCTGGGGTTAGGAATCCAGAAAGCCCTGTCTGATGTCTCAGATACAAATCACATTCAGCATAAAGGAAAATTTCAGTTATAGGGGACGTAAGCATGTCTCCAACATGAACTTTCAGAGCTTGGTGTTGGTCTTTGAAAGAGACAAACTGATGGATCAGTCTGTTGGACTGGCAGATTTTGGATTAATTTTTAGATTGCAGTATGGCACCAGTGATCTCATTTTCCTTATTTACTTTCCTGAAAAGTAATCACAGCTCCTTCATCTTGCTCATCTTGCTCAATCCTCTCTGATTTTTTTTTTCTCTAAGATGACATTCAGTGGAATGGAGATAATGTGCATATGACTCTGATCTTCACCTTCTGGATCTTAGGAAGGTCTTTTATTCAGGCTGATCTCCAGCTATAAAAAATGGTTATGGCTCAATCTTGGCAGGCTTCAGAAAAATTCCAGCACTTCAAATGCATTCAGTTAATATGCAGAATATTGACTCACTGCTTACTCATGTGACTAACATTTAAATGACACTTTCTCATTTTAAAGGGTATTATAAATGATTGTTTAATCTTCACAGCCTGATGAAGTCAGTTGGCATAATTTTCCCCTACTAATGCAAAACAAAAGTTTGTAGGAAAAAGTAAGAAATTTATTAGATGTCATTATTGTTTTTAGAATTATTTCAAGGAATTGCTTCTGCAAATTTGTGCTGAGCTAATCAGTGAAAACTACACAAGTGATGGAAGAACTAATTGTAATCCCAAGGGACGACGAAGAAGAGGATGCTTTGCCATTAAATTACTCATGCTTTGTAGTCCAGCTGTCCTGAAAGAAATTGGGGAGAAACTTGAATTTACCAGTAGGTGAGAATAACACTTGGACACAGTACCTCAACATAACTGACAGTGAGGGGTGCTGGTCCTCAAAGCATTTTTTACAGACTTCACTGACAGCACCTCTCTTGAGACTGCTTGAAGGACAAGATCACACATTCCAGCTCAGTGAAGGAATGGGGTACGTCCTTTTCTAGACATTATTCAGCCTGGAAGTCCCAGTTTGCAAATGTTTTTCATGCATTGCCATGTCTAGAAAAGTTGCAGGGAGGAGCAGAGCAAACTTGTCTGAGAACAGCGAAAGGGAACAGTGAGTGATTCTCTGTGAGGCACCAGGAGCTGCAAGGAGAAAAGAGAAGGAAATAAACTGAAGGGGGGGGGAACAAATATCCCCAAGACCTGCCTTTAGATAACTTGGAGTTGTGCCTGTGTACTTGCCAGTTAGATATTAACATAGTTATAAGTCATTTGATTGCCTTGGAAGGTAGTTGCCTTCTACTGACTGCGTCATATTGTGTATGCTGAGGCATGTCTGGCATGAGAAACCTCCATGTTCCAGAAAAAAGACTTTTTTGAAGAAAACCCACTGTTTTGTTATGTCGTTGTGCTGTGACATTGAACCTGGCCTTTTGGGTTGATCATGGTGTGGCCAGGTAGAATAAAAATAGAGTGTGATGGAGAATTGCACTGACTTCTGCAGCAATATTACAGTAGGTGTGTTTGAATAAATTGTCTTTTTAATGAGAATGTTTTTTTTTTTTCTCCATATGTTTGTTTTAAAGCCAATCCTGTGTTTACAGCTCTTTTGCTATTTAAACAGTGAATGCAGTGTTTCCCCTCAAGGAGAAACAACTCTATTGTTCTGGTGGAGCATACACTCACAGCTGAAGGAGTGACTTTGCCTTATTGAACTTGGAGGTTTCCTTGTTGTTTACAGCTGTTGGGAAATTCCAGCCAAAATCCCATGTACTTGGAAAACATCAATGCCAATGTTTCCCTCTTTGTTGTACTGTCCTAGCCATGATAAATAGAGATTATTATAGAAGGGACCTAAAGTTCAACATATTGCCACTAAATCTTCAATTTCACGTGTGTTTTACTCAGCATAAAAGAGTATCTTCTATTCCATTTGAGGTACTATAGGAATATATTACTGAGGGAAGCTTACTTTGAGCTAAAACTTGCTGTTTATAAATAATGGCTAAATATGGGAAATCAGGACAGAATTTAATGACAGGATTCTACCACTCTACAGTGCATAAGCACAGAAAGAGTTGTATGAAAATGAGGCTACAGTAGATAGAATATATTCCTTTGCAGTTGCATGAGTGAGGAGTGTCTGTGAGCCTGGGTGAATCCAACCTCCCTTGTTTGGAAGAGAGCATTCTTTTTCTGACTGATGTTAATGGTTTGGGATGCTAATGTAGTTGGATCTTAAGATTTTAAGGAGCTTTTGTCCTGTCTGCAAGATGAACAGAAACACTCTCCACAGGCTGCAGAATAAATGTTTTTTTGTAGACTTGAATTAGATTAACCAAAGAGATGGCAGAGCAATTGGTGTCTTGCAGGAAATCTCATCACCCACTGGAGGCAAGAAGGTAACTTGCTGGGGAGAAATGTCTTGTCCCTGTAGCCCTAAAGATACCAAAAACTGACAAGAGGAACATTTGTAAACAATTATGGAGGTCTCCCTAATCTTATATTTTGGATGGGCAAGACACTTGCTGTTTAGTGTAGCTGCCTGTTGGGGCAAGGGATATCTTTACTATCTGAAAAAATAGTATCTGGGATATTGCAGAACCAAGTATTTGTATAGTATTGCAAAGAATTAATCTAGGTTTTCTGAATGATTTTATCTTTGCTTCCTTCCTTCCTTGTATTCCTTGTTCCACCCAATCTCTTCCAGTTTCCTGTTTCTAGTTTATTTATAGCTTAATGTAATAGGTGGATTTTAAGGAAGTGCCTCGGGAACTAGATAGTGAAATCCCCAAGTTATTGAAAATCATATTTCTTATATGTAGATATGGATGAATTGTGTTTGGTTGACTTTAGCAGAGGGGTTCAAAGTGTTTGTGTAGAGAAAAACTTCATAACCCCTCTCCACGGTACAGTTGCAATGGAGAAATAAGAAAGTAGATGCACAGATGCTTTTGACTCCTCAGGTAGCTGTGCAGCCTCACTCAAAACAGATTTTAGTAAGCACAGGAAGCGTGTGAGTCTGTTCACAAGCACCAGCTGACAGATTCCTGCAATACACTTCTAGGCTTTGTCTATGGTAGGAATTTTTGCTGCCTTCACAGCTTTTGTCCATCGAGAAAGGAGATTTGAGCTGGGGCACCTGCCAAGGCTTCGCCTGCTGTCAGCAATGATTTGCAAAGAGGCAGCTTCCCATGGTTTCAAGCTGGGACTCATGCACACCAGTAATCATAATTACAATATTTAGCTCAAACACACAGCTTTTTAAGATGGATATCTAACAAGCCTCTTGGGGGATGGATGGATAGCATTAGCTCCTCAACATGTTTGCAACAGCTACAAACCATTGTGGGGCTGAAAGGGAAAGAAGGTGAACAGATCTTGTGGTGTTGCTGTGCCTCCTCCAGCAAGCCTGTCCCTGTTGTTATTCCACATCCAAAGGGAACTGGAGCTGAACCATGACCGTTTTTCTGCAGCAGAAGCTGGGTACCCTCTGGCCTCCTGAATACAAAAATGAAGTTTCATACTGTTTCCCTTGAATGGAAACAGCATGACGTGAGCGTGGAAAGAGTGGAACAGTGTGTTAAGGGAAACAGGGCTGAAAGGAGAAAACAGCTGACTCCAGGGGCTGAGCAGATCTGCCTCCTCTGCTTCACTGTGTGGGTTTATTTCCAGCTCTTGCTTGTGGGTCTTGCAACACATCTCCACACCTCTGGGCTGGAAAATGAAACAACTGCAAGGAGGTTGTTCCTTCTTCCTGAAACAAGCTTCGCAGCCTGTGGGAAATGAAAGCTAAGGCTGAACTTTAAAACAAGCTGAAAGCACTCAGATGCAGAAATGCAGAGTGAAGCCATTCAATAGAGTCAGATTTGGAACAGAGCCCTGAAAAAAAACTGCAGTTATGACTAATCCATTTTTAATGTGTGTGGTTGTAGGTAAAATCACTTCTTTAAAAGATCATTTCTCTCCCTGTATTGGTTACAGTTCTTTACTGTCACTTTAGATAAATGATGTGTTGACGTGTGAGTTCAGTTACAGATGGACTGCAAGGACAGAATTATTTCTGATGCTGGAGAGGCTCTGGATGAGCTGCTGGTGAAGGGGAGAAATGATACAAACAGGATATTTGGTGTCAAGCTGCAGCAGCACCCGGAGAGACCCACTGAGGGGCAGGCACTTGGATGCTCACTCCCTCCTGCAGCCAAGTTAACTGAGGAAACTTGATGTAATAGTTGACTGTAGAGCCCCGTTTGTGCAGGGATGAGCTCAGGCAGTGACATTTTAAAAATGAAGCAGTCTGAAATGGAAAGTTCTTTTTGCACTGAACAAGTCTGTGAGGCACCACACAGCTGTACAGGGTAACCTTTGGGTGCTTTTGGATTGTGCTCGAGTTGTCCCAGCCTTGTTCGCTGGTCCCCTTGCAGGGATCCCTCAATGCTGTCACAGAGCCAATGATGTTAACACACGTGTGACACTGTGAATGTCCTGGCTGTTGTGACACCAGCCCAGCGCTTACAGACTTTGCAGTCTTATGACCAGTGAAGCTGTGAATAGGAGCATGAAATCACTGCAAACATGCATTGACTGTGGTGGGGAACAGCATGGAGACTGTGCAGGCAGGTAGAAAACAGCACAGCAAACCCAGCTCTGATGGGATATACTCAGAGACTCCCTCAGCCTGGCTAAGGGTGTGTGGTGTGGTGACAGAGCCTGTAGTGACATGCAGTGCTCTGAGGATGAAGGCTGCTCTCCGTGGTGGGTGTGTATCTGATATCAGAACAAAAGCAGTTGGCATTTCCCTGGTGTACACTGAAACGTGGTGCAATGTGATAGAACAGGGAACTCCTTGCTGGCTTCTTGCCCTCTGCAGATTCCTTCTGAATTAGGTGCTGACCTTTAAAGCAAGACCTGCTTCTTCAGTTTCTCATTGTTTAAATTCTGCACTGAAGCTTGAGAAACAAGTCTGTGAAGCTTCAGGGTTTTTTTTTAAAACTCTAATTAGTGAAACACAGAATAGGTTGGAAGGAGTCTGAGGGAGAGAATCACCAAATGGAAACCATTTTATAGATCTGGTGCCTTTTATTTTTTATTTTACTCCATTCCACAGCAGTATGGGCCTGTGTGGTGCTGGGCTTAAATCAGCACCAAAAAATGGTTGATATTAAAGACTGGTTCCTAACCCTCTCCTGCTACCTCTTGGCCAAAATACCACCTTGTTTGCCCTCAGGGATTTGGAAACCCAAAGTTGTGCTCCTGCTGCCAGGGTTTTGTACTAGAACACTGCAGCTGCTTGGCACCAGCAGGAGTTTGGAGGTGAGAGAGGTGAAAACCATTATCCTGAATAAAAATCTGGAGGTATTTAGGCAGAGGGGCTGTGATGGAAGAACCTCCTTCCCTTTTTGAATGTTTTTAACATTATCGTTGCTTCGGCTGCGTTTTCACAGGATTTCTCCATTTCTCATTCAGGCAGATTCTGACATTTCATGCAGATGATGAAGTGCTGGATGAAGGGCAGCTGGAATTGGGGCTCAGCTCTGGGTGGGAGGCAGCAGCTGTCCTGCGCCAGTGAGAGGTGCTTTGGGATCTGCAGGTGGGACTTGCATGAAGCACATGAATACTTCTGGTTCCATCACAAGGCTTAATTCTTCAGAAGCACCAAGAGGTTCTTCAAGGCTGTGAGAGCCTAAAGCCTTGGATTTCTCCTTCCTCATCTGCCTGCTGGCACGCACAGCCGTGTTGTCCCATTTACAAGGCATTTGATCTGCCAGTGACTCACTCCCAGCTCCCTATCTGCACCAGCAAGGTGCTCCAGGGCTCAGTCGCACCCATGTGTCAGCCCTGTTACTGTACCCTGTTATCAGCTGCTCTTTTCACTCCTGGGGTGCTCCCGGCCTTTGATCTGTTCCCGAACTGCAGCAACAGCTTTTCTTGTTTTTTAATGCTTCATTACACTGTGCAGGGCCAGCAGCCCTCCCAAAAAGCTGCAATCTCTGCTGCCTGCATGCTGTTCTCACAAGTACATCCAGGTTTTCTCTTGAAAGTGTGAAATAAAAGTCTTATTTCCCTCAGCCCACAAATAATCATGGTGGAAAACAGTTTGCTTCAAGATGGCAATTTCCATCAGACACTACATGGTGGTATAATTATATGGTTAATTATTCCCTTGCTTCTCCCTGCTGCATTTAGCTGCTGCTTTTAAAAACCCATGGAGCAGAGGCTGTTTACTTCATCCTTACAGAACCTGGTGCTATGGGCTCTGACCAGTCTGTAAATCCTATCTTCCAGCAGAAGACCTCTTTTGCTGGCCAAAATCTAGCTTAATTGAGGCTGATTCTGTCAAAGCTAGAGACTCCAGTTGAAAGAAAGGTGCTCTGTGTGCTGAAGGACTGAAAGAGCTTTCTGTGTTTTACAGGGCTTTTTTTTTGTTGTTATTTTTTTTAGAGTGGCAAATGGGCAAAGACAGAGACACAATAATTTAAACTGTATTTGCTTAAAATCAGCTAAATTCACAGTAATGCTGGAAGAAATCAGAAGAAATCAGCTGAGCTGATTCTGTTGGAGATGGTTCTTATCAGATGACCTAGCAAGACCTTATTGGCTTGTAGGATTTGGGGCAGAAACTCCAGTATGACAAGCACATTCCTCTGAGAGCCCTCTGAGCAGCCAGTTCCTGCTGATCAGTGATCCAACTTGTTTTGTCCCTGCACTCAGGGGTGGGCCTTGGCTGTGCTGTGGGGTGGAGGACAGACAGACAGACAGACAGACAGACAGACAGAAGTGTCTGCTGCACTGGGTCATGCACAGAGAAGGCTGTGGCTGTGGCTCTGTGTTTTCCTGCTCATGGGGTCCAGCCAAGTGGCACAGCCCTGATCTGCAGCTCATGCCAAAGGCTGGGAGTCCTGACCATGGTGTGCTGCTCCTGGCTGGATTTAACAGTGATGGATCTCTCTCCTTCCACCAGCCAGGCTGGGCTTGTTTTGTTTATGCCTTGAAACCTCTCCTCTCCCCCATGCTGTGATCAATGCCAAACTGTTTGGCAAGTTAAAATCTCTGTGTGGGCAGAAGAGCCACAGAGTGGTGCAGAAAATGTGTGAGATGTGGTCCAGACTTGTGGGGAGGATGGGGCAAGGACCTGAGGTGTCATTGGTGTACTCAGTTCATGACTTGCCCAGCCTGTTTCACACACTTGTAACTACAGATCCTTGACTATGTTTCAGGCCTGGCCTACAGTCACTAATTGTCAGTGTCCTGGGGCTTCTCCCAGGTTTTAATTGTCCCTATTAGTATGATGGATGTGGGAAGAAAGGACACATTGGAGAAAGGTGGCAGTGTTTTTGCCACTGTCATTGTAAGGGCTGCCATTAAAGCTGCTTATTGGCATTTGCCCTCCTGTGAAATGTGTAGGTGAGCTATTTATAAATGTGCAGAGAGATTCTACATCTCTAGCTTGTGCTCTGATTTAAGAGTAACCCTCACCAGGAGGGGAGAATCTGTTCAGTACTGCAAAGGAGGTTAGTGGCAGAGCTGGAAATAATCCACCACTTGTGAGGCATAGCATTGCCTGAGGTTCAGGGGTGGATTTCTGGGGGCACATGAGGAAATGGAGAAGCAGCATCTTGTTTCCCCCCTCCCTCTGTCTGTTTCAGCGTGATCTCCCATCTCCAGGACAGAGAGAAGCACTTTTCCTGCTGCACAGCCCCCTCTCCTGTTCTCTGCTCCTTCTACACAGCAAATGCACTCAGCTATCTCCTAGGCTGCATCCAACTTCACTTGCTTACTTTTCCTTTCTGGAGCAGATTCAGCCTGGTGTGCAGGAGGGAATGGCCCTTTTCCTGGAGCAGTCTGGTCACAGGCATGCAGGAGTTAGTGTCTGTACTTCTCAAAAATTCTTCTGAAAGTAGATACAGCCATTTGCTTCCATTATTCCTCTCCTGTAAGCTGCAAATGACTTCACCTTTTAAAGCATGCAGTTTCCTGAAGAGCAAGATTAATGTAGCAGGATTGTTAGTGCATCTGATTGTCTTTTACCTTTCCACATGAAGACTTTTGATGACTAATAACAGAGAAGCTTCTCAGCCTGTCCTGAGTTGGGAACATGATTCTTCTTCCTGACTCCCAGGTTTTGTTTGTGATGTTCTTTTCATAAACTCGTTATGAAATATCTTGCATTCAGCTTAAGGATGCTGATTAATGTTATTTCCAGAAAAAAATTTCTTTCATACCTGTTAGGAAGTTTCCCTGTTAACATCATATTGATGTAAAACTTTAGTAAACCCAGGAGGTGGAATTTGATGATCCTTGTGTGTCCCTTCCAACTCAGAATATTCTGTGATTTTATGTAGTTGAGGTAAATTACCTGCCTTTGAGGCCTCCACCTCAATATTCAAAAGGCTCACGTAGGATCACACAGACAAGGATGCATCCCAACATCTAATTGCAGTAAGAAGGTTAATGTGGTGAGGCTGTAGTCAGGAAATGAGAGTCCTTGAGAGCTGCTGGCTGGATCTGCAGGACACACTGCCCTCCCTTGGCCATGGATGTGCTGTGGATCTGGGCTGAGTGAAGAACCTGCCTTTCCTGAGCATCCCTGAGCCAAGGGAAGATTACTGGAACCTGCTGTGTGCTGTGATTTATAAACTCTGTCAGAGGTGCAGACTTTGTAGGTGATTCCAACATTCCCTCCAGGAGTTCATGGCAAGATTTATGTGAAGCTTCAGCACTGTGTGAAATCAACTGTGAGAAAAATAGCTTAGGAGTGATTTTATCGTTGTATGCAAGAAAGTGATGTAAGAAACCACAGAAATCTGCTAGACTGATTCTTGAGCATGAAGGGGAAGATTTTCATCTGGTTTTGCTTGTAAATGAGAGTTTTATGTAAATGTTGGAAAATCATAATTATGACATAAACTTTTCAGAGAATTTATAATTCCAGATGTAATGGAGATGTGGGAGCAATCTGGGAACAGAGATTTGTTTGAAAGAGATGTCTCTGACTCTACCTCTTTTGAGGTTGTGCTCACTCAGAGCCTGTCCCTGGTGCTGTGATTCAGTGTCAGGCTGAGCTCTGCACTGGTCCATACAGGTATTCTAGCAATTGGGATGTAATGGTCCCACATTTTTCCATTTCTGCTACGTTGTTCCTCCTGCTTTTGTGTGGGTTATGTTGGCAGAGTCTGACATTGTATTCAATCTTTTCCGTGGCCTGGAAAACGTCATTAACATTCTCTATCTCTTTTTTAGATTACTGAAATTTCACGTTACACCAAGATGGAGGTGAGGGTGAGGAAATTTAGCTGTTTTTCAGCATGATTGTGTTCTTCTGTTCTGTCTTCTATCAGAATAATTAGAGTCAGCAAGAAAACTTTCTGCAACTTGGAAGTGCACGTACTCACAGAAAATCCCTTTGGAGGAGGAGGAGCTGGAAACAGGCAGTGCTTGGGTCAGAGTGTCTCAGAACAGCCACTGTCCTGAGGCTGCACAGATTGATGGATATCTCTATATTCACATGGAGTCACAGGGCTAGATTTAAAAAAAACAAAAAAAAAACCAAAGAAAGAATAATCTCTCTTACCTGCCTTGCTCATGGGGTCAGGTCCCATCACTGTGCACACAAACCCTGTGTAGCTCTGGGAAGCCCCCTGGGATTATGCCCACAGTGTGCCAAACTCTAGGCAAAGTCAAAATCTTAACACCTACACAGGCAATGGGAGAGTTGGGATTTGGTGCTGCTGGGGAGTTCATACACATCTCCCAAAAACTGCCTGGGTCCATGAGCTGCTGCAGGAGGCCTGGGCAGGCTCAGGGAGGGCTCAGGGAACTCCCCCTTGGAAGCAGAGGGAAGAGCAGGGCAGAGTTACCCACATGGAAAAGCTTTGTGTGCTCAAACAGGGGAAGCAGGCTCGCTCTCAGTTCACTTTTGAAAAAATCCTGACATGTGTCTGTTTAGAAACCCACTGTCCTGTGGCACAGGATACCTGCTCAGCACTCTGCCAGGCTGATAATCTTTCTTATGCTTTTTAAAGGAAAAAAATCACTTCTGATCCACATCATCCCACAGCAGAGAGTGCCTGTCCTTGAAGAGCATTCCCAGCCCCAGATGTAAAGAAGCCTGACTGCACACAGTGTTCAGAGCAAGTGGTGTTCAAGTGATGTCTCAGTTTGCTTGCCTTTGGCAATTTCTTCTAAAAAAATAATTATTTGTGCCTAACTCTTATAGATGGGCCTGAGGTGCCTAATTTTGTTTTCTGGCAGTCTTGGGGGACCAGTAGGTACAGAGAGACATTGGGTTATCATGGAACTGGTTACTTGACCCACTCTTGTTGTCCTGTGACTGCTAACACACAGAATTAGGTGTGAAAACCTATGCTGGCTAACAGGGCTCATCTGGCCCTTGCCTCCATGATGCTGGAGAACATGGGGCAGTCAGGCTGGCAACTCTTGGCATGTGGGTGTGGTGAGCAGGAGAGACACTCCATGCCCATTCCTGGAAATCTTTCTTTTCCTCTGGCAGCCTACAGGTTTTCCCAAGCCAGGACCTACACCTGGCATTCTCGGCCTGTGGACCACCAGAAATGAGATTATGATGGGATGAGTTGAAGTGCCAGGAAGGGAAAGTGCTATGAAAAAATTTCAGCATAGCTTTGCCATCATGGGCAGAAATGCCTTCTGTCTCACTAGACCTCCCTGCCTCTCCATCCCTCCTTTTTGGGCAGTGTCTGTGTGACCTTGGTTTTCTGTGGGTTTTGTAACAACATCTTCTTTGGGAGTCTGCCATGCAGAGAATGTTCACCTGTACCAGTGGTGATGTCCTGGCTCCCATTCTGGTGAGGAACCAGTTGTGTGAAAGTGGGAAGTTCCTGCCCCCATATCCAGCTTTGGTGCTTCTTGCTGTGGCCTTGCACTCACTGCTGACAATCAGCTGCTCCTGCTGGTGCTGCCTGGCTGTGCCAGGGTGAGGGAAAGGCTCTCTGCAAGTCTGGCATCATTCCGAATCCCCAGTTGGTGAAACTACAATTTGAGGCTAAGCCTTTGAAGCAGAACTTTCTATAAAACTATAATGAAAAGAGAAAGCTGGAAAAACATCCAAAGAGGTGTTTTTGTTTTTTTTGCCCTATGCCACCAGGCAGAATTTGAAGCCAGCCTGGAGTGGCTGCAGGCACAGGAACTGTGGCACCCTCCCTGCTGTGGGATGAGTTTGTGCAGCTCCGGCTGTCAGTGCCAGCCAGGACAACCCCCAGCTAAGCTCGGGGAAGTCCAGACAATTTGATTTGCAATTCTCAGCTTGACCAAACCCATACCCTGACCTTAGAGCTGCCGACAAGACCAAAACGACTTAGCAAGGGTTGTTGATTCACTTCCATGAGTCACTCAGGTATTGGGGAGAAAAGGGAAGGTGCATTTCCGGGGAGGGAGCCCTGCCAGCGCGGCTGCTGTGCCTGCTGCCACCAGAGGCCACTCTTGGATAGCCTATGGATCCTTCCCAGCTCGGCAGGGCTCCTTCCCTCCCAGGTTGGGCTCATTTCCATCATTCCGCGCTCCCCTCTCCATCATCCCAGCCTCCCTCCCTCCGCCTGCTGAGCGCGCTGTCCTTGGCACTGCTGTCTCTGGCTCTGCTTCCTCTGGAGCTGATCCCTGCAATCCTACTATCCATTTTTATCGCCCAAGGTCACCATGTTGCAGTATCTGCTCTGTCTCTGTCCCCAGGGGCTGGTAGCCAAGACACCAATTTGCTGGGAGCGTGTCAAGGACCTGCTCGGAGCTGCAGCCCTTGGCACGCTCGGGACCAGGAGACATAACCCAGACACAACCTGCCCTGAAGTTTGGAAGCACTCGTGGTAGAGATTGGAGTATGGGTCTGTTTAGGAGATTAAGTTCAGTCTGGGTTCAGATCACTCCATTTCTCCATGTTAAAAAAAAAAAAGCCCTATAATTCTATTGCCTGCAATAAGCGTGAAGTGTATGGTTCATTGCTTTTGAAGTTAGTGCCTTGACGGTTTGTGCAATAAGACTGACATGTCCTTACTAGCTTGAAATAAATAATAATAAAAAAAGGTGTCAGATTGCTTTTTCAGGTGGAAAGAGGCATTCCTTAAGGAGCCTGAGCAGGTGGGTATGTGAGTGTTGTGGCTCTCTCCCTTCTGAGAAAAGCAGGTTGGGTAATTTGTGTGTTAAAGTGCCTCCTCCCAGAGAAGGTCACTTAGGGAGGGCAGCATCCATTGCTGCTGGGAAGTTTTCTCTCAGCATCCCACCCCAGGAAGGGCAGTTTGTCTGTGCTGGCTCTCATACAGGCAGCCTTGGGGAGAGGGGAATGGAGGAGAGACTGTGAACCTTGTCTGGGGCTGGTCACTTGTGGTGGAAAAAATGATTTTGTTCCTTACAAAGGCAGGGTTTCCTTAGGTCCAAACTCAAATGGACAAAACCACTCTAGAGCTTCTACAGTCAAACCTGTGCTTGGCACTTTGCTTGGGAGTTGCCTCAGTGCTGGCTGCCCCTGGCTGCAGCTACTCTTGGTCTTTGGAGTCACCCGGCAAAGCGATGGAGAATTGTCCCTGCTCCAGGCAGCACAGACATTTGGCAGGGCCTCATTCTGAGTGTCAAACTGCTTGGTCTGTGAGAAGTTTTGGGATTATTATCAAATGATAATAATATTTTTCTAGGATCCCCCAAGGCATGAGGTATCTCCTGATTTACATCTTTGACTGAGATCAGGACAGTGTTGTTACCATCCACTTTTCTGTCTTTCACTGCTAACACACTGTTTTAAAGGAGACAAAATTCCGGATCTCTGCTCATGTCACTTGGCATAGTTGCCTTGAATTAAGACTTTAGTCCACCTGAGAATCTGGTCCATCTTGTACACACAGGGCTTTGTTTTATGTAGTGGTGTTTCTCCAAACACCTTTGCCAAAAGCTAATATTGCACCAGAGAGAAAGTACACACTTTGGTGCTTTGGTGAGAACCAACATGCTGAAGAACTCCATGCCTTGTGCTTAGACCAACAGTGCTTCAAACATGTCTGGGAAGTGTTTTTAGGTGTCAGTCTCCTGTCTGTTTGGGAGATGTTCTCTTCAGAAAGTGCCCACAACTGTTACAGTAGGAGAATTTCAGCTCATGAGTGCTTTTATACTTGAAGTGTTTTTTAAAAAAAGGATGGTGATATTAGAAATGAAGAGTAAAAATGGTCTGGCAGTCAAGTGATGTTTAAGGATGAATGTGATGTAGGCAGTGTTCCCTATTCCCCAGTAATGTGTCAGGAGGCAGGAGGCAGGAGGCAGCAGTCTGTGTTAATTAAGCTTATGGTGAGCAGCCAGTGCTTCAGTCAGGACTGACTGTGCTGCTGCTGATTGATTGGAATTCCAGAGAAGGCTCAAGCTCAGTGTGTCTTCTCAAAGTATGCTGAGATGATGATAACAATTCATTAAAGTTTTATATTCTTCATGGTGCTTTGTCCCTTGTGACAGTAGAAGCATTTCTGTAATCCAGAGCATGTTGGATTGTTCCTAGAACATTTCTTTCCTAAAGAGTGTTCTTACTCTGAAAACTGTTTCAAGTCACTGGGAGTGAAACTTTCCTGCAGAGCCCCAGATCTCATGTGCATGTGGCCACCTGGAAATTGATGGAAAGAAAAGGAAGGTGCTGAAACTCATAAGAGAAGCCCCACTGCTTCCCTGCATCCCACACTGCTTCCTGAAGTGGCCAAGGTGTTTGGCAGGGCCTTCTGGCTCTCACAGAGACACTGAAGGGTCTCCATGTCACTGAGGTTTGGGCCATGTGTTGGAAAGGTAGTTTCCTCCTGTAGTTAAAGAAGAAATAGATATTCTGACATGAGAGCATAAAGGATAAAAGGTCTGAGGATAAACTTCTCTGGAGAGTTTTCTTGGAGTTAGAAACCATGCTGTGGAAGACAGGCTGTTTTTTAAAGTAATGCTTTTTGTCTGAATTTATCTTTTGCACATATCTTTTTGGGATCTGGGGCAGAGGAGCAGGAGGACACCAGGGATCTGCTTTCATGGAGGCAGCACATGGAATCCCCTCACTCTGAGCCTCAGTTTCTCCCTTTGCAAAGGGGGAGATTTGGTATCAGATCCTGCCTTGCAGGATGGTTCCCACAGTGTGGCATCAGCATCTCTGTAACAGGGCCCCAGCAGAGCAGCTCTTGCAGTAAGACGTGATTTAAATTATTTAGGGTGTTGTCATGTGATCACAACTGATTGAGTTCCTGTGGCTTCACAAGTTGCCATCTGTTATCATCCCCATTATGAATTATGCATTAGCTTAAATCAAGGCTTAAACCAGAGGAGTTCAAACAGAGTCCTCACACAGTGATACCATAAAACTGTCTTTAGGGTGTTAGTACTGGATCCAAAACACTGCAGCCACACCAGGGATCGTGCTGGTTTGGTATCAGCTTTCTCTGCTGCTTCAGACCATCCTGGAAGACTCCCTTCTTAGTGGCAGGATTTATGCTGGGCCAGGTATCACCTGCCCTCTTTGTGATGCAGGCTCATAAAACTGGTCAAAATTCCATTGCCTGTGTTCTGGCTAAGTGGACAGAAATGAGACCACAGCCCCACACCAGAGCCCCAAAGATCTCAGGATTGTGTGGGCAGGGAGCTGCTGCTCAAGGCACAGTGACCACATGCCAGATTGTTGGCTGGCTGGATGTGAGCCTTTGGGAAGCTGTTGGCTTTGGAAGTGCCGTGAGATCTCCTTTAAAACCTGGCAGTTTATGCACATGTGGTGGTGTCAAAGTGGGCATTTGCAGTAAAAGACCAGCTCAGACACTCATCAGAGTCCTCTGGCTGGAAGTGTCTTGGCCAGAAAGTGGGTTCCTCCAGAACATCCCTGTTTCTCAAGCTGCTCTGCAGTGCACCACATAATCAATGCCCATTTTCTGAGAAGAAGAGGTGCCTCAAGCCCCCCAGCTCGTGTGTGAATATTTCCCTCTCAGGCCAACGTGCTGTGGATCCTCCAAAGCTCTGGAAGCTGCTGCTGGCCAAGCTGTGAAATCTTTCCCTTTTGGTTGTGTAGCTTATTCTGGGTCTGCATTTAGGGCCTGCTGTACTTCAAGGGTGCAATTCCCTGATGTCCCATTCTCTCTCAAGCCACATTTGGAGGCCAGACTTTCTCTGGCCATGCTACACCAACACAAGGCAGCCAGCTTGGCAGCCCAGGGTGATGGGACAGGCTGGGGCACTGCAGCCATGGGGCATGCTGAATTTATACACATTTGCTGAGCAGCACATCGGGTCAGTGACCTTGTTCTGATGCAGAGGCAGGCAGTTTATTACCATCCATTTGAGACACTATAAAATAAACAGTTCTCTCTGTGGAAACAGGCATCAGAGATTATTGTAGCTAAATCAAGACTTACTTGGCGAGTGTGTGCAGTAGGGAACGCAGAAAATTCATGGCATCCCCAGAAGCCAAGTGCTTTCATATAGATTGTGTGGCTGTCCTAGGGAGGACCACTGGGTCTGTGAGCCAAGCAGGATGGATAGGCAGGGAATGAATGTCTCCTGGCATTAGCTGTGGTTGCAATGATAATTTCAGTTTGAATTTTTGGGTCATAAATCTGTTTGTGTCTGCAAGGGCACTTTCAATGGCTCCAGCTTTATCCTGGTGTTGGGAGTTATTTTTCTACAGCTGGAGGGTGCTTGTTCCATCAGCTGGCAACAGGGCTGATTCTGGCTCCTGGTTTCTGCCCTTGGATATCTGAGGGCAAAAGTCCTTTGACTTCAGAGGGAGTTGCTCACACAATGTCCCTGCTAGAAATAGAATTGTGTCCCTTCTCTTTAAAGCAGGGCCAGATTCTCTGTCTGCATCTTGATGTGCAAAGCCTTTCCCCTGGGAGAGAGCCAGCCTTCTTTTTTCTCCCAAATTCACAAGTGTCCGTACCTCTTGCAGTTTTACAGAGGGCTGAACAGTCTCTTCAAACAAGACAGGAATTCAGAGTATTTCTTAACCTCTTTTGGAAAGAGGATGGTGGATAGGAAAGCAATAGTGCCGGTGTCAAGGTTGTTGTAAACTGAGTTGGTCATACCAACCATATCTTCTCTCACATTTTGTCCCTGTGACTTCGCAGTTTGGAGGTGAAGGGAAAGAATGGTGAAGCACTGGATGCTGGGACCATAACAAGTTATAAAGAAAGGAGTAAGAAAGCAAAGGAGAAAGAGTTGGGGTTCGGTGTGGACCACCAAGATGGGAGAAAACTGAGACAAATTTTTGGACTAAGCCTTAATTTGCTCCAAACCACAGGGTGCTGTGCTTGGGGGAGACAGGGAGGGAATGGTGGTACAATTTCACCCTCAATCATCCAAAGGCAAAGTACTGGACAAAGGGATTGCCTCAGATATATTGCAGTTGGAACCTAGTAGAGCATTTGATAGAGGGTCTTACAAGATCTTGCCCTCCCTCAGAGATTGTTTGGCTTGTTTTGAGTAGGAGCTCAGTAGTGTGGATTAGTAGAAATGACAAATGATACATGGCTCTGGTCATGCAGATTTTCAACCAATGTGACTGATGAAAGTTTTTGATTCATCCATTTCATTGAGGGCTCCTCCTGTGCATTAGCAAAGCAGTAAAGAGCATTTTAATGACAGTTTTAGGTGCAATGTTTTTCAAACATTACTGAGTACCTTGTATGTGAAGCATGGCAGAAACCAGGAAATTTGGTCATTTTGGTGGGGAAGTGATGGAATGTTAGAGGAGGAAAAGTAGTTTTTCTACATGAGAGAAACATCTGAAAGCAAAATTCTTTATGAAGGAGGAGCCCTTAAAGCTTTAGTGTGAGAGACAGCAAAGTGAGCCCTTGGGTGTGTGTGACAGACTGACAGCAAGATAACTGGAGTCAGGCTATTGGACTGGACTGGGACTGGGGAAAGTGGCACAGCTCCATGGAAATTACAGAGATTTGGCAGTTTATCCCTGCTGAAGATACAGCTGGGGTAGAATTTACTGACAAGAAATTACCAATCAACTGGTTTGAAACCAGAGCTGAAAGTATGAGGGATGAGTTAAATAAATCTACTTGCCCTCACATATTAAAGACTGGAGTCTGCTTATTCCAGGCGAGAGGAGAAGGAGAGAGGCTGTGCAGGAGCCTGCCAAAATCTCTGAGGTGTGGGAGTATTACTAAGCAGTGTGGGAAGACTTGGCACACTTGCAAGGAAGTGGAGTATGGCACCAAAGCCCATTCCTTGGGAGCAAGAGGGCTGGCTGGGAGGCAGCCTTGCTGACCAAATCTGTCCTCCTACCTTGTCCTAGCATCACAGCCAGTCCATTCCAGGAGATAATTGGATGGTCAACAAGTTACTTTTGAAAATACTTAGTTTTGTATCTTTATTTTGTTCCTGTCTTTGTGATTTCATGCCCTAAAAACAGCTATCAGGTTGTTAAAGGCTGCATTTGTTAAGCAAGGAGTAAGCAGCTGGGTTTCAAACACTGACTGAGCTGGTCCTTCAGGCAACTCTTTGAGAATTTTGCACCAACAGAAGAGAAGAAAGGAGAAAGTGGAAGGCAGTGTTTACACTGAAATCTTTATTTAGTTCCAAAAGCCTAGAGCAAAGCATCAAAACACAGAGTGCCTCATACAAGCCAAGACAGGGAATAGAATTTCCATTTTATTCCAGATGAGAAGTCGGTCTTGTTATAAAGGGGGTTGGGTGACAAAGCTAAATGTAATTTAAATTTCTACTCCAATCTATTTTTAATTATTCATGTGTAGATTCTTTTGTAGGGTTAACAAGGAATTTGCCAGGAGCCGGGCCACAAAGGCTGGAGTCATAGTTTTCCAGCAGACATCCTGAAAATACACTGTCACAGGCAATCAGTGTCCTTGGGGAGGTTCCCTGTTAGCAGGGTGTTCACTAATTGGGATCATTCCACAGCAGATAATTGTTTGTGACACCCACGCTGATTGGACCCACAATATCTTCCCGTCCTGCAAATGGTCCGTGACAGTTTTGATGAATTTGAAGTTTGGAGTCTGAATAAATGCAAGGAAGGAAAGAAGAAATGCTTCCACGGGAAAATATGTGTGGAAGAGCAAAGCTGTGCCCTGGGTCAGCCCCCAAGAATGGAGACACATGAGCACACAGAGAAAGGCCACTGGTGGGTCTTGTCACACTTTCTATTTTTTCCTCTTGTGTTAATTAAGAGACTGGAGGAGAACCAGCCATGCCAAAATAAAATGGGGAGAACTGGTTTATTTTGTACAGGACAGGGGTATCCTAACCAAAAACCTTTGGACTTACGGGGAAACTGCAGATTTACTGAAATATCTGAATGAGTTCAGATGTGGGTCAGGCCTTGCTGCCAGACAATAGCAAAAGAGATGCAGATATGCCCAGCAAACCAGCAGCTCTCTGGGCTGGGAGCAGTATGTGAGGGCTGTAAATACCATTTTGCAGAGGAGATACAGAGATTTTTAAATTTTTGTTTCTGGGGGCTAGCCCAAAAGATATTTTATATTTTTTCTATTTTTGACTGATACATTGGTGTGTGCTTTATGGCCAGTTTGAGAATCCCAGAACTGCAAGAGCATTCCTGTCCAGCCTCCTGCTCAAAACTCATTTGCTCTTCTGTCCCAAGCGTTAATTGAATTTTCATGCAATTGACAGAAATGTGGTTGTCGTGTTTTGTCTGGTTTGTATCTGTACTGCACCAAGATGAGCAGGAGGAGCAGCAGGTTTCGTCTTTGCAGTTCAGAGCTCAGAGCTGCAGTTGGATTCTGTAAACTCCATGCAAGTGAAAGTGCACAGTGTTTGCCAGATTCCAGACTAAGGATGAAGTTGCAGGGCTGGTCTCTGGCCATGGATAATTCTAGATATTCTGGGCTTCCCTGCTCCCAAAATGTCCTCAGAGGTCAATAATTTTTCTATATGTATTTCAGGGAGACTCTAGGAAACTTAGGACTGGACATATATCTAAGAATCACTGCTCCAATTCCCACATCCAATGTCTGGACCTTTTGATTGGGAAGTAAAGAATTAAAGAAACATTACTCTGTAACAAGCTTGGTGAGCCAGGGAAGTTATTAGTGTTAGGAGAAGCTATATCCATGTCCTGGCTAGTAATAGGCTAAAGTAATGGCTAAAGCATAGCAGGCAAGGATTCAAAGGTGTCCAACGGCAACAGAGTTCATATTCCTGTCCAAAACAAAGGTCAGTCATCCTCCTGAGCCAGAAATTGTTCCTGGAGAGAGAGCTCTCTTGCTGCAGTAGTCATGCTCCATTCCACAAACAAACGAAGTTCCAGATGCAAATTGGCGTGGAAAATTATGAGAAGCCATCTAGATCCGAGCTTTGAAAATGGGATCTCTTCATATAATCTCTCATTTCTTCCAGATCCTCCCTGCCCAGCCCAGTGGGAGGATGTTTTAGCTTCCTTGTAGAAGTAATCACAGTGAGCTGAGTGGTGGTGTGTGACAGAATAGAAAATCCCTCTTTTCAATTGCCTTACCCAAGTGAAAACAGTTCTCTGAAGATCTGTCTGGATGCTGCAGAATATTCTCCACAAACTTGTCATGCTGGGGCCTGTGATTGCACTGGATGAGTTCAAGAGTATTTGGCTAAGTTAGATATTGGGAGAGAAACCAGTGCCTTGTCTTAGAGGCAAAGCTGAAGGTGCTTCTCAGGACATCAAAATTGTAACACTGAGCAGCAGTGCCAGGCCAAGGAATTGTGTAGGTTCATTATTCATGGAGGTGTGTTGTACAATTCCATACAGAATCAACAGTGCCATGAGAGCTGCACCCAGCACAGCCCAGACTGGACAGGTGAGTGGAAATGCACAGGACCTGCAGGAGGAGATCCATTGCCAAAGGCAGGTGGTGCCTGTCAGATACTGACCATTTGACAGTCTATTTAAGATCTCCCCAGGGAAACCCTCCAATCAAAGAACTGTATTCCCTAAAATAAAACTTTCAAGGTTTTCTCAGGACCTTTGTTAACCTCATGTTATGTTGTGGTGCAGTGAGGAAACTTGCCCAAAAGCCATACAGAGAATAAAAAAATCCAAACTGGAAGTGTCCAGGTGTGCTTTACAGTTGCTTCTTGTAAGCAACAAATGGGGTTAATTAACCCTTTCTAAAAATATGCTAAAGGTTTCCCCAGCAGTGAGAGGCAGGATGCTGCTCTGGTCATGCAACATTCCGCCAAAGCCAGCAGGATCATACAGGAGTAGTGTGGTCCAGCTTTCTGGCTCCTATCAGCAGATTATGACTTAAACGGGATCAAGGACTCAGACTTTGGAGTGGGAGCACTGGTTACATGAGATGATCATTTTTATGGGTGTTAAGAGAGGCAACCCATCCCCTACAACCCGGCATCCCGCACATTTGCTTAACTCTGATAATCTTCTGGAGCTTTAGCAGATTCACAGGAAAGGGTGGACCTGGAAGGATTCCTGGAGGCTGTCAAATAAGTATCCAGTGTTTCAATTGCAATGAGCTCCAGTGCATCTTCCGTAAATCTGTTTCAAGTTGTTTTTTCGGGGTCAGTGGAACACAGTATAAATCCCAGCTCGCTCAAGTCCTTCAGGCAGAGAATTTGTGGAATACATATGGAAATACTTTTGCCTGGTGTTCTCTGCTCTGCACCTCTCCCAAACAGAACTTACAATTGTGTTGCAGTATGAAAGGGAAAAACCTCCGAGCCTGGAGTAATGTATACAATTCAATAATACATGAAATTCAAAGCCACACATTAATCACATTCATGTTTAACTTTAGATTTAAGCCCCTGCAGGTTGGCTGCCCTTTGTTCTGCTAAGTGGAAGGGGGCATTCCAGCCTCTCCGTGCAGAGTTCAAAAACTGCCTCGGGAAACAAGTGCAATTGGCTTTTTAGGTCTTTTTTGTGTTCTCCCTTCGGGGCATAGTGAGAAGCTACGGCACAGGTTGGCCCCTTATCAAGCTGTTCAAAGGGAGAAAAGTTTGGATAGCAAAGGTTTGGCAGGTCACTGTGAGGGGCTGCTGGCAGGTTCAGGAGGCCAAGACAGGAAAAGTGATGATGCTGCAAGTCAGAATCCAGCTGCATTGGCAGGTCTGGGCAGGAAGGGCAGGTTATACAACAGCCTCTCCTTTCCCCCCACCACCATCCTTCCCCCCACCACCTCCTCCCCCATCACCAGCTTCCAAGCCCCTTGTTTTCATTACTGTCAGCTCATTTGCAGATTTCTGTGAGCAGGGTTTCGGATGGGAGTGCTTGCCTCTGACATGCCCTTGTGTGTGTTGGGTTATTATTAAGTGTTCCTGGTGGTTACCTTTGTCCAGGATTCACTCACCCGAGTGCTGCAGCTTCCTTGCCTCTGGCTGTTAGACCCCAGCTCTCCCTCCTTCCTTTCAATCCATTCAAAATGCTGTTGCAGTATGGCTTTATCCCTACCCTTTTCCCAGCAGCCTGGTTTTCCAGGGTTCCACACAGCCAAATTAAACCACAGGGAGCAAAGACTATTCTGCTGCCCTTCAGAAGAGAGCTGCCATAGGAACCTGCCTGCTTGCTAATGCCTACACTGGCCTTGGTTATAAACACCAGTGGGGTTCTGTGGCTAACTGGAGAAAGAAATTATTTGCAGTAGCTGATTTGCATCAGGGTTATAGTCTGGGTTGATCTAATCATAGCAAGATGTGGCAGCAGGCATGGTTGTGCTGTGGGTGCAGATATATTGAGAGCAGCTTCAGATGGACAAATCTGAGGGCTGGTAGCAGTCCAGCTGTGGCATTGTGAAGGTTAAGCATGTAGTAAAATCCTCACCAAAAACCTGGTCAATGACAATTAATTGACAACATTTTGGCCATCAGGGAGTTTAAAGTGCACCCGCAGAGCTGTAATGACATGTTGTCCAGCTTCCAAATAATAGAATCATGGTTAGGTTGACAGGGACCTTCCAGACAATCTCATTCCAAGGTGCTGCCATGGGCAGGGACACCTTCCACTATCCCAGCTGGCTCAGGGCTCCATCCTGACCTTGAACACTTCAAAGATGGGGCATCCACATCTTTGGGCAGTGCTAGTGTCTTGCCACCCTCACAGCCAAGAATATCCTCTTAATATCCAACCTAAACCTGTTGTCTGCAGTTCAAAGCCATTCCCCCGTGTCTTGTCATTCCAGGCCCTTGTCCAAAGTCCCTCTCCACGTCTCTTGGATCCCCTCTAGGCACTGGAGAGTGCTCTAAGGTCTCCTGGAGCCTTCTCTTCTCCTGGTTGAACGACAGCCTGTCTCTATAGGAGAGGTGCCCCAGCCCTTGGGTCCCAGTGTCAACCCAGGGAAGGACTAAACTTAAGATGTTTTGTCTGAATGGGAGAGACAAAATCAGCATCCCAAGAGTGCTTATAAACATCCCAGAAAACAGGATATGGAGCAGACAGTTTAGGAGTAAACACGGGTGGCTTGGTAAGACTACCCATCACCAGCCAAATGAGCCTGAACTTTGAAGTTAAAGGCTCTGAATTCCAGAGAGTCCAAACATTTTACACACTCAAGTGAAATGCCAAGTTCAAGGCATATAGGAGGTGTAGTGTTGGATTAAGTGCTCTCCATACAGTGATGACCTCTTGCTGCTGGGTCACCCAAGGACATTTTCCATGCTCAGTTCAGCTTCTGACGGGGCACATCATTAATACTCACCAAAGTGGTGGAAGAGTTTGATCCTGCAGAACCTCTCTGAAGCTTAAGGGAGGAGAATAAAGAGGTCTTTTAAAAGGGGATGGAATTCAAATGTTTGTCAAGATTGAGAGGTAAATTCATCACTCTCACCTGCAAAATTGTGGGCTGACAAATTGGGCTGAGCCCACCAGCTGACAAAGACAGTGTGGCCTGAAAGACTTTCATGTAGAATACAAATATTGAGAAGCAACAGAGGGCAAAATTTTCCAATGTTGCCAGTTGAAGAGAGAATATTTTATGCAACAACACTGAATTAAAATTGCATTTATAAAGTATATACTGTTGTTGTAGAGCCACACTGGGGTTTTAATAAAGCAAATGGGGTTTTAATAAAGCAAATGGCAAAGCTCCCACTGATAGGGTTTGGCCCATAGCAACTTCAGCTCTGGAAGTTAGTCTATATTATATATAGAAAGAAGAAAGTTTCCAACCTATCAAGCTTTGTTGCAAAAAAACTTTTCCTTTTTATGTCAAAAGAATGATTAGTGTCCTGTAAGCAGCATGCAAAAATTTCCAAAAAGCTGGATTATTGAATAGTACCTTGGACTTTTGGTGAGAGATCACACAAGTGACTTTCCAAGCTTGCTCCCTGTGCTTCTGCACTATCCAAATATATGGAAAAATGTGGAGCAGGCTTTCCAAAAGCATTAAGCACCCCACCCCCATTTTGAGGGCTGTGTTAACTTGAAATCAATATAGAGCCAGGTGTGTAATTTAGGCAGTCCCTGGTGTTTCAGAGTTGCCATAAGGAGCAGTGTTAGGACATAGTGGAAGATCTCAGACAGGTTCTGTTGACTTAAAAAGGAGCAGGACTCAGCTCAGCTTCTGATCTAAAGGTTTTGACACAGGAGTAAACATCTGTCAGCTGCCCAGTAACAACTTGCTGTTGGGGTATTCTGACCCTGTGACAGTCCACAATAAATGGGAATCAATTAGATTTAGTGTTTCAGTCTGTAGCTCTTGAGAAAGCTACCCCATATTTGAAAAAAAGCTTCCCCAGGGACATGAGTGTGCATGTGGACTGAGGGAAGCTGCTGTGTGGTAGTTTGTTGCAATCACTCATGATTTCTGAGTCAGAGTTTTGAGAGCAATTTCCATCTCCTCTAACTTCTCTTGATTCTTCTGTTCCTTCCTTTCAATTAGTCTTTCCCATACAGAAAGGAGTGGAGATTTCTGTCATAGGCCAGTACTGAAATTGTTTGATGCCCATACACCATTTCTTCTTCCTATTTTCCTGACTGATGAAGATGAGCTGTACCCCATTTTCCTAAGGGAACAAGACCCATGATGGTGGTTTTCTGCACGTTCCCTCAGCTTGGAATAACACAATCTGCAATCTGCAGCTTCTGCTCATGTCCACAAGGGTTGGGGGGATGCTCACCCAACCACTGGATGCTCCTGTCCTTCAAGGAGGGTCATGGCTGGAAGATGTCTATGATCAGCCAAACGAATCCAGGTTCTGAAACTGTCACATCTGGTTTAAAGTTTATAATTAGAGGACTGTAAAGAGGGGCTCAGTTCCTATTACACTAGGGAGAAAAATCAGAGAACAATTTTAAATGTTCAAGGTGTGGTAAATGAAACTCCCACAACATTCTAGAGAGGAGAAACCTGTGGCTCTTTGCTTTACAGCAAGACAGAGGTGACACCTCCTAGAAAGCTGTGTAGGCTTTGCTTAGGACAGAATCAGTTCCTGATAGAACTCTCTCAGGGCAGAAAATTGCTTCTAACATCCCAAATGTTTAAAAATATAGATAGGAATACACATTGAAGGAGCATGAAGTAAATCTCAGGCAACAGGTTATATCTAAAAGGACTTTTTTCTTAAAAGGCAGTGTCTGATGAAAGACTTGCAGTCTCTCTTCTCTTCATATGCTGGGAAAAAAATCTTCTGGCCACACTGCAGGCAGCCAGATAGTTCACAAAAATATTCAGTAATTTAACATGATCTTACTTGTATAGAACTTTCTGTTCTTTGACCTAACTCAATCCAGGAGGGTTTTAAAAGGAGAGAAATAAGGTGTTTCTAATTAAAAAAAAATCAGGAAAAAAGAGAAGTTTTCGAGAAGAAAAAAGTAAACAACAGAAGAACATCGATTGAAGAATTATTTAATTTAAAAAGTTGCCTAATTCTCCCCGTGTTTCGACATGAAAGGTGGATCTGTGACCAGCTTGTAAAGTGCAATCACTTGGCTACTGGCCCACACACATGGGTAGCAAGTCAACTTCTGCCCTACTCCTGAGCACTGTGTGATGTGCTGCAGCGTGGCAGGAGGAGGCAGATGGACGTGAGCAGCAGCACTGCAGAACTGGCAGAGTCAGCAGTTGATTGGATGCCATTTTTACAGCTGTTGGATGTTTGTGTTTGGGGAAGGAAAGCTGATTCGTGAGTTTAAGGATAATTCCAGTCCTTCCAGTGCCTCAAGAGGGGAGTGATTGGGAGGGAGTCACGAAGTCTTGGAGATTTTGCAACTTGTGTGCACAGTTCTTAAGGTGACAGACTGGGAGAAAGGCTCTTTTTCTTGTTGAATCTTTGGAGGGGAAAGCATGTAGGATATTTTAAAAATAGGTTTAGTTTAGGGAAAAACTCATTTGATCTCGAGTTTCACTGCAATTTTGATCATTCTCTCTGGCATCTGGTGCCCATTTATAAGGTACAAAGTAAGGAATCAGTTAAAAGCATGTGCAAGCAAATGTGAAATTTGTGCTAGAACAATGCACTTGGGGATTTTAATACAATAATTGACCCCTTCCTTGTTTGTCTGTCTAATGCTCACTTTGTTCTCTCTAGATCTCACAAGATATTGAATTTACTGGCTAGAGAAGGGCTGCAGACTAGAGAAAACAGAAAAAATTGCTGAGAAAGCAAAATAGGAGGTTAGTGGAAAAATCTTGTTTTCTCTGGGCAAATAGTATTTATTCTCTTTGTGATCAACACCAGATACTCTCCAGCAAATGTTTCTTGTTTTTCACTCCACCCTGAAAGAGTCCTTAAAACCAGGACTATTGTTTCAGTGGCTTTACAGGTTTGACAAAAAAAGCCCAGAGAGCCATACAATCCATGTCAGATAACAGCTGATCAGCACTGAAAACCTGCCACCTCACCACTTCCCAGCTACCAAAGAGATTTACAGACAGTGGTGACAGACATAAGCTCCCTTCCTCTTACTCTGCATGTTTGTCATGCTGCAGGCTTTTTATTTTTTGTAGGTAGATCTTAAATTTGTAATGGAAAAGGAAGCTGGTGAATATTTTGTGCCTGGCTGGCTGGGAGGGAGAAACAGCTCCTGGGTGAATTGTTGTGCTCAACACAAAACAAATGATCTGTGCTGCAAAAGCCCCTGTGCTTCTCTGTGATGTGGGCACTGTGAAGCCTTCATGCTGCCACTACAGTTGGAAATATTTGTTCTTTGGCCCAGAAGATGCAGATTTTTGTGGTACCTGAGAATTCAGAGTGCTGGTCCTGTCTCAGAGCTGGTGGTGGACTTCACTGAGCTGCTCTGAAAGTGGGAACAGGGACAAAAGCCAAAGTTTCAGCAGAGCCATTTCAGTGGTGTCTTCTTGTCTCCATCCTTTGCTTGTGTCCCATTGCACCACTCTCCTGTTCCAGCCAGATCCACCTTTTCTAGGCAAGAGTACCTCAGTCAAAGAATGATTTTGGTATTTCCTATTTTAACTCTTGGATTAATGTTTAGGTGTCCGGCCTCTGATTTATTTCCTTGCTTCTCAGGGGCCAAGGAGCTGTTTGGATCCTGTAACCAGGCTTTCCTTAGGCAGGCAGGACAAGTTACCATCATGAGCTCATTCCTATCTATAGCCATGCAGCCTCTTTGTTTCTCAGCCTGTTGGTTTTACCTGTCCCCAGGAGCAAGTGTTGGGCAGAGGAAGGAATGCACAGCCAGGCCCTGATGCATTTGTCTGGCTGGGGAATCTCCAGTTCTGAGGTCTGATAATTAAGTGTTTCATTAAGCCTGACACTGTGGTGGAGCCTGGAAAAATCTGTGATGTATGTTAGAGCACTTTCACGTGCTGGAGCACAGAGCTGTGCTATAAACTAACACTGGGGGAGAGCTGAGTCTGCTGGGTTGGATTAAACCTTATTCTAAAAAGTCTAAACCTTGTTCTGAAAGGATCCAGTGGGTCCTGAGTGAGGACAAGGGACAACTGATGGCAGCTTGTCCCAGCACAGACTGCTCCACCTGCAGCCTCTTCCCCAGGAACTTCCTCTGTGGAAGTGGAATGAGCTGAAAAAAGAACAGAACTGTCCTTGGGGGAGCAGAAGAAGACAAAAGAGGATGCTGAGGAGGGCCAGAAAGTCCCAGGGAGCTGGAAGACTGTCAGAAGGGAAAGACATGACTGGAAGGGTCCCAAAGACTTAAATGTGGGAGGAGATTTTCTCTGCAGCTTTAGATGAACTGAAAGGCATTTGAGCATGGCTGGGTCCCTGTCAGCTCCTTATCACTGTATCCAGGCATCTGTCCAGAGCCTATCAGCAAAAAGAGGTTTCTCTATGAATCATTTACACTGAGTAATTCTGCCTCAGATACCATCTCTGCAAGACACTCTTTGGTCCTGTGCAGCTATACTGTTCTGCATCACATCTCCCCTCAAATTATCTTTTGTCCTGAGTGAGACACTGCTCATCATGATGGAAAAAGTCTCATTCTAGAAAGAACAAAATGACAATTAAATGGCAAAGAGTTACAGTAAAAGGAATTAAATCTTAGAAACGGAGTCAGGTTGTGCTGGAGTCAGTGACATTAGGACTGAATTTTCCCAAGTGCCAGCTGGGCTTATGGGTTGTACCTGTAGGAGAAAGAAAAGCCTTGTATGATGCTGAGAACTCCCTGTCCAGGTGCCCATGTGTAGACAGGTGTTCTGGATAATCCTAGTTAGATAAAGGCTAAAAAGGGTTCTGTGGTTGGAAGGAAATACTGTGCAGCTTTTCTTTTACACCAGTGGGAATAACTTCTGGTCTCTGCTTTTCTATTCAGCCTGATGTTTATTGCTCACAAACAATGGAAATAGCTCACATTTAAAGTGCTTGCTCATCTTAAAACCAAGACCCAATCAAAAAGGAACTCTTTGAAAGAAGTTTTCAGCAATAATTTATTTCACCATAATGTGAACAAGCTTGAACTGAAACTTTTATGACCTATGACTTGTCAGATTTTTCTTCACAGACCTTACTCTTTAGCACATTTTTCATGATAATACAAACCAATCTGTTTATTATTTTCAATTTTAAAAAGTAAAAAAAGTATCATGAAAATTGCTTCATTGTTGTGCTGTTTGAGTGGTCAGTGTAATATATCATTGTTTGATCTGGCAGAACCATCTATTTATAAGCTAGTATGTGTCAAACTATTTTTTTGGCAAAACTGGGAAGACACCTGGTTTAGTTTAGATTCCTCGCTATGTAATTCCAAACATTGCTCAGTCCTCTTGGATGGAAAATGTGGGCTGGGATCCAGACTTAAAAATGCTGCTGTCATTCACAAGATGCTCAAGGGCCTCTGCTCTCAAGGTTCATGAGATCATAAATTCTTTTTTAATTTTTTCTTTTTTTCGTTGTTCAAGTCTAGGCATGAACCCGGTGCAGGGCACACACGAAATGTGAGTGAGGTGCAGTCAGCCCTGTCTGCTGCTTCAGAGCTGCCTGGATTGACCAACAGAGGCAGCAGCAAGGCAGCCACCGGGAGTGTGCTGATGAGATCAGGAGTGGGTCACCTTTGCAGAGCTGTCAAAAAGCTTGGGAAGGCAACACAATTCTGGTCCAATATAGGAAAAGAAATAGAAATGCAGTAATTCTGCAGCTAAGTACATTTAAGGGAAGTGGTGATTGATTTGCTGTTGAAAGGCACTGTTCAATAGCAGTGTAATAATGCCTTTACAGAGGTGTCTTTGTAGTTTGTTCGTTCCCTCTTGTTGTATACATGTTATATATGACATTTTATAAATGACACACTGTAGCAGTACTGTATTTTAATACAGTTCCCCCTTTGAGTCAGCTAGTTTGTGTTATTAGAAAAGATGCAGGCCATGCCTGTCGCTGTTCCATGGTTGTAAAGCTTAAGAGCTTATATTGATGGGCTCATATTGATTTCAGCTGTAATTGGATACAGATCTCATAAAGGGTGCTGGGATCATCACTGTCAAGTGATTGGTGTGATGAGAGTTGTAGTGTGCAAGACTCTGTGTGTGTTCAGCCCTTACATAAGTGTAGTAGTAAAGATGAGGGAGAAGGCAAGGTGAGAGGGAAGAGAGGAGGAGGAGGAGGAGAGAGGAAAAAGGGAGGCACAGATCCTGACCATCCACTGTGCTCCTGCTCAAACCCAGGAACCTGGTCCTTTCTGTCCACTAGCATCACAGCACTGAATCAGCACCAGGACCAGCCTTTAGCAGGCTTTGTTTTTCCTCTGTGGTGGATCTTCTGTCTTCTACCCGAGAAGGAGCCCTTTGCAAGGAGCTGACCAGTTGTCTAAATAAGCTCCAGCCCCTCTTGATTATTTTCTCTTCATCCTCCTGGTGAGGGAGATAGGTGGTCTGGAAAACAGAGGCCGAGTGAAATGGTTCATGCCCAGAGCAGCTAAGCAAAACTATGCTTTGAGGCCAACTTATTTTTCATAATTTATATTGTAATGTAAGCCAATGCAGTAGTTTGAGGCAAATTTATTTTAAGCCTTAAAGAGCAAAGGACTTGTATATTTAACCACAGGCTAAGTCTGACTTAAGTACACTGAAGTCAGCAATGAGTGTTACTTCAGTGGCCTCCTAATGTCCTTCTGTTCCTGGAGCCCATCTTTAGACACCCCTCAGTAATGCAACCTTGACAGTGCTCTGCAAAGAAGAAATGGAGCTTGTTGTGAGTGGCTGAGCAGTTCTTTGTGACATCTGAACCCTTATCAACGCAGTGAGTACTGTATTGTCATTTCTAATGTGAGTTGGGCACTGAGTTATGTGCTGGGTGAAGAGTTGGTCACTCAAGCCCAGCACTGACCTCATCCAGCTTGCTGAGGGCTCTGAAAGGGATCTTCAACTCTCCTGTTGAAACTTCCAGGACTAGAAAGAATATTACTTGTGTCATAGAAGGCTTGTTTTCCAATGCTGTATGGATATTTTACTTTGTGTGTCTTTAATGCAAAATTCAGAAACTGTCAAGCTACAGGAGTTTGTGTCTTGTCTTCTTGGATTCTGATATCTGTAACACATCCAGCTTGAGCTGTAGGTAGCTAAGTGGTTTGCTGGATCTGGCCCTAAATATTTCTTCTCCTCAAAATATGAAATGTCACCTTGCTATTAATGGAGCATCTTCTCTAATATTCTTCTCTATTACTTTTCTTAGTTGTCTACTACCAATTCCAGGCTATTTAAATGAAATTACATGGCTGTGCATGGCAAATACATCCATTTAAAACCAGTCAGTAACTATGCCAGCACAGCCTCTGATGGGTTATGAATCTGAAAAGGTAACTAAACTAAGAACCTATAGAAAGTAAAAGAAAATATTATTGTCAAGAGTCAGTAAAGGGGCTACACTTTCTGCTTTTGTGTTAGAGATTCTTTCCTATAGCTCTTGCAGAAGCAGTGGGACAGACTATCCCCACTAAATCATTCCTTTGAGCATATATTGGGTTTGAGCTGTAATCCAGTGAGAGAGAGTAGGATGTTGTGGATTTGAACCATTTCACACTGACTGTGTGTGCAGTGACGGTTCAGTCCTGAGACAGGGGGACACTTTGATTTTCCTTTTTCCTGTGCTAGTAGATCACTGTAGAAGCAGCACTTAGCAGTTACTTAAAAAAAATCTAGAAAGATTGTGAACGTCTCCTATGGCTTTTAAATGCAATATTTAATTTCTAAAAAGTTCTGTGTCCAGAGTCTGGGGCTATTTCAGACTTCAATAAATTAGCATTCCTTGATAAATATGCCTTGAGCTGTTTCTTAGATTGTTGCCATTCTGTCCCTGGTGGACATGGATGTCCTTCCACTTCCTGTAAGGAATGGCATTTTATTTCTTGTTTTGCCAGTTTTCAGGCAAAACCTTCTATCTGAACCTCGGTATTTTGAAATACTGTGTCACCTTTACCACTGTAGGGTAAAGGTTGAAAACTTCATATTTCTCAGAAAAACCACACTGGCACCTACCCAACAGTTAGAGAGGAGACTCACAGTAATAGGGATGTTAATTGAAGAGTTTGCAAGTTTTAAGAATGCCTTTTTACCCTGCAGTGAATTACACATCTTTGTTCTGCTCCCTTAATACTCTGACTTCTCTGCTTCCTGTTGTACCTATCCATTGCAATTAATAAGCTCTTTTAAATTTATCCTTAATTTCATAAGGGTAAAGAGGATGCAGGCTGTGGGAACAACTAAAGTATTTTTTCTTCCATATGCAATATGGAATCCCAGTACAGGATCCTTCCTGCTCCTGAATGTCTGTTTGCTGAGCCCTGACAATGAACTCTATTTCCAGTTCTGTACATATCCTAGCAAAAAGTAGGGCCTGGTCCAGTGGCGAAGGCATAAATTTGTTTTATGAGTGTGTTACACAAAACACCACAAGCTAGTAGATTCTGATTTTTATTTGGTGGTAATCTTGATCAATAGCAGCTAAACCATTTACAGAAGAAAAATAAATGGAAAGAAAATTTCACATTTATATTCCAGCTGTGCAAAGGGATCTTGGGTTTTCCCCCCATTCTCTCCTCCCAGAGCTTGTCAGCAGTAGGAATTCATAGTAATAAAAGCCAGACTTATTTCCAATGCAGGTGTTTCTGGAGTGATTGTAATCTTTTTGATTAACTGCATCTGCAAGAGATCTCATCATTACAAGCAGAGCAGAAGTTATGAAGGAAGGTGCCCCTAAAGCAGCGAGCTGGCAATTAAAATAATATGATACTCTTTGGCACATGGGATTGGATGGGAATTTTGGAAACACATAAAGGTGGGTCTGAAGATGTCATTATGCCACCAAAATCTTTGAAGCCTGCAGCAACATAATGGATTGGCAAAGGCAAAGGAGCCTGATGTGATTAGGTAGTGCTGAAATCCAGCTTTTGGAGATTAAGCTGCACTACTAAGATCAGGGGGCCTTATCAAACTCTGTCTCAGCAGATTGCCCTGAGTCATCAGGGAAATGGCTGCAGAAAAGTGCTGATTTTGTCAAAATAACATTTCACTGTTTGTGAAAGTTCCTAGGGTGACAGCCTTGGAGGCTGGGGTCTGGTTTCCTCATGCCAAGCAGCAACATAAGGTTTGGGAGCGTTACAAACTGAGTGGTCTCACTCTGTATCTGGAACAACAAGATTTAATTGAAGGGGAAATTGATTAACAGTTGCTAATCAAGGCCACATTTTCTTCTAGCCTCTCAGTTGGGGCATGTGAAATATTTATGAATGGTTGTCATTCCAAGCTGAAGTTTTAGAGAGAGCAGGGTAAATTTGCTCATGTAAAATGCATGTGCTGTAACCTGCCTAGAAGTTTTCATTGCCTTTAGAGCCACAGCCCAAGTAAAACTGTCACAAAAGGGTGGGACTGGGAAAGGTGGGACAGTCTGATGACAGCACTGGCCCTTCCTGCTCACCCTTGCTGCTGCTGGCAGAGCTTTTTCCAGATCTTTCTTGGTGGCCTTAATGCTTTCCCTCAATGCTCATCATTACACCGAGCCCTCCAGTCATAGCAGGATATGATCCTTTACAGAAACCTTTTGAGGTGAGGAGTTACTTCCACACATGCAGATTCAAAAAGGGGTGATTACCCAGGGTGTGTGTCAGGGCTTGAACCTCTGAGTGCCAGTCCAGATCCCTGTTATTGAGACAATCCATCCTGCTTTGTGGTGTAAAATCAGCTGACACCTGGATGTGTGGCACAAGGAATTAAATGGTCCTTTCTCAACCAGGGGCATGGCAGTGCTTTGGCTTTCTCATCATTACTTGCAGAGAGACAAATGAAAGGATTCAGTGTCATGCAGCCATGACCCAAAGTCAAAAGGCTGTCAAAGTTGTTACTGGAGGAGATCCAGTCGTAGGAAGAAAAATTCTTGCCAAATCAGCTAGAGAAAGTTGACTGAAGTATGTTTGAACAGACAGATTGTTCAGCCATCTATGCAGCTGGCTCGGTGGAGGAAACAGTTATTCCTGGGTAATTGGAAGCAACTATGTGTATATATGTATAAAAAATAATAATATATCTTGGACAATCTTTCAAGCTGTCACCGATTCTCTCAGTGAGGAGGCTGAATTCCAGGGGTAGTAGGGGGAAGAATTCAAACCTAGAAATTCAGGGTTGGTACCCTCCCACCCCAATAATCCCCTATTTTGTCACAGGACTCTGTGGCTCTGGATAACGCTGTTGTTTGACACACTCCACCCAGCTGTTTCTATTCTGTCCTGCTTTAAAAAGCCATACCAGATTTCCTTTGCCTCATCAAATAGGAAAGACCTTTAGGTTTAGTGAACCTGGTTGCTAAATCCAGGATGGGATTTCATCAACAGCTGAGTATTGGTGCAGAACCATGGTGTGTACTTACTAGCAAAACATTTCAAATTCCCCATACTGCATCAATTTGCATTTTGGGGCTTGGCAGCAGCACCAGATTTTGTATTTTTTTTTTTTTTTTGGGATAGCACAGGAAGAAATTCTGATCCTTTTGATGCATTTACCCTTCCCTGCCAAACCTCTCTGCTGGGCACATGGCAGGACACTGCTGCTCTGGCTTTTCTAGTGGGGACTGAAGGGTTAAACTGAGCCCCAAGCACTTGTTCTTCCAACATACCCTGCACTCCTCACTCTCCACAATTTATGGTCATCTAGTCACTTGTTTAAAAGGTTATTGGAAAAATATGTAAATGAAAGTTAATAAGTGTAGCAGAGTGGTGTAAAAGCAGACTTATTAGCAACAGGATGCGAGGCTCTGCACATGCTACATTTCTGTTGCTGGAAACACCATCAAAGAGCTTTCCAAGACTACGAGGCCCAGATGGATTTTACATCTTTATGCACCAGCCCTGAGCCAAAGCTGAATTCACAGGTGAAGCTGACACCACAGCACATGGGGAGGTGTCTGGGTTGTGTGTCTGTCCCTCACCCCAGCTGCAGTTCTGGCTCCTGGGAGAAGTGGGGGGGAGGTATCCTCAGAAAAGTGGTTTTGGGTAGAGCTTTGATGATGATAATGATAATGATAATGATAATAATAATAGTTGGTGCAAGGGACAGCTTTGCTTCTATGTTGGGTATTTAATGAGACCTTGGCTTAAGGCTGAAAATACACATCACAGCTATTCTTTTTCCAGGCCCACTGGAACTTTTCCCCCTCTAGAAGTTAAACATCTGCTGCCAGCAGCTCATGGGGCAGTGCATTAACCATGCTCTTTTCTTCCTTTGCTGGCAAAGGAGCTGTAGACTTAAATAGCAAAACACCAGTGCCACAAACCCCACCTGCTTTCAGCACCCACAGGAATCATGGCAAGGGTTTCTCTGGCAGCTGGTGGCAGTGGCACCTGTCTGGGCAGCAGGACACGGAGCAGAAAGAGCAGAAACCTGTTTTCCCCAGAGCATCTGCTGTCCCTATTGCAGGCTCTGCTCTCCTGAGGGAGCAACCCTCCAGCTGTGTAACTGATGGAGAGATCTCACAGACACAATATTCCACATTGAGAACCAAAGACAGGTCTGTGGGTATGTTCAAGTTTTCGGGAAGAGGTCCATATGGCAAAATTTGGGAATTATTTATATTTCAGTGCCAAACAGTTAGGTGTATTTGAACTGCACTCTGCAGAACCCCTCTGAGGTTCCAAAACAGAGGCTGTCAGCATACCAGACTGGATTCTGTAGCCTAGAGAGGTAGCTAGAGGCCCCACTAAATTCCCTGTCTGTACTGGTATTTGTTCTGTGATTGCCCAAACTCCTCTGATCCCTTTTGCAGTGGGAGCAGTGTGTTTGGGCTGCTGCAGAACTCGGCTCTGCCCTGCTCTGTGTGCTGGGAAGGTGCCCCAGCCCTCCAGCAGGCTCCGTGCCCAGACCCATGAGCTCCAGGGACGAATCCTGCTGCTCACATTCATCCTCTTGATCAGGAACCAGATGGGTGTGTTCAAGACACCTTAAATCCACTCTTTGGAAACCTCAGACTGAGAGAGCCCTTACAAAAATAAGCCCTCAAACAATAACAACAAAACCAGCATGTGACTCAAAGCTGGAGTGAGGCACTGCCAGGATTTCTCTTGGCAACCCATCACTCCAAGAATCTGCTTCTTGCCACACTTGTGCAAGGCACATTATTGAACATTTCCTGACTATTTGCCCAGGATGCTGTAAATGCTGTCCAAATAGCAGGGTCTTGCCTGCTGCTTTGATACATCTGGCTAAATTGCATTAAGCAGCACGCCAGAGGCTGATGGAGTCCCCACAGGACGTGCTTCTCCTGTCAGGCTCTCCAAAGAGCCCGGGTGATGAATGATGGTGCTAACATTAAACAGCCTGCCTGTGATGTTTTTCAAGTGTCCCTCCCCAGCAGCTTGCCTGCTGCCCTGTATTTCAGGAGATAACCCAGCCCAACAGAACATTACCTCATTAAACAAGCTGGCTCTAATTAAAAGCAGACAGGGCATCACCTCCCCTGTGTTAGCCTGAAGGGTCCACTCTGCCATTTGAATTCCTCTTTGGAAGATTAATATCCATACATGTCGTGGAGAGTGATGTTCTTAGAAGCAGTCAGTTCAGAGCAAATATTAGATGTGATGAAAGTGAGCATCAACAACAAAAATTGCAGTCATGGGGGCTTCAGATGTTCGTGCCATACGCTGAGAGGGTTTTGTGGATGTGTGTGTAAGGGATCTCTCCATCCCTAGCTTAGAAGAAATGGTTCTCTATCATTACATTATACCTGTATAAATATATAAATATATAAATATATATATTCACAGGACACCCACAGCAAAACCTTCTACAAACATCCTGCCACATCAGCTCCTCTGTTCCTCCCATTACTGTGAGTTTCAGGGTAAAAAAAGGCCAGGTAAGAGATGCATTTGTCTGGCCCCTGAATAGATGGAAAAGAAAAAGGGAAAATGAATCATATCCATGAACTCAGAGCTCACTTTTCATGGCACTCAGGTTTTTCTTCCCTTATGGCTCTCTGGTTTATTTTAAGCCAAAGGTTTTAAGTTCAAAAATGACTTAATTTGGAATAATTTGAAGCAAGCCAGTAGCCTTATTTAAGTCACTTACTACTTAGTTTGGCTTTTATTCCTGCAGAACATTTGACACAGAGCACTGCCATGATTTATGCAGAATTCCCATTGCAGGAGTGGCCTGACACATTGGCAGTACTTTGACTTCAGAATTTTACTGCCACTACCTGACTGGCAGATTTAATCCTTGTTTGGATTGTGTGTTCAGTTCATATTGAAGTGGTCAGTGGCAGAGACATGAATACCTTTCAGATCCAGAAGCATCATGTTTTAAGAATAGCCTTTTAAAGGAATATTTACTAGATTAGATGCAATCTGTTTGATTGACAGTTTCACAGTTACTTAAATTACAATTATCTGAAGTTACTATGATTTGTGTACTTAACTGTCTCTTGTTTTTTCTTTCATTGATAAGATGATCCTTGAAGTCACAAAAAGCTGGCTTAGCAGCCACTCTACTGGAAAACCAGCACGTCAAACATAATATAAAAAGTCAAATGCAGTTGCCTCTGTGTGGAAAAGCTCAATAGGATTGTTTGGAAGAGCATGGAGGGGGAAAAAGCGCTTAAATATCTATTGTAAATTTTGAACTTAAACCCTTTGGTTTAAATCAAATCAGAGAGCCACCAGGGAAGAAAAATGGTGATTTAACTAGACCTAGTCTGTGACCTGAAGAAATGGCTGTCTGAAATGCAGGTGACACAGGCATTAGTTTTAGATCATGGTGCCACCTGCACTTTGGCAATATTTAGTGAAAATTTCTGTACAAAAACCAGGTACTTGGTCAAGGGGGGACACATTGCAGCTTGATTAGCTGGTGTCTTGGACAAAACAGCCAGACTTGGTATGATCTGTAATTTCATCACACATTTAGTGGAAACAAGCACCCTGGAAGGAGGATTCCCATCCTCTGGGCCTGTCTCTCCCCAGAGAAATGTTTGGCTCAGAACCTGAGCAAGGGAATTGAGATTTAAAACTGAAACATTAGACTTAATGCTCACCTTAATGTGCATGTGGGAACAGGAGAATGGATTTCATGAGGAAGAGCCAAATTGGATCCTTGTACATATCTTAGTCCCCAGTATCATGGCTTGAGAATAATCAGGTGCAAATTAAAAAAACCAAAACAAAACAGTTTCTTCTTTCTGAGTTCTCCAGTATCAATTTCCTGCTAGTGTTCAAAGTGAGGCTGTCAGGTACTCCGAGAACATCTGTTTTCTAGCAAGACCCAAAGTATCAGGAAGATATTATCCTGATATCTTTTTATCAGGAGATCATCAGTCCAGTTATGGAAGGTCATTTGGAGAGGGCAGGCAGACATAGCAAAGCTGGCAGACCCTTGAGGTGCTTCAGTCAGGAGTTTCAGCAAAATTTCACTGGATTCTTGAACTTTACAACTCCACATGGACTCCCACCCCTCCATTTATAGTGGTGCTCAGACCTGCAGTTGAGTTCTTTTAGTTCATAAAGCATTCTTGTTATGAGTATGATCTGGAACTCTTCATGATGCTTTAAAGTGTAACAGGTTTAAAAAACAAAACAAACCTACGCAATAAATTACTTTTTTGGTTTGCTTTTTTGAATAATCTGCAATAGTCATAAAATCAAAGAGGAAATAATAAAATCCAATATTCACACACGTTATTAACAAAGTGGAAATGGCTTTTAAAAACTCTCCACCTCCATCTGTGCTGTATCCTTGGGAGTTCCTTAAGGGCTCCCTTAAGGGATATAAGTGGCAAAAGTTGTGGTAGACTCGAGTAGACTTCTCTTCTTCACTGGCAAGACCCTCACCTCCATCCTAAAACTGACTGGTTCCATATTCTCACCCTTTCACACAAGGAGATAACTGTAAATTAAACTGACACAAGGAGATTTTGCAAATTAAACTGCTTGCTGCTGTGGAAGTTGCTGAAGGAGAGGGCAGAATTTGCTGATCTCAGAGTGTTTGAGCAGATCAGTTTATCTGGTACTACCAATATCATATATTACATGCCTGTCCCTTGGAAATTTGTGCATCTAGTTTGCAAATTCACCTTGAATTAATGGTAAGCTGTTGCTTTTCTCTTCCATTCTCTAGCCATAATAATCATGAGGCCATGATATGCCAATTCCTAAAACATCCTTTCTCCATTCTCAAAACTAGGTCACCTTCCACCATTTTACTATCTTACATTCTAAAATTCAATGAAAACTTTTGACCAAGAGGTTGTTTCTTCTTTGCTTCATCAACTCCTCTAGCAGGTAAAATATTTTTTCATAGTAATGGAATTGCATGCTAAAGGACATCCCTTCAATGTGCCATTTTCCAAGCTGATGGCTAGAACATCATTCTAGTAGGTCCTTTATGTGCTCAAGGAGGTGTGATGAGATGTAGAAGGATGAAACAAAACAAATGTTGCCTGAAACATGTTCCCTGTGAGCAGAACAAGGAGTATGCTCCATCCTACAAAGAGGAGCCTGGCGAGTCAAGGCAGCTCATGTCATTTAGGTCAGTCCTGACAAAAGCAGATGTTGGGCACAACTAACTTCCCAACACACCAGGAGACAATGTTTTCACAGCTCTCTTTGCTTCACTCATCAAGGCAATTAGTTTCAGTTGAAATCAGCTCTCCTCCGCCCCAGAGCTGCCTCTTGGCAGACCAGGCACCTGCACTAAGTAAGGGAGGCCTTTTTTTTTTTTTTAAATGCTTCTGTTAATACATTAAGCTGCTAAGCAAGTTCCAAACTTTTAGGAATTCTGTATTAGCAAGGCTTCCAGAAGTTCTGCTTCTCTCCAAAGCAGTGAACTCCCACCTGAGCCTCCGGCACCTTGGAGTGATGCTGTGCCTTTGATGGGAGCTCATGAACAGCCTTGACCTGCAGAGCTGCATGAGGATTTTTACTGCACCTCATGGGCAAACTCCTGTAATCCACATCCCCTTAGTGCAGAAACTCCTGTAATCCACATCCCCTTAGTGCAGAAACTGCTCCATCCCACCTAAGAAGCTTGTTTGAATGCAGTCATGTTCTCGTGTTGACTTCTTTGAGGCCTCTAAATAATGTAAGACTTGCAAAAGGAGTTGAGCAGAGAATGTTTATCTCGTTGGTGAAAAATTGTGAATCTCAAACTTTTTCCCTGCTGGGAGTCATTACAAAATCAGAAACAGCTCACAATAGCCTGAGCTTATTCCCCTGGAAGGTGGTAAAGCCCATCTTCCATCCTGGCCAGGTCTCACTCAGGGTATTCTGAGTAGTCTTGGTATTAAATAACAGATGAATTTCTGAAGAGTTTTAACAAAGACATTGTCCAGCAGAAAACATGTCAAAATGGTCCTAACCAGACCTTACAATAGAGCCAATCAGTCATACATTTTGGGAGGCTTGATGGTTAATTCCAACTTCCAGCTCTGCTGCAGGAAGAATTTCACACAGCTGGGATTGGTTAAATAAGAAACTTGAGATGACACCACTGCAAGCCTAAACATCAGCCTGGCTAATAGCAACAGATCTCTCTCCTCTCAACACCAAAGGTAAAACTCAAAGTAGTCTTGGCTGTGGTCTTGCACATTTGCAGGATATGTCAGGCTGTACTGCACAAATGCCTGAGCACAGCCTCAGTGGTTTCCTTTATTTGCATAATTAAACAGGGCACCTCTCACCCTTGGTTTCTCACTGGTGCTTAGACACCCTATTTAAACACCAACCTTTCAATTCCCACAATCCCCTTCCAAAAGGGAAAATACTCTAATTCCTCACAAGCCCTCCAGGACATAAACACAGCACTAACCTTCAGATAAAAAAAGTTACTTGCCTAAGAAAGCTTTTCCAGAGAATAAAGTAGTTCCTGACTGTAGAATGAGAGTTTAGCCATATAAACTCACTTTGGGGTCTGTAGTACAGGATATGAACATGAATGAAACATTAAAAATAAGAGTTGAGAATAGAAACTCTCCCTAAATCTCCCTTATTGTATAAGCTGCTATGAATTAAAGACCTTTCAGCCTGATTTTTGGTCATCAACATAATTATTTAGGAACATTTTCCAGACCAGTGTTTTTTTACAAGTATTTTAACAACCTGCAAATCAGGAAACTGTAAATCAGAGAAATGAACTGAAATCAGCAATCACAAGGCAGGAGGCCCCTGGCTGAGGCTGTGACAGTGAATTGTGGCAGCTCTGCTCCCTTGCTTGCCAACACTGGGGACAGGCTTGAGCTAAAATCCACCACAACCTGGGACCTGACAAGGTTGAGGGAGTTTGATTGCAGTGCCCTGAGCCAGAACACACCCAAATATCATTCTTGCTGTGAAAGATGGGGCATTGCAACACTCTGGGTTTGCATCCTCCTTTTTCCTCTCCAAGCAGGATGAACCCAGAACTTAAAGTCCTCTGCAAGCATCTTCTTCCTTTCCCCAGAATGAGCCAGTTCTGTTTCACTTTCATACACCAAATTGAGGCAATAGTTCTATAAACCATATTTGCAGGGCAAGCCATAAGTTTTAGAGCCAAAAAAATACAGCTGTGTGTTTACTAGAGGTGCACTCCATCATCAGCCTGGGTCAGCCTCACCTCAAGGCAGAATTCTGATCTCTATTCCCTGTTGTGAGTATGGCCTTAGTTTTGCTGCAAAGGTTTTTTTGTAGTCAACTGAGACAATTTATTCAAAAGTGTTGGATTCTGAGGGATTCTTATTCAGCCTTTGCAGCCCTTGGGTTCAGTGGTCAGCAACCTGTAAGGCAGATGTCTAATCTTTACAAAGGATTCATGTGCCAGAAACTAAAAATCACACCTGGCATGGCAGAAAAGTGAGCCAGTGAAGTCCCTGCTCTGCTCTGCTCTGTTCTGGGGGTGAAGCGATTCAGTTATTAGAAAGATCTATAAAAATGTGGTACAATGAAAAGAAAAAAAAAAACTTGAACAAAAATAAACAACAGCAAAAGAAAATAACTCTTTTTAAATTCTTTCCCAGGTAGTACCTACTGAAGATGTCAAAAGAGGACTGACACTGCTTCCCTTACCCCAAAAAAAGTAATTTAAGCCTTGCAAAACCACTTATGTAGCCAGATACCTGGAGCTGCATTAGTGCTTACTCATACTTGGCTACCTCAGCTAAGGAATGCATAAAATGTGAGTTCCAGGAGCTCCTCTTAGAAAAAGACTGAGATGGGGGAAAAGGATGAGAGGAAGACAAATTGATTGTGAGTTTTACTCTTGTCTGAATAACAATATTGCTTGTACGAGTTTGAGAAGAGCCTTTCTATTGTTTCTGAGTGGTCTTTTTTCCACTCCTCAGTCTTTCTCCCTAGGCTTTGCAAGTTTCTGTTGTAGCACAGAATAGGTCAGTGTTCTCTAAATCTAAGTGGTGGCTTTCCTTGCTGAACTTCCTTCCATAAGGAAAATCCATTGGGGTTACCATTAGGGCTGGCAGCAATTTCCTAAACAGCCTTTTGAAAGTTTTTTTTAAGAAAAATAAATAAAAATAATAGCATATAACACACACAAAGATATTCAGTACTCCCATCTCCTTGCATAGAAATTCTGGCAGCTGCTGCAAGGAGCTGAAAGAATCATCATTATACTCCAGGCAGCTTGAAACCAAATAATATGCACTCACAAAAGGTTTTCATTTTGGAGCTATTGTGCCTGGCCTGTTTGGGAGGAGGGGAGAAAGAGACCTATTGTCTCTTAAAAAGCAAAACAGTGGCCTGGTTTGAGTTCTGCAGAATGGAGTGATCTGTGTGCTATTACAGTCAAGACATCCTCTCTGCAGATCTCACTCCCTGCTCCACTGAGTTTGCAACTGGTTTGCCAAATCCCCACAGGGCAAGAGGCCTTGCACTGCAGCTGCTGGAGAAGGAATATCCCCCACTGCTCAGCATGATAGGAGAGTAATAAAAACATCATTTCTAATAGGAAAATGATGCCTGCAGAAGCAAATGGAGGCTGGCTGGCTCAGCAGAGAGGGGGCTTTCGGAAGGACAAAGCCATCCTCAGCAAGCTTGGGGATGAAAACTTGAAAAGGGCAAGAAGTGTCCCAGAGTCCCTCAAATCCAGGCAGATAGTGAACCTTTATAGGCATTGGTAATTGCTGTCTAAAGGCTTGTTAAACTTTTAATAGACAGTACAATTCTTTATGAAAATTTCACTTAGGAACTTTCTAGATGAAAAAACACTTCTCTATTCAAGCAACTATTGCAACTTTTCTCAGCCTCCCTTTTGTTCTTGACTACTCTTCTAAACAAAAACAACTTTTAAAGAAAACTACTGGTTGTAGGCACAAAGCATCTACAGAACTTCAGTTCTGTCTTTGTCAAGGACTTAACATTGATCAGACTGTGGATACAGACCTGTTGAATCATACTTTGATAAGTCAGTTTTTCATTACACAGCCTTGCTCTGGCATCCTTAAAATATATAGGAAAGATTGTACCAACACTATAAATACAATAATTATTTCATCATGGCCTATCTTGCCCAAGCCTGTTCATAGAAGCTCTCATCATGCTTCAGAGAAATGGATTTGTAAGGGAAAAAGTTCCCTGAGAAGGGAGAAAATGTGAATTTGTTGCGTGGGCTCGGAACAAAAGCTTGAGGTGCCAATTCTAAAGACCTCTCTGTCCAGTTGCCTCCTGCTCTTGAGCCAGTCTCCAGGAGTTGTTCAACATCCACGTACTTCACCAGTTAGCCTTTGGAATAGCAGCATTCTCAGTGGGCTTCTCTACCCTTATCTGTGCAGGAAGTCCCTTCGCAGAGAATTGCTCTTGGCAGGGAAAGCGTCAGTGCAGCTCAGCTGATGAGATCACTGAGTTACCCCTTGGCTCTGCTGGGATCCCAGGCTGCCTTTCTGGAGGAGAGCAAAGAACTGAGCCCTTTCTATTGTTTTTGTACAAATAGGTCACATCATAATTCTGCTCCATATCTTGATGGAAAGAGAGGAAGTATTCAAGGGGTCTTGCCCAGTCTTTTTATAGGTGAAATGTACAATTGAAAATCCTTGTTCTTGAGCTTTTCCTCAGCATAAGGAACTCATAGAGCTGCATTTTTAAAATGTTTTGAACATTTTGAGTGCACTGTCCTCTTGCAGTAAGTGCTGCTTTCCCAAAACACAGGAACTAAGAGGTGCCACCAACTGCAAACAGAAGTGATTCAAACTAGTTTGTTAGCATCTCTGCTTACATGAATTTAGTCCTAAAAACATTTTTATCATTAAAAAAAAATTATTGCCTTTTCACCACTTAAATAATCTCAGCTATATAGATATTGATCAAATAATTAAGGAACAAAGACATTAATCCCTTGCATTTGTGTTCAGCTGTTTTCAATGAAGAACCATAAGTGTAGCATCAGAACAATTTGGACTCCTGGGATGTGTAAGCACATGGTGTCTCTTTCCAAACAAGGTTCACAGAAGTTGTCTCATTTGAAGCACCAGGACAGCAAAAAAATAATAATCCAATAAAGAAAAGGAAATAAACCATAGGATTTCATATGTTTTTCATTGGTCAAATCATGATCATGCTAAGCAAATGGACAGGTTGAAAACTAATGTTTTGAACTTCTCAATGCCAGGATTAAACTCCTGTCTCTGAAACTGTAGAAATTTGTCCTGTGAAACAGAAACAGCTACTTCAGCAATGAACACTAAAGGATCTATTATGGTGCTGAAATGAACTGGTCTGCTTGCATTCAGCAGAGCACAATGGTACAGGCTTGCATTGGTTGTTCATTGTAATGGTGTTTCCAAACCCAGATTAATGTACAAAGTGTTCTGAAACATCCCCTATCCTCCTTGTGGGATACTCATGCAGACCTGTACCCTTTCCACTAAAGGAGAATAAGGGAATCTTGGTGTATTCCTGGCATCCAAGAATGATGTGAAAATATCTTTGGATCCAGGTTGTCACTTTCTTGCTCCAGACTATTTCATGTTCAAACATTTTGTGAACCTTAGCTTAAACACTTTGCATTTCAGACCATATCCAGGTTGGCTTTCACAAACACTTGGCATCAAAATCCTTAAAGATGCATTGCACATCTGTGATGTTCTGGAAGGTGCTTCTGTGACTGCAAGAACAATGTTGGCAGGAGAGATGGGGCTAGAAGTGTTTCTTAAATCAGATCTTTTGTAGGACAAAGAACAAATAAAGCTCAATTAAACACTGGAAAAAGCCTTCAAACAAACAAATCCCCAGTAAGTCAGTTCTATGGATATAGGACCTCAGGGAGACGACAGGGATTTGGAAGCATGGAACTTCTGAGCTGATATGGCCAGAAAGCCTCCAAATTATATGAAATGAGCAATTCTCCCACATTGCCTTGCTTGTTTGAAAAATTAGTACCTCCAACTTATTTTATAATAGAGGAAAGAAGTGTTAAGACAAAGGACTGGACCTCCACAGCATCCTGTCATTGCAAAAAGCCAGAGTACAAAATTCTCTTCAGAAGTTACTGAGTTGAAAAGACTCAAAGGCATGAATGGGAAAAGTTTTTGTCATGAGGGACAGGATTCAGAAGTTCTTGGTTTTGAAGCTATCAGTGAATGTCTCTCTTTTTTTCCCCCCCAGATGAGAAGGATAACACACAGTTTGTTTTGTTCATAATGATTTGTATGAACTTAGAAATAATTGCCTTCTGATGAAATTAAAATTGCCTCCTATGTGGAATTTGAAAGAATTCTGGGTCATCTTCTGATGCTGTTCAATATTAGAGATGAGTTAGTTCTGCAATATCTAACAGTTGTGAAGAGCAGTAGAACATTTGTAAAATTAAATGGAGCTGATGTCAGTCGGTCTGAACTTTTATTTATTCAGAGGACAAGGTCATATTTGAAGAATCTTGAGACTGTTGCTCAGTGTATGACTTCAAAGAATCAAACAATACAACAAAATTCATGAGTCCATCAGACAAGACAAAATAATGGACATATTCAGAAACCTCAGATGGCTGATCTTACCTGAGATCAGGTTAGAGGTATTAGAAACCTGTTGATAATGAATGAGAGATTTTCTTTTTTAGAAAGATAGAGAGGAAACTTGCCACTCTGTGGCAGCTTGAAACTTTGTGTCCAGAGGCTGAGAGGGCTGTTGCAGACACAATTGTTTGTCTCAGAATGAGAAGGCACTTTATGCTGAGAATTACAGTGCAGGTGGAGTTAAATGGCATGTCAGATAATAAAACACAATAGAGATGACAGAGGAGAAGAGAGGTATTAATAATGTGAATGCATTTTACAAGAATACCCATGTGTGGAGAAATGAGTGAGCAGGACTGAGGATGAAAGTGGAAATTACAGTGTAACTTTAAAGAAATAGAGAAAATACTGTGATCTCTTCAAGAGTGAGGTGGAAAAAAAAGAGATACTGGCTGTAATCCAGACAGCTCAGCTGTTTTGTAGAAAGACCACATTTTGAGGAGCTTTGAGAGACAATTACAATTCTCAGGACCAATAAAGCACCAGGGGCTGATAGTGTTCCTGCTGCATTATTGAAAACAGGAGGGCCTACCCAGACTCAAAGGCTTTTGAAGCTGATTTGGTTTGGAAGCTTGAATAAATTCCGAGTGAATATGCCCAATTCTCTAGAAGGGAGAAACCAGAATGGAAGAAATGTTGCAGTATTTTCCCTTCTTTGTACAGCCTAATATTTCCAAACTGCTTTATAAAAAACTTTATTTTTGTTCATGGAGAGGAGAGACTTCATCCATTAGGAGAGACTTCATCCATTAAGAGCTCAGGAGAGGACAGGAATGTGATCAGAAGATCAGAATATATNTGTCACAAATTGACTTCCAGCAGAAAGAGGGTCTGGCACAGCTTGAAAATGAATTAGAAAGGTGCAAATATGAACTGATTGTAATGGCAAACATTGCACATTCTGCTCTGTTTGACCTCAGTGAAGGGTTAAGTCAGAGAGATGCTTAAGTATCATTCCCATAACTTTTATTATGACTGGGTGGGATTAGTACACTCATTGTGAAATTCTCAGAATGGTGTGAATTTGAATGGTTTACATTTCCTTTTTGACCATTGTGGTGAGTAAAATGTCATGAGAGAGAAGAAATACGGCTCAGAAGAGAGTTGTAGACCAGAAGGTACTGCAAATAAAAAACCAAATTCCAAACAGTGCTTAAACTTGGAGGAAATAAAGCCCAGTTTTTAGCTTAAGATCATCTTAGGAATGCTTTTCTGGGAGTTAGTAAATATTTTAGATTATGTTGATGTTAAAGGGTCTGAACACCTCAGAGGAAACTTAGGCTTGTTAAGAGTGATAATGATGTTATTTTTTCTGAGGTAACATTTAGGTCCAAAAGAGGGAGAGAGAACAAGCTGCAGAGCTTCAAGTTGTTGGATCTCTACTTAAATGGAAGAATGGTCACTAAATAACTTAAACAAAGCCCTGGAATAGGGTTTTGGAGAATGTAGGGGAAAATGTGTGGAGAAGATTTAATAAAGATGAGCTTGAAGTCTGTAAAGAACCGATTACAGTAAAGGTAATGAAATCCCTGGCCAGTGTGTTGGCAGAGCCAGCATTTAGGATGATGGAAGACAGAACAGCCAAACATTTCTTGAGAGGCTGTTCTCATGGTATTTGACCTGGGTGCTGATCAAAGAGACAGCATGACTGAGCATGACCAAGGGCCTTTAATGTGAATTAGTAACAATAGAGAAAAAAATGGCCTAATGGAAAAAAAAATGCCCTTGACAGTCTTAGCAAACTCTGGAAAGAGCCAGGGAATTTTTGGGCCTGTAGAGCTAGTAAATAAGTAACTAGCACTGCATTAAAAGCTGGATGTCATAACAGGGTTTCTATAATAGCAGATACGATGCAATTAAAGTGCAATGGGAATTTTACATGGAGTAGGTCAGAAGGTAGACCTGACCCAAATATTATACATCAATGGAGACAAGAAAATGAGGGTAAATCTGCTTGGGAAAATTTAAAAGAGTTAGAACCATTGGACCAAGAACTGTGAAAGGAAGCAATTTGGCTGGAAGTGTGGTTGGTGACTATTAGAAGGGTTATGATGGCTGCAGCTCTGGTTTTCGTGTGAATTCTTACATAAAAAATTGTCTCAGCTGGAGATATGGAACTGTAAATGCATCACACTGGGGTAATTCTAACATGACTGTTTGACCTTTATCTGTTTCTTCACTTGCATTTGGATTCTGACCTTCTCAACTGCTAGCACAATATTTTTATGACTTGGACTTACTCTTTATGCAGTTCACTTGTAGAAGCACTTCTGTCCTTAGCTAGCCTGAAAATTGCAGGGATTCTGGGATATGAGCCAAAGTTCTCTGAAGCTCCTGGAAACACTTGTGGATGAGGCTCTGTCATATGGCTGTCAGGTCTGGAGGTATTCATGATTCTCTGCCACGTTCAAACTCTAGGTGCTGACCTAGATTGGTAGAACTGACCCCTTTATATTTTCAATTTCTCAAACCTTTTTATTCTACACTGACGTGCAATCAAATCAACATTAAGTGATTGTTTGGTGTCCTGAGAATATGTATGCCTACATCTTGGGGGAGATAATGGAGACATTTTCCAACTCCAGAAATACTTTGGGTTAAATTCCTTGATATGCTGTGATTATGTAGGTAAGTTTTCCTTTCCAGTACCCTTGCCTGGCAAAAAAAAATAAAGCCCTTATCACACGTGTATGTATTATATATGTATAGAAACATTTTCATACCTCTGTACCTGCACAAAAAGCTCAGCTCATTGCATTGTGATTTCCCTCTCAGCTCACCCTGGCTCTTTGTTCAAGCTCTGTCACAGCCCCTCTTGCAGTGTCTTTTCAACCCAGAACTTTTCTCCACATTCCACTTCCTCTTGATGGATTTAAAGCACAAGTTGTTCTCCCTCCAGTGGCTTTTGTTCCCATGACTCTTTCTCAGACTTTTGCATTAGCCATTAGTATCCTGTTGCCCCTGATAGCTCATTGAACTTGGTCTTGAGTCAATGGTCTTGTTTTGAGCCGATTAGAAAAGATTTCCTTTCCTTTATCAAAGCTAAACAAAAACAAGGAAATTAAATTAAATGCAGAACTATGTTTGAATAAGAGTAGGGCTGTGACATGAGGCAGGAAGCTCAAAGATAAGGCTGATGATCTGCCCAGAAGTGCTGCAGGAATGAAGGCCAGAATGTCAGCCACAATCCAGCACTTCTGTGGGGTTCCATCAGCTGTCTGTCAGAGCAGTGACTGCCTGGAGTAAGAAAATACCGTCTCTGGACTGGGCTGGGAGGGGGGGATGTGTGATCTCCCCCTGTGCTGTTCCCCATCCCTCTCTGCAGGCTGAGAGCTCCATGCAGGGAGAGCAGTGTGAGCTCTGGGAGCAAAGGTGCAGGAACCTCATACAGGAGGTCTAAAAGGGCCTCTAATCACTGGCCTTGTGTTGTCCACCCCTCATTAATGGATTATTTCTCTTGAGCATTTCAGGCTTCTCCTAGGGTAAGAAACATTGCTCAACTGGGCATCCTTTGCTGATGTTCAACAGATTTATTGCTCATCCTTCTCTGATACTTATTTTTATAGCCTTACACAGGGACAGAGGGCAAATATCCATTTATTCTAGCCTAGCCTTACCTCAGTTCACTTGATGAGAACTAAAAAGTGTATCTACACCTTATGCTAAAGGAGTTGGATTATTGCTCTGCTGGAAAATATCATGTTAGTAACTCGAGTATATCTACAAAAGTGACTTCAGCTAGAAATCAGAGCTATGAAGTGTCCATTCATCCTGCTCCTTATGGAGACTGTTCATACTTCCCCTCCAAGCTGGTGTCTAATAAAATGATAGAGAAATAACTGGCTGTGATGGCTTTAAATATATTGAACTGTCCCGTAGTTTCACTGGCTATAATTTCTGTCCTAAGTAGGAGTTCTGATGCTCATACTCTCACCAGCAGACTGAGAGCCAAGTCCAAAGCCCAAAGAAAACTCTTCACTCTGCTAGCAAGTACTTGGGCATAGAAACACTGGGGAAGCAGGGAGGAGTGAGAAATGCAGAGTAAGAACTGCAGGTGCTTTGGCTTCCAACTATTCCCTAAGACATGTGGACAATCTTCCTTTTTAAAACATGAGTCTCTCCATCATCCTTACTTTTTCTGAGCTCATTTCAATTGCACTGACTGCAAATATTTATTTGGCTATTTATTTTTCAATAATGTATTTAAAATTCTCTCAAGAAACAGAATATTTTATTGAAATTCAAGGGAGGGCCCTCTGTTGGGGCACTGCTGACAGACAGCTGTGAGGACAAAAAAGCCACAGCTCTGGTAATAAAGATAAAAGGAGCTCAAAACATGAACTAACTTCCTCACTTGCTATAATTCAGCATGGTTTGTTTCTTTCAAATTAATTGAACACTGGCAACTTCCAGACATTTTTGTCAGGAGGTATTGCAGATATTGTGCCTAGAAAATCTTTTTCTCAATTAACCATTTTGGCAAAATACCTGAGGGGAACTATGGACAATTTCAAACCTCATATAAATGATATGTAATGATTTAAAATGTGTAGTGTTGCTGGACTGCTGGAGTGCTGGCTGGTCAGAACATGCTGGGTTAAGTTTGATGAATAAATGTCCCCATCCAGCAAAGTTCAGCAACTGGAGTTGGTCACAGGATTTTAAACTTCTGTAGCTGACAGCAGAGTGTCAGGGCTCAGCCCTGCAAGTGCTGACAGTGCCCCAAACCAGCCCTGCTTGGAGCTCTGACACCTCCCTGTGCAGAGCAGGTGTTGGCAGGAACTGGAGGTTCTTTTTTGTGTTATCTATGGCTGTTATCAGGTGAAGCCCCTGCCAGAAGGATGGAGAGTATAAAAGAACAAATACCAGTGACCCTTAAATTATAAAGATGCCTAAAGCTCAGGACCACCTGGAAGGTGATGTTAGGAGGGAAACAGAGATGACTGATGGCTTTCTCCCTTTTTAGGGTCCTGATTGCTGTTGTCACTCCAAATGCCAGCCCTTCACAGCCTTATCCTGCTCCATCTCAGCATCAATTTAACAGCAGGGATGGCTTTCTTTGCCTGTGGCCATTTAGGGCTCATCCATCTGGAAAGACCTGCCACAATGCCTGGGAGAACTCACCTGGGCAGGAAGGAACAGCAGACACTTTGCCTTAATGATTGACAGAGTCCCTGTGATCACAGTCACACAAGCTGATATCCTGTGTGCTTTTCTGTCCTACCCCTGGCTGAGATACATCCTGTGTGTTTGTATTTGCTGTTTTCCGCCTTCACTGGAACAGAGGAGAGAGTTGTTAAAACCCTGTTTTGATTCACTCTTCTCCCTATGCAAACCACTATCTTTGCCTTCATGGTCTTTGCTCACAGAAATCTTCTGAAGCTGAAGGATAGGTGTGTTTTTCAGAAGATAAGGACACCTTGTTTTTCTTTGCTTAGCTGTTTTCCCCGTCTCCAATGCTGGAAGAGAGGTCCCTGACCTCTCCCTGGATCTCTCTCTCTGGTGCTTCTTCTCCCAAGATCAGATTTTCTTGGCAGGACTTGAAATTTCCCCTGTTATGTTTTTTTTTTTTTAGTTTTTATTCATTTTTTGGGCACACGACATAAAGAAGGGACCAACCATGCAAAGAAGGGACCAGCAGCAGAGCTACCCAGTGGAGAAGTGAAGATGACTGACCCAAGAAAAATTGTGCTCCTTCCTCTGGCACAGGAAAAAGAGAAAAAGGGAATCACACGGGAAGTATCTCAAAGCAAAACCAGTGAGAATTTATGAATTAGATTCTCCAGAATACTCTTGCTGTGAGTTGGTGACCAAAAAAGCTCTTTAAACAGCAGTGTCATGTGACAAGTGCAGAGCCTGAGACTGCTCCCCTTTTGGTTTTGATTATTTAATGCAAGTTAGATTAACAGAAAGCTCTTCAATGAAAGGCCTTAAGGAAGAACACATTGTTGATCTGAAAAAGCCGATAAACAACTGGCAGCCATGCATGGTATTTTCATGCTAAACCAAGATAAAAAAGATTCCCTCCCTGTTCTCCCCCATGCCCCCTTGTTTCTTTTTGGGATAATGTGAACATATGTTTTTGTCCCCATGGAAGGGACATGATTTTGATCAAGGCTTTGGCATGTCCAGCGAGCCTAAAGCAATTTTTGCATTTGCAAATAACAAAAATTATCTTTTTTAGATTGGCAGCCTCCCACCCTTGCATGGAACAAACCAGCTCACAGCTCTGACTGTCACACACAGACCAGTGAGCCACAGGGAGTCTGCACAGCACTGCTGAAACCTGATCATCTCCCCAAAATGAGTTTTGTAACCAAGCAATGGCTCCACAGTCACACCCAGGGAGCTCTCATGCTTTACCCCAAATAATAATTCTGGTGTAAAGCCATGGCCTGTGTGACACTTGAAAATGTCTGCACCAGTACCTAAAGACTCATCACCAACTTTCCTTTATTTCCAATTAAAATAAACATATATTAAGTAAATATTCACTGTCAAGCTCTAAATGTGAACTGCTGCTGTGTGCTGTTTGTCAGGCCTTGTTCTGGGACATGTTGCTTATGATCTGCTGGGTGTTTGTTACATTTTCCCCTGTAAGAGTGTTTGGGTATTTCATCAATCATGCATGCAAGTTCCTTTGTCGTCTTTTGAAGGAGTGATGTGGTTTCATTTATAAAAACCATGTTGGGAACATGTTTCCTTTTAAAAAGTGAAACCTCTTCTTAGCAGTGCTTCATCTGGAAGTGGCAGGGACAGAAAACAACTTTAGCTGGTCTTGGGGATGATTTCTCTGCTCCAGAAACTTTTTCAGTTCTCCATGCAAGCAGCCAAGGCAGCCTCCTTGAAGGGGTCATGGTAATAATTAGATCACTCTATGTGGATGCCACAAACTGAGCAGTTCTGACAAAATCCAGGTCTAAACATATGCTTGGATATTTTCCACTGTGCAAAGATGGAAAGAAGGGTTTCAGTGATCTAGAACATTCCCAAAGATACACAAGATAGTTTTATGGAAGATGTGAAGGAATTCTGGTGTTAATGGATCATCCCCACACAGTCTCTATGTGCCTGCCCTTAGGTATTGAGGGGACAGGTTTTTTTCTGCTTTTAGCCTCAGGCAATTTAATTTCTTCACTGAAAGGGCAGGGCAGTGAGGCATTGGAAGGGGCTTCCCTGGGAAGTGATGGAGTCATCATCCCTGGAAGAGTTCAAGAAACACCTTTACCTCTTTGGTGAGTAGATTGCAAAGAATGGCTTTATAGGGAAATTCTTGATTAAAAAAAATGAGTCAATGAGAGCATTTGAGTTCACGAGTTTGTGAGACTAATAACTAGTCCCAAGCAGTGACTGTGAAGCTTCTCTGATTGTCCCTCCATGTTTCCATCAGAACTTGATGGAAATCTGGGCAGGACAGAAATAGAAAATGAAAGGTGCTGTGAGATGCCATGTGTCTTGGCACAGGCTTTTGGCACTGAGGCTGGAGGCTGTGCCTCAGCACAGCTACATGAGCTCATGTCTGTGCAGTTCACATGCTCCCACTTCCCAGTGAAACAGGAGAGGGTGCCTTGGCATCACATGAAGAAGCTTTTTGGTCCCTTTCAAATGTCAGCTTTCCCCCTGGAGACTTGTTAAGCACAAAATGACAGTGTCCCCAGGTCATGCATTACTCAGCAGCAACATGAGGCCCCCAGATGTGCTGTGCCTCCAGCTCACAGGATGTTCTTTGTCCAGGGGACGTGGTTCCAGTTTTTGGTTTGGTTTTGTTTTAGTGCATCTGGCTAAAAAGGGCAGGAGCCAACGCAGTGATTTGACCTCAACTTGAGGCATCACTCTCAAACAAAAAGATCCTCCCATTTCTCATTCTAGCTTGAGCTCTTGAGGAGAATAAGATCTTCCTTCAGCTCAGTTTGAAATTGTTGCAGCATATGGACGTGTTTAGGAATCGCAAGAAGGATCACCATGCTTTGTAACAAGTGAAGATTTAAAACCTGAGTGTTCTTCCAGCTGTACATGTGTGAGAGGCAGATCCACTTACAGATTTATCAGGCATGAGAACACACAAAGAGGTGCTTGTACTCCATCCAAAGCTCCTCATAAAGCAGTTTGGTTTGCACAGCTCTGAGTCTTCACGGTGAGTTCATCTTCCTAGAGTGCTCCACAGCTTCACACACAGTGCTATATTCCAGTTAACTTCATTGATTTCATCAGAGCTTGGTTGCTTTTTCCTGCCCCAATGCATCCATATGGCATCAGCCTTTTTTTTTTGCTGTCACATAAATATAAAATAGTGAAGTAAGGCTCAGGGATATGCCAGAGAAAACACAGTGTGCCTCATATGATTTCAAGATGTCAGCTGGCTTTGTGGAAAAAGGAAGATGGATTTTGGGCCAGTTAAAGGTAATTTATTAAGGGACATATGAGGAATGTTGCAGGTTTACTCTGGGATACCATCAACAGGAAGAAGAGACATTGATTGTCTTCTACAAAGGGAGCTCTTCTATGACAGAATTAATCCAGAATTCTGAAATATCTATGAATTGGAGAAGTGCTGTCAGTGTTGCCATCCCTTCTAACGAGGCGGGTGTTGTTGTGTCACCAGGTTTGGGGGCTCTCTGCAGTCACCCCTCATCACTCCTGCTGATCAGATTTTTGGATCAAACCTTTGTCTGTGCTGCTGCTCACAGAGAGACTCAGTGACTGTCCGTGGCCAAGGAGAGGAGTAGAGTTACTTGGTTTGTGCAACAGAATATGGCAGCAGGAAGGGGATCCAAAGGTAAGAGGAAAGGACTCAGAATACAGTTAAGTTTTCCAAGAATTTGTGATTCTGGAACAAGTAGCAGAGCCAGCAGGATTTATATTAAATGTATGAAGACATTTATTCCCAGTTCAGGCCAACATTGTTAATTCTCTGGTAGAACGAGACATGGTGAGGCCTTTTCTAATAAACATCACTAATTGTGATAAAATAAACCATCTCTGGGGCTACAGTCAGCAAATCTGGCCCGGTTTAAGAAAGCTCACTGCAACATTGACCCAATGAACTCTGCATCAGGGGCAGGATTCAGGACTTCCATCATCAACTGGCTCCCAAGGCCCAGCTTTTGGAAATGTTCAACCTTCTCAGTGTTCTTGTCTGGGTCACAGGCTTGACCTGTGTGAGTAGAAATCTAGAAAACATCTTAAAATCCTCTGAGAAACCCCAACATTTTTCAAGGCATATGTTCATAGGGAACATAGGTCAGGGAATGTCTTTGTCTTCCATATAATCTCTGCAGAATGTTAAAATGAATCAGCTTTTATTCCTCTTTACACATCCCAAATTTGGGGATTAGCATCCAAATCTAGAGTCAGGAAACAAAATGGGCTCTTTCCTGTTAAAATTAATTATTGCAATAAAAACCCTCAAACACATTCACATTCTCAGCTCTTCTGTCTCAGGTCATTAACTGCTCAAAATGGCTTGGTATTGTCATAGAATTAATGATTGTTCTTTCAGAACACCCAGTCTCAGTGGAATTACTGGGCCAGAAGAGCCCATTGGTTTGAGTTCTTTCATTTTTATCCAAAGCCATCTGTCCCAGTGCTGCAGCACCAGATCCTTTCAACTGGGAAAGGCTCAGTTGGCACAAGCTTTTCCCATAATTTTTATCAGGTTGATTGATGACACTCATATCCAAGAGGAAGGTGGTAAGTGCCATCTGATGTGCCTGTCAGAGGGATCTCCACGAGGAAATCCCACTGAAGTCACCTTTCAGTCCTGTCTTCTGTTTTGCCTTTCAGAGGATATGAAGCCTACAGGAGCAGAATCTGTATTAGATATGGGACATTAATAAAGATTTCCTCTTGGAGAAATTGGCAGTAAGAATTCAGCACGAACTGATCAAGTAAATCCCAGAAGCCACAGGTACAGCCCCAAGGAACATTAAAATAGATGTGCTCCACATGCAAGATGGGTAAAACAGAAGGGACTGGCTCTCCTTTTTATAATGGGTTTAATTTTGAATTTAACCACTATTAGGATTTGCTTGTTTTTAAATTCGTCCCATCCCCTTTCCAGATTTTTTTTAAAACCTTATTCACTGTGTCACAGGTGCTTGCTGTAGGTCCAGCTGTAGGTCCATGATTTCATTGCCCTTAGAAGTGGACTAGGGATGGAAATTGAGAGTCAAGAATGAAAACCAGTGGAATTCAATATTTTTCTGAGCCTGAGCTTTGGCACTGGTGAAGTCACACACACAGATTTCTATGAAATTGCTCCTCTGTGAATGTTGTTTATGCAAAGAAACTCTGATGTTATGTACCAGGAGAAACATATTCAAGCTTCAGTGCAGACACCAAAGTTTAGTCTGAAATGTATGCTGGTATTTTTTTAAACCCTCTCCAAAACCTACAGAAAAAGCTAGGTATTTTAAGCAATATTTTAAAACATTTTAAAGGGAAGAAAAGAGCTTGTAATTAGCATCTCTCTTAGTCTCCTGTTTTTTCTTTTAATTTAAAAACATCTGGAATCCAGTGTTGACAGATAAACCCCTTAATCTCTTTACTTATGCTAAATGTGCTCTCCAAGTCCTATTTTTCACTTCCAGTTTAGTGGCATTTGAAGGGGGTGTGTGGGGAAAGTGAGCCAAAGGCCAAAATATTTGCAGAAGGATTGGTGCAGTGACTTCATTGTTGGAAACACACCTGGAGGATGAAGTGATGCCCACAATCCAACCTCCTTTGGGCTGCCTGCATCTGCCTTGGCAGCTGGTGCTGGGTGAAGTCTTCTCCATGCACAGAAGCCAGGCTGCAAGAGGCTTTATAACTAATCTGTGTTCACTTCATGGTCCTTTTATAGGATCCTGTGCAAAATTAGTGCTGTATGCACGATTCCTGGCTGGCCTTTGGTGAGTTGGAGCTGCTGTGGATGAGCTCAAAGCAGCCCCATTCTCATGGGAATCACTGCTAACTCTGCCAAGAAAAGCAAACTGTTTGTTTTTAGTGGCAGTCACTTCCCAAGGGGTTGTGGGAGGTCGCTTGGCATCCGACACTATTAATATCTGAGCTTTAATGGAAGGTTGGGTGTCAAAAATCTGGCATAAAGCTGCATTTAGGGCTGTGAAATCCAAGATTACTTGCTAAGCATAAGCCTGTTTTCTGACACGTCCCTCCCACGACAAGCAAGCAGGGTGCTCTGTTAGGAACCATCTCCTAAGATGGTTTTGTTTAATCATCTTTGCTCTGTGGCAAATGGCTGTCAGAGGTGACTTTGTCCAAAGTAAATCTGCTTTTTCTCTTCACTGGAGAAAGGCACATAAATCCCTGATGATGCTGTGAAATGTAAAGCACACATCCCAGTGCTATTGGGATGGTTTGGATCTCCTTTCTGCTCCTGGAGTTTGTTTCCTTAAAGCACCATCTCCTGGAACCAAAGGATCCTGTGGTGCTTTTGGAATTAAAGGTTCAGGGAACTGCAAGTTACAGGAAAATGCTTAAAACCATGTGAGCCATATATAACAAAAGGCAAGTACTGGGAATATGGTGGCTATTAGTTTTGGTTGGTCTGTACATGGAATAATTTCTTTGGGAGCTGCAGAAGGATTGAGTATCCTGACACTTGAGTGCTTGGAGTTTCCAAGGCTGAGGGAGCAGTCCTCCATGGAGTGGAGGGAGAGCAAATCCCTGTTCCTGGGACTCATGGTAGAGACTGGAGAATGTCAAGACACCTGCACTGACATTTTTAAGGCAATAATCTCAATTTTCAGTGTTCTGTTCCACACTTCATAAATGAATAATTGTGAGACATTTTAAAGAGTCTTCACTTCTACTTCAAGTCAGAAAGCATGTCAGTAAGAAATGGTGACTAGAACTGAACAAATAGGAAAAAATCCTTATGGATGTTATTTCAAATTCCAAAATTAATTTGTTTGGCCTGTGTTCAAAAGCCTCCCATGTCAGCTTTGTGGAAACACTTGGGTGCCAGTGTTTTACTACCAAATGAAGATTTTAAAGCTCCAATACTTCCAGTGAGTCACTGGAAGTGAATTTAGTAATTTGGAATATCTAATTCAGATTTTGTACTGTGTTAAGCAATGCAGTCATTCAGGTGGCAGCATCATAAACCTGAATTTTTTCCATTTCCCTTAGAGAAAAGTTGAATATTAGTCAATAAACAGGCTCTGGCATTCAGAGGAAAAAGACTCAGAATTCTCTAACTCAAAACAGTGGAAATTTCAGATAGTGAAGCCATTCCAGGAAACAGTTAGCTACTGTGTTTGTAATATTCATAATTTGGGAGGATCCAGAAGAGTACTGCTAATGCATCTAAAGCTGTTCCCAGGGAGCTGACAGAGAGAATGTTAGAGAAGCTACAGGCAGTTCTTGTTTTTAATAGAAATTTTATGGGTGCAAACATAAATCTCTTGCTGGTATCCCTGCAGCTAAGATGTTAAGAACAAAGCCCTGCTCATCCAAAGGCACCCTTCTCAAACATTTAGCTCTGGATGGCAGCAGATTCAGTAGGGAAGTTGGAAGTTCTGACAACTCCAGGTTTATCAAGCAACTAACGCTTAATCCATGCCAGCTGCCCCTGGTTTCCTTCAAATCACTGCCAAACCAATACTAAATATGGGTTTCATATTAGAAATAAATCTTTTAGTATGTTACAACATGGTTATGTTTCTTAAAGTACGTAAAAGAGTGAGGAATTAGACTAAATTGAGGATTGTGGACAGTTTTCTTTCAGAATAAAACATTGTTTTTCTTAATTAAGGCTATTTTTATAGTTGTCACCAGCCATGACTTAATGGGACATGAACCAGGAGGGAAGAAGACTGGAGCAGGGCTTGGTATGGGGGTAAGGGTGGTAAGGATGTGTGTGGATGGCAGGGAGAGCAGGTATGCAAGGATTATATAGGAATTGATGGAGGGGATGAACAAGGCTGGCTGTTGAGGCCGTACTCAATAATTACCCCCCCCACACACACTCATTCCTTTCACTTCCTGCTGATCTGTGTGCCTGGTGGCCTAAACAATTATTTTGTCTGTATTTTCCATGAGGCATTTTGTCCCTTGCTGTTTCAGGCTGAGCTGACTCCAGGGAGCCCAGAGCTGATTGCTCTTCCTAAACCCTGCAGCTCCATGCTGGCCAGGAGGGATGAGCAGGCATGAGGTGAGGAGCTGGAAAAGAGTAAGAGCTAAGCCCAGGTCTGCCTCACTCTGGGCTGGTTGGTTTTGTAAATACTGCACTGCCCTTTCTGCAAGGAGACAGAGTGTCCATGTGAAATTCCAGAAACAACACCACCTGGCTCAGCAAGGGTGGAGCTGACACAGGATGTCTGAGATGGCACAGGGGAGAGCCATGGAGACCAGTGCCTTTTGTGAATCCCTCTCTAAAGCAGCAGGTTACATAATGGCTGTGAGCAATCCTGATGTTTACACCACCCATTACAGAGCTCCTTGGCAAGTGCCCACCTGCCACAGCTCAGCCAACACCACCAGCCAAACGCTGATCTCACATCCCCACAGCCCCACTGGAATGGCTGTGGATTTATCTGGATCTCAATGAGGTCAGGACCTGGCCCAGGATCCACAGGAATGGTCAAAGTTGGTGTGTGGAGCTGCTCACAAATCCCTGCCCCTCTGCTGCTCTTGCAGGCTCTGAATCCTTTTAAGGCTGCTTTGCCACAACTTTTGCATTGATCTAGCAATTGAAAAATATTATTCCTAGTTGTCAAAACAGAAAAAAAGTGCAAAAAAATACGGATTTCACATCGCTGCACAGAGCTTCTGGCAGCTAGTATTCTTTCTGCACTTGTAATGGCAAATAATACTAACCTTAGCCATTTTGCTTGGCACTTGGAATTGTGTTTTCTGCAGCCATTGTTCTACCCAGAACAGGGAACAGCTTGTGATCACTGTTTTGGTTTTTCACCTGCCTCATGTCCAAAAGCAAGGCTAGAAGAGACGATTAAAGGCTTTATTTACATGGGAACAAAAGCCACATCAGTCACAGGATCCTAAAGATCAGAAAACATCTTGCTGTGGTGTAGAAAGACAGTAGAAAGTCTCTCTGTTATCTCACAGAGTATTGAGGGAGGGATTCTTGCTGTGGGAGGGTTCTTGCTCAGCCAAACACTATGGTTTTTCTTCAAAATTAATTTCTCTTACATTTTGTCTTTTTTTCATAACTAACCATACAAAATTTGCTCCCAGGAATTTGTTTTGCTAAGGGCCTGGAAGCAAATAAGAGAGAGAAGCAGAACAGAATAGAAAAGAGGAATTCCCGAGTTCAGGTTCTGCCCAGGTGTGACATCAGTGGTATCAACATCACGAAGGTTTTAAAATCAAAGAGATGGTCACAAGGCCAGAGAGGAGATCATATTGACAGCAATAGGTTTTCTGCTGCTGTGTCATTTGTCACCTTCCAGAGAGGCCTGAGTGGTCTGTTCATCTCAGATCCACTGATGTGAGATTTCCAGAGACACACCAGCACTGGCTGAGCCCTTGGGTGTGATTCTGGATGAGCTCTGGGCAGGTAAATGTGCAGTGCTTGCAGGGAGGGACCTCCCTGTTGTTGGGTCCCCCCTCTGCACACTGCAGGATGGACAGCCATGCTCTGCAGTTTCATTCATAAATTCTTCAAGCCCAAGCCAGTTTGCACAGTCCAGTGGTATCCTGCAATTTCAGCACAGGGTGGTCCTTTCAGTTTTCAGAACAATACTCCAGAGTGTCTTTTAACAAACTGGATGTCATGTAAGCAATTGCTGCGTTGAATATTTCACTGCTAGACTTGTAAATATGCAAGCCCATCTGGTTGGACTATATTTTAAGAGTATGGATCCTAACTTACATTATTACGAGGCATGGGAACATTAAGATGTGCTGTAAATTAAACAGTGATGTCCTGCACAAGGAACTTTCCATCCTGACCACATTGCAGGCGATTTCTAGGAATAGTTTTAAAAATTTCAAGGAGAAAATGATACAAAAGCTAAACCTAGACAATCTTCACGTAGACTGACCCCGCTATCACCCCCCAGCTCTCTGATTTTGCAATAAAGCAGAAGCTGATCAAATCCCATGGAGCTGTTCAGGGTGCAGGGAAGTCTCCCACATACCACAGATATTTACTGAACAACTTTAATATCTTGAATCAAAACAAATGGGGCAGCTTTATCAGTAGACTTTCCCTGCTTTTCTAATCCTGTTTCTCATGCAAGCTCATTGTAATAATCCTGGCTGGATGTTGTCCAGGCAGCTGGTGGATGTTGTCATTCTTCCATTGACTTGACAATGGAGGTGTGGGCCAAGAGTGAGAACCTGGAAGAATAATTGCCTTGACCAAGAGGGGTGGGAAAAGGCATAGCTGGCAGATTTGGAGGTAGTAATTACTAAGAGCCATGCAAAATCCTTTCCATCTCTTTCTGGATGATTGAAAGGATTCAGCTCTGCATGCCATCACTGAGTTTTTCTGGCTTGGAGAGGTATTTGGAAGTTCATTCATTACTTGTTATAATCCCTCCCAGTTCAGCTGTGCTGAAAGAGAAATATTTACATTAGAAATAACATCCTCACTGCCAGTAACTGAGCTGCCCATCGTAGAACCTGTGAGGGAAATGAAGTCTTTATAGCGCTCTTTGCTCTGCCATTCTGTTGATCACTTAGATTTTGCTCCCTTGGTACTCCAATGCATGTATGACCTTTAAAATCAACCCTGAGCATGGCAGCAGAGCCAGCTTTTTGCTCTATAGAATTAGAGTTTCAAATACTTCCCTCTTGAACTACCCACCACTTGAATTTGTGACCAGTTTTGGACCTCAGCTACGTCCTCTCTGTTCAGACTTTCTTACTTTCTGCAGATTTATTTTGCCCTGCTAACATGATTTGAGTCCAAACACTACATCACAAATGTGGGCTTTTCGGCAGCTCTCCAGCACTGTGTTGAATCTTTCTCTTTTGCCTTGCTTTTAATAATTCCAGTCTATGTGGACAGAGCTGCTGCTGCTTTTAAGGCATGTCTTGTTGAAGTTTTGCAGGCTCCTTCAGATTTGCCCAAGACTCTGTTATAAAAGGAGAAACTAAATCTCTTATCCATTCCACTTCCAAATCTGTGTGTTTCTCTTATTTCCAAACACTTCATTTAGAAAGCTGGCCAGAGAAGCCTGAGCTAATGCCACGTGCCTCATGCAGTTCTGTTGTTTAGTCCAGGCAAGCTTTGCTTTTGTAAACTTTTTTAGAGATCTAGAATTAAATGTGAAACATGAGTCAAACAGTTTTTGAATGTGTTTAACTTGGAACACTTCTTAGTTACGATGTCCTGATTCAATACAGGAGAATGTACTTTTCTGCCCTCGAACAGCTTTGTAAGATGGTTATCAACTGGATAGATATGGACTTACTCATCTTGCTCCTGATTCATTTGCTTTGGTTACTCCAACTCCAGCAAGGCAAACTAGGAAACTTTGCCAAAGAAACTCACGTTTCTGTGACTTCAAAATGAAAAGAAAGCCTGGATCTGCAGGAAATATTCCTTTCTTTGAAGGAGTTTAGAGCAGACGGACACAGAATCCACTTTGGTCAACCACTGCAGCAGAAATGTTTTCTGCAGACCAGGTAGGAGGGAATTGAGCACAGCCACATGTGAAACTCTTGTCTGACCCACAAACCTATGGACAAACTCCATCACTGTTTGATATCTGCAGGGCCACCTCGTGATTTGAAAGATCCTTTTGGACCAGATTTCTTTAGCCTGGTTCTTCCACCTCAAGGGTGTCTTTGTACCATAGAACTCCCATTCATATTCCTGTGTCTGATCACTGTTTGCAGCCCTGTTGATAAGTGCTGCCTTTTTATCCCTCTGGCTTCATCTGGATGAACTTAGGTTTTTATTTCCACTGTCAGAGCTGTTGTGCAGGTCTGCAGCAGGTGAACATCAGCAGAGTTTGCTTCTGGTCAGCCCTGCTCTCAGAGCGAGAGGATGTGCTGGCTTTTAGGGAGGTTGGTTTAAATAAACTCCATCAAAGAGTGCACTACATCCCTTAGGGAAAATTGCCTTATAATGGCCCCTCCAGCACCTCTGGAGCTGCTCTGTGCTGGGTCAGACCCTGGTGCCAGTCCCTGGCCATGCCCTCACATTAAAGAGATTTGCACCACACATAAACATCTCTTATCACGACTTCCTCTCCTCTGAGTGCGGCATGGAGAACTCGTTTGGGCATGGAAAAAAAATCATGGTAATCTGCAGCCACTATATCTGCCCTGTATCAAGGTCAGAGCATTCCTGACCCAAGTTCTGGCTCTGATACTTTGGAGCTCTGTGTGTGCTCTCTGGTTTAAAGGTTTTCTGAAAAAAAAAAAAATAAAAAAAAAAAAAAAGCTATTAAAAACTCGGAACGAAAACACAGAAAAAGCAGGGCATGGTCTGTTATCCTAAGTCAGCTCGTGGAAACTTGCTGCCAATTGACCAATATTTTCCACTCATCTGAGATAGTGATGGAAGTCAACGTTCATTTATTACCTCAGCTGGCCTGAAATGTCACCAGTGGTTGTTTATCTCAGCCATACACCTCATGCAGCTACAAGCTGCAACCTTGGCTGCTTGACAGTGCAAAACCAAGAGGGACTCTGTCTGAAGTCATGTTTTACTCAGTTGCCTCTGGCCAGATTCTTCTGTTACCCTTGTACAGTCATGTTCTTTGTAGCTGTTGGCCAAAGATGTGCCCAGGTATATTAGGAACAACTCAGAAAGCCACGATGGAAGTCCAGGACCTGGTGTTCCCACCAGGAGAAAAGAAGTTGTGTCCATGTGAATGGTTCTGTATTGGTTATCTGCAGGTGCTGGGTTCTCTTGTGAATATTTCAGGCCTTATCTGGGGTCTGCACTGTCTGTGTGAAAGAACAGCACTAATCTGATCAGCTTTGGCAAGTTATTGAGACCTCTTGTCATAATCCAGACTTTTGGTTTGGTACTCGCTTGGCTTTCAACAAATTGGTTCTCTTCTGTGGGAACAGAGTTTTCATTAAACAGTTTTGTTGCTCTTTTTCAAACAACAAACCTGTGCTTGGTTGTTACAGTAGAATATTGACATTCATGTCTCAGCCTAAAAGCAAGCTTAAAAAAATAATGTTTTGGAATTTCATATTTTTTCTCCCACTGATATCAATTCAGATATCATGCAGGCTTTTTTCTATCCTGGAGATTTTGTCCATTCAGAGACAGACAAAAGTTAAGTATATGGCTCCTCCAGATTTTGTCAAGTTTGCATTTATGTACAGACAGAAGAACTGGAGTTTTCCTCTTGTGATTGGGTACTGCTCTGCTTTTGACCTATGCATGTTTTGAAATGGATCTAATATTAAGGCAAGCAGAAACAGAGACTCTACAGGTTGGGTTTCCCTGAAGGCCTTGTTTGAGGGGGAGAGGTTCACAGAAGTTTTGGTTCCTTTACCTTTGCTTTCTTCCAATGATCCTGAAATTATTTAATGAGTTCTTCTAGCATAGGGAGAAAAAAAGACATGAGGCTTAGATCCATGCACACATGGCAAGCAGAGATGTGATATTAAACCATGTAGTCTTTTATGGACAAACCCTGGATGTTGGCTGAAATTTCAAAATCCTGTTATCACAGAATGGGTAAGATTAGAAGGGACCACAGTGGGTCCTCTGGTTCAGTGGGACTCCATTATCAATATTCAGTCAACACCTTAACCCTTTATTTATTTATATAGTTAGTTAGTCAGTTACAGGGGCATAGAAGGGGATATGATGGAAGAAACCAGAATAGATACCTGCTGCATCATCTGCTGACCTGGAAAAAAGCTTAAGATGCTGTATGAGCTCAGGAAATTTCAGTTCAGGGCTGTAGTGCTCCATCATTGTCCTTCCTCATCATTACAGATTTATCTGCTACCCCTAATTCTAGTAACAGAATAACATTTTCTTGGTGACAGCATAATTTTTCTCCTTTCTTGCTTTCAATTCTTCATTCCCCTGTGTAACTGGACAAACACAACTTACAACCACAGTCCCAGGGAGCCAACAAAATGTAAAACATTGAGTGGTGGCTGTGCTTGGATAACCACAGGTTTGTCTCAGAGCCCTTTGTCCACCCTTGTCCTCTAAGATCAGGATGTGCAGCAATCCATCTCTTTCTCTAGAACTGCACCTGCCTGGCTAATGTTTGGTGCATGGGTGCAAAATGAAAGAATGGATCACTCCTGAGAAGCAGAGCTGTATCTGGTACTGACTAGTGGACTAGTGGTAAATAAAATCTGGGTAAACCAACCCAAATTCAAAGTGGAGCAAACCCCACATTTTCTTTCAACTACTCTGCTGGTATTGAAGTGTGGTCTGCCTCTGCTGTGGTAGTTTTACTGGTGAGGAACTGGGGAAGTAGGAAACTGTAAACCCATTTGGTTCAGATAATGTGTTACATGAACTCTGTTGTTGAAGAGAAGGAAAAAAGCCCCATAAAATATTTATTTAGAAAGTTCAGCTTGTTCCCATTTGTGACCAAACATATTAAGAAGACTGAGCTTTGTGGGGACATTTTTGAATGGAGGAGGGGGAAACCCCTGTAATCACAAAAGCCTGTGAAAAGAGATTTTTTTTCCTAAGGAAAAGAGCCCATTAAGAGATCTTAATGTACAAGCCACGTAGCACCATAATATTCACCCCTTACAGCTCTTCTTTCATGGATTCTCCTCTGTTTTTATCTCTCTCATCTCCTCTGCTTTTCCTCCATTTGGAGCACAAGTGAAAGGAGGAGAAGGGTTATCCTTTAAAATCCAGCTCCCTGTGATCCCTCCAAAAAAACTGATGTAGGCTCTCACCTCAGGCTGGAAAAGAGGCAGTGGGAAGGGATCAGCAACTGGGTACAGGGCATGATGGGCTGGACCTCAGCACCAACAAAAGAGGTCTTAGTCACACCAAATGTTTGTTGAAAACTTGTGACAGAACAACCCAAATCCCAAAGTTTACAGTAGGAAATGCTAGGTAAAAAATTTATGGTCTGGATTGTACAGGAAAGTAAAGTTTGACAGACAAAGTGTTTCCTTGGGTCTTAAAAGCTACAAAGCTCTTCATTTATTGGAGGAGAATTGGTGTGAGGTAATATAGAAATGTTAACTGCAGGGGCTTTCAGAGGAGCTTAAGAATTAGGAACTTAGCTGCCAAATAACCCATCATATCTATTGCAGGAAAATGCAAGGGAAGAATTTATTTTCTGCTGCTAAATTTCACTCTTGCACTTCTGGCAGGGGTTAACATTTTTTACGCTGTATTAAGGTGTTCTGTACCTTAGAGAAGAAATGCAAGGGCCACATTTTTGGGAAACGAACTCCCCTGTGCCAGTTCACTTGTACTAAAAGTGTATATGAGTCCTTTGGTGACTTAAACCCACCATGAAATTCATCAGGAATATGGAATTGCAAGGAGTAAATGTCATATTGAGTAATCACTGCTGAAAGGGAGGGCTCTGTTTTTAACCTAGTTAGGAAAAATTGATGGTACATTATGGGAGGGGGAAGAGATATTTCATGAGATACTCCTGGAATAATTTTATGTTGGTATGGCTTTTCAAAGGAGCTGATTTAACCAATTCCTTCATCCCCACAAATGTTACATAAGAACCACTGGCAAAACTAACACACACACACATCTTGTACAAAGGACTAAAAACCCAACCCAGATGTTTACAAAGCAACCACAAAAGACCGGAAGAAAAACAAACATACAGAGATGTTTAAAATGCAGAGCAACCAACAAACACAGGAAAAAAATATCCATGTTCCTGGCAGTAGCTTTTGAACATACTGAAGCCATTTGGGGCAACCCTTCTTTAAACTTCCCCCATGGCAGGTTTGAATTATCAGTTATGTTTTCATTCATCACTTAAGGTCAAAGACTTCATCTTTCAATATAGGCCTGCTCTTCTCTAAAGTGACAGATGGAGAAGGTGTAGCAAATCTTCATCTATTCCTTGATGATTAGACCTAATTTGTTTACCCTGCTTCCCCTACTTCCCTTCTCCTGACAGACGCTTTACAGCAAGGATGTAAATAAAAGAGGATAGTCTCATCTCACCTGTGCTCCTGTGAGCAGACTGGCACTGCTCCTGCTTCCCAGTGACCTCCAGGTTCCCTAGGAATGGTTGCATTTGGTGTCTTTACCAGCCCAAAACTGAACTGGACCACAGTGCAAATTGCTTTATGGCCACTCACTTCAGGCTGACCTTTTGGGCTCATTTATGGGGACTTCTCAGTGCTTTAGAAGAAAACAATTTCCTCCCAGGTTGAAATGCTTTTCTGTGACACTGACAAAAGAAAGAGGGTGGTTTTGCCAAGATGGACCCTTCCAAAGCTGCTCCTGAGAGAATGGATTGCTCTGAGTGAGGAGTCTGGTTTCTGCACCACCTTCTTGGTCCTCTTTGACCACTACCCTTGTGATTTTTAGGTCAGAAAAAAGAGCTGTTTTCCCCCTCTGAGGTATTTCTATGTCTCCTTTGTTTCCTCAGTGTGAATAGCTTGGAAAAATGCATTGCATTTGGACAATTCATGCAGTCACTCCTAAAATGCAGCTTACATTTTCCAGATGGCTTAATAACAAACTGATTTAATATCCTTTGCACTTATATAAAAGTATTAAAGGATCTCACAGATTCTTGTGCCTGGATGAGGTGGTTCTGAACTGAGGATTACCAAATACAAGGCTAATTTGGACCCATATATGAACTTTATTGATTTGTTGCAATTAATGTTTATTAACTTATAGTGAAGGTGTCAGAATTAATCCTGCTTTTTCTCAAAGAAAACTGCGTCTGTTACTCCTAAGCCCAAGAAAACACTGTAAAAGCTGTTTGCTTTGGCTTCTGGTGTCCTGGATTTGCTGAAGAAGGTCATGGCTTTTGTCCTCATCTACCTACAAGGCAAAGTGCTTCAAGAGGAAAAATGCTTCTTTCAGGCTGGAATGTTGGGGTTGCAATTTATCGCACAGGACTTGAAAGAGGAATTTTCAGTTCTAACTTGTTTGAAGAGGAATGGGCTGGTGAAAGAATTTAAGGGCACTTCTGAAATGAATGTTGCCTGTCTATGGAATGGCCTAGAAAGGAAACATCCAAGAGGATCTGTAGCTCAGCTATTCTGCACTGCCTGAACAGAATAATGAAACACTTCTCTTGAGATTTACGAGCCTGGAAAATGCACTGCAGATTTCCATCAAGGCCTGAAAATACTACAGTCTGTTGTCATAGTCTCTAGTACATCTCTTTTTCTACCAGAAATACAGGCTGGGAGTATTGGGAAGGAATCAGAGATGAAGTGCAAATGCAAACATAGAAAATAAATATATTCTTTATTGTCATGAGACTCCCAAGTTGCAACAGTCAAAGTAGTTTTGTCTTTCTAGTGCAAATTCCTTGTTCTTTTTGTAGTAGTTGTTGTTGTTTTTGTAACTAAATTCTGCCTCCAAATTACCAGCTGGGAAAGTGGTGGTGGGGGAAGCATGAATTCTGTTGAAATACTCTTTCTTTGGAAAATGCACAAGCAATGGAGGTGGTGAGTCCAGGCTGCTTCACTTTCCTCCCTGAAGGGCAGGAGTTCTCAGGAGTGTGCTGGGAATGCTGTTCCATCACCTGATGGGAATGCTTATCCATCCCTTCCTGTCCAGGAAAGGATGGGTGGGGCAGTGAGTCCTGCAATTCATGATTTTGTGTTAGAGAGTGGAATTCACAGAGTCCTAGAAAGCAGGATCACGAGATTGTCCCCCCTGTCTCTGCTCCAGAGCAATGTTAGAGCTCAGAGGTGTGTGACAGTTTTTACTCCTTCCCATTCCCAACAAATTGCAGTGCTTGAGATTCCAACCCTCTATTTGTTCTAACTGCACAGTGGAATTTTTTCCTTGGCTGTAATGCCAATCTCTCTTGCTGCAAGTGTTTTCTATCACGGTTTATATCATAAACCATAAAGTAGATAATGTTCCTTGGCAGCCACATCTGCTGGTGACATTGTTGGTATTTATCACTGCTGTCTGTGTTTTTAAATATCCAACCCACAGGTCTGAAAATTATTTTGGATGTGAGAAAAGCTTTGTCACCTGATTAGATTCATCAACTCCAGGAATGAAATCTTACCCACCAGTCCTGGATCTCAATGTTAGGAGTGGGGACCAAAATCTCTGTGTACACACTTAAAGAAGGACTAATTTTGCTGTCACCTCTCAGCCCCCTTTCTTAGTGCCAGATTCTCAGCAGAGCTTTAGAGGAACAGCTTTAAGCTCTGCTGAAAGCCCAGCTTGCAACTTGGGTGTCACACCGTGGAGCTGAACTCATTCAAAAATCGAGTGATGAACCCCTCTAATAAAAGAACCTTCTCTGCAAGCTTTCCCCAGAGGCACCCCAAAAGATCCCATGGCCTAAGCAAAGAAAACAGGTCCATCCTGATCCGTGGCCCTGCATGCTGATAGGAATTGCCTGCTACAAACTCAGCACATGGGCTTGGCCAGTGATTTCCTTGTAAGATGTCATGGGCAAGGACAACCCCAGTTGCATTTGCAAGGAACAATTTTGTGGGTAGAGAATTAGAACAAGTGCCTTGTGTGTGATGATTGATAGTGCCAGGCGGACAATAATTATGATTTACACATGATTTCTTTATTCTTGAGGGGAAATCCCAGTTGCCAAGTATGTTAACGAGCTATGTAATGGTGTGTTAACGGACACCATTAGTTTGCTGGACAAAACCGAGCCCCCTGCCAAAACAAACCTTCTCCAATGGTACGTTTTATGGATCAGCAGATTCTGAAAATGCTTCAGAGCAGGACTGGATGGTGGGGCACATGCTCTGGGAATGGCTAACAGTTTCCTAACCACAAGTTTAAAGGTATCTGTTAGTAATTAAATGCACTCGAGCAGTTGTTAATTCCAGTGTTGTGCAATTTCTCTATGAGGTGCAATAATTGCAGTCCGGAAATAGTTTGTTTTAATGTTATGACCAGATTAGTGTGGAAAGGAGTCCCAGCTTGTAGCAGTTTGTGTTAACTTCCATCACCAGGGTCGAGGTGCTTGTCTGTGCTTGGGAATGTGCTCATGGCCCAGGGCATGCATGGCCAGGGAGCTGTGCCTCCCAAATCTTTCCTGGCATGGACAGGACCTGATGCTGAGCTCAGGGAGATGACCCTGGTGCCACAGAGAAGGGTCTGGCAGACCCTCATGGCTCAGGGTGATTTCTGAGTACTGAGGAAACTCTTGGTTCTGCTGCTTTTGGAAGCAGGAGCAGCTGAAAAACTCCTGCAACAGAGGGAATTGGGGTGGCTCAGAGCCTTTTTGAGGTGTGTCAAGGTGTGGGCCAGGGTAGGAGGCCTTGGACTGAACCTGAGTCAAAAATGCTCGTGGATACAGGTGTGCATCTTGTGCAGCTTGTGGAGAAGAATTTGTCCTGTGGAGGATGGTGGTATCACCATCCCAGCCTGCAGTGCTTTCCCTGAGAAAGCCTGATCTCAGTTTTCAGATTAGGTTCTTTTCCATTTCCAACAAAATATTCAAACTGTGGGAACTTCTGCAGCACCAGATGTGTTGGACAGCAGAGGACAGTAACATCCTGTTGTGCCATAGTATTTGCCCCAGGGGTTGGATCAATGGACAGATGTGAATATCCTGAAATCTCAGAAATCTCCAAAGCACATTTTATAAAAACCAAACTGTGTGACCCAGAGCAGAACTTCTAGGGCCTCCCTGTACTTTCTGCTCAGCTGTTCAGCAGAGATGTACTCAACAAAGCTCCTTAAAGCAGATTATTGCTTCAGTTATGAACCTTCATGCATTAGTACAAGAATTTTGGAGCACAAATATAAATTAAATAAATGGCTGACAAGGCTGGAGTGATCCAGAAGTGATTCTGCTTCTTCCTCTGAAAGGCTTCCATTCATCTCAGACATGATATTCTAATCTTTGACTGAGACAAGAGTGTTACCTGGATAGTTTCCAGTTGTGTTAATGGGAGCTGTGAAAATCCTGTGCATATCAGCAGGAGAAATAGCCCCCCTTTCCAAAGGGAATGGTTTTGGTTGTCCTTAGTGCATTACAATAACCAGTCACCACACTTAATTACTTTTTGCACCACTTTCCCTCCCCTCCTCATATCTTTATCTCTTCATGCCATAAAAATATTGCATTTTAAAATGAAATCAAGGAGACAGAAAACAGAGGAGACGTGTTTTGCATAAAAGAAGAAACATGTGTTAGGAATAAAGGCCTGAAATGGGCAAACATATTGAAGACATCCACGCCTTCCCTCTCCCCTCCTGCCCCTCACAGGGAAGCAGGAGGGAAGCAGGAGGGAAGCACCTCTCCTGTCTCTCCTTGCTGGAATGGGGGCTTGGTTTTCCTGCAAAATCAACCAGCTGTCCTCACAGGAGAGGGGTCAGGAGCAAAGTGTGGAGTTTCTCCACCTTGTGCTGCTCTGTGTGGATGTGAGCATGTTCTGCTACTTGTACTAGAGCTGAGCACGCTGCTGGCACAGGCAGGTGAAATTCCTCTGGCAGAGCCAGAGATGACTCTGGATGGTTTTTCAAGCAGTGAGTTGTTCTCATTTCTCCTGGGAAGGACAGAGAGGCATGGATTAATCACGTTCATCCTCCGTGACAGCCCTGCTTAGGACACTGAGTGTATGCTTGTACTGAAATCAGTACAGTTTCAGTGAACTGTAGTTGGCACGGGTAATCCAGCATGGATTGCACAACTTTCCCATGAAAATGTTCAAATGACTGACTCACAAAAACCTCCCTGCTGCTGCTGACCTGCTCCCTTCACCTGAGCTGGTTCCAAGCTGTGCTTGTGCTGTCCTGCAGTGGTGCCAGGGCAGGCAGAGCAGAAGAATGAAGGGCTTTCAGGGAGTCTGACTCCACCTGGGCTGCTCCTTCTTTTCCTCTTTTCCAAGAAAAATAAAAATATATTCTCCCCACCAACTCCTTAAAAAGGTTGAGGGGGGAAACTGCAGAAATATTTTAAGTGCTTGTTGTTTTTCCTAAGGGGACAAAAATGCAATGTGGTTTTATTCTGGCCATGCAAATATTTATGTGAGCAAGAGAGAAGCAAGATCAGAGAGAATGACTGGTTTGGTTGTGACACAGGCTTTGGTGCCAGAGATGTGGATTTTTACTCTTGGCTCTGCCAGCACTTTCCTGTGTAACCTTGAACCAGCCACATTCACCTCTGTGCCCACAGCTCCCATCTGCTACAGCTGATTTGAACCCTTTTTTTTTGGGGTATTAGCTGCATGGTGTTGAGACAGATCTGGGGGGAAAAAGGAGCTTTTCAACTCAACATGAAGATCTGAGTGCTTAGGTGATGTAGTAATTGTGGAAAATTATGGCAATTTGAGCCCAGGAGGGCACCTCCAGAATTTGTACTGTGCCCTGCACACTGTGCTTGGTTTGCTGGAGTCTGCTCTGAGCTGCTGCAATGCAAACAATGGTCTGCATTCAGTAAGTAGCTCCTCAAATTTCCTGTGGATATCCCCAGCAAATCTGTATTTAAATAAGCAATAGTTTCTTAATCCTGGACTGCAAGTTGCTGGGGCAATTTGTACTCAAGGTGAATGCTGAGGTTAGGGAGATGTTGAGATGTATAAAAGAAGCTTGCCATCGAAATTGTTTCCAGCTGTTTTCATTATGCCCCACTTCTGCAGAATAAACGAAACATTTTAGCTTTCAGCTATTTCCTTCTGGACTCTGTAAAGCTACCTGTTCTCAAAAGCATTATTTGGTGTCTTTAAGTGCTTTAGTCTGATGTTTTTACAGTTGTATTCAGCCAGTCAAGAAAAATGCCTCTAAATAGATAGGAAAGGCAGCTGAAAAGATGGAAAAGCAGTTTGATTAAATGAAAATACCCATTCAGTTTGACTTGTTGAAAGCATAAAAATATTTTGGTAATACATTCTGGATATGCTAGAATTTCTCAACAGTCTTTTATTCTAGTCTTCCCCTGCCAAACTGGCTAAGGCCATAGAATTTAGCAAATAATATGAGCTAGTGTCCAGTTTCCTCCCCATTTCTTGTCATATCCAAGTGGGCACTGCAGCCCAAATGACTCAGAGCAGGCTCAAACCTGTGTTGCTAGGGCCACTCCCAGTCTTAGCAGAAATGGGTACAAATTTGAAATCTTTTGCTAAGATATCCATCCATCCATCCATCCATCCATCCATCCATCCATCCATCCATCCATCCATCCATCTCAAATAAATCAACTTTTTGCTAAATATTTTCATCCAAAGGAGTGGGGAAATTACGTCAAAAGAGTTAGAAAGACATTTTCTTGACTGTTGCACCAAAACCTAAAGCAGTTAAGTGTCTGCTGCAGCCACCCCGTGCCTTACCAAGATCTTAAAGACCAGATCTTTCATCCAGAAAAATGTCTCTCTGGTAAGTGAAAAATTTATTCCCAGCAGTGAAAATATATTCAGCCCTTTCTTTTTAGTGAACTAATTTCTGTCTATCTCTGAAGAGTGATTCTTATCTGCTGGTTTCCCACTTGCCCAATATGAATATGCTACCTTAAAGGAAAAGTAATTGATATTTGGCCAAAAGGACAGGAGAAAGGTTAGGAATGTGCAACAAGGTTTCTCATAACTTTGGAGGAGGCAGATGTTTCTCTTCTGTTTCCAACCTTCATTTTCTTTGCATGAAGAACGAGTTCTTTAAAACCAAATAAATATCCCTTTGAGAAGAGCATGGTTCCCACTGTTATTCTTCACATTAACTCTTTTGTAGCTAAGGCAGAGTTTAGCTTGTTGATTTTTATTGCAAAAAAATGAGAAGAAGAGAGACTACAGTGTAAATTTTTTCTATAAATGGCTTCAATTATGGCTTAAGAGCTGGTCAAAAGAGTAACGAGCAACTATAACAAACTCTCTGACATCTGACATAATATGGATTGTCATTGTTCATTCTAGGTAGTGTAAATATGACTAAAAATACTTTCTTCTTGCAATTAAGATTTCATTTAAACATCCATAATTGCAAACATAGCAGCACATACTTCATATTTATAAGGATAGCAGAGGAGAATTTTGGAAGCAGTAACCAAGAGCAGACTTCTTCTGGGGCAGGCAGAGAATAGAGCCAAGGAAAGGTTGTTATTCCTGGTAGAAGGGCACAGGGTGATGTCCCCTGTCCCTGACTGGCTCCTCTGTGCATTTGGGACATTTCCTGCCTCTCTTGGTGATGGAGACAATGGGATGCCATTCTCCTCCTTGGACACTGAGACTAAACTTTCTTGGAAAAGTCTACAGCCTGGAGAAAAGGTGAAAAATGTCTAATTTCAGGTTAATATCCTGCCCCTGAGGCTAATGCTGCTAATTCCATGCTCTGCAGCCCCCATTTCCCAGGGAAAAGGACTGAAATGTTTCCCAGGACAGAAAGCCTGGCAGAGCAGAGCATCTGTGTGTGGCTGGGAATGGACACTGGGATCTCTGGGGGCTGCTGAGGCTGGGGGTCACTGATAAGGTGACCTTGGCCGCAGTTTGTCTTCCTAGAGTCTGCCTGATGGGAAATGTGGACAAAAGCCTTTGTGAAGCTCTGCTTGCCATATGTAGCTCTACAAGGCTGCTGAGCCTGTTTACCCACCAGGCCTGAGAGAGGCATTTGGTTCCTAAGTTTATAAATCAACATGGTGACCCCTCTTCCAGAGGATGGAGGGCAGGCTGAGGAATTACAGGAACCACTGTCTGAAGTCTGGCCATGATGGGATCAATGAACTCCCCAGCCCCTGCTCTGTGCAGGGCATTTAGAATTTTCAGGAGTTCCCACTGGGAAATCTTGAGAGGAAAGAGAAATGTGAAACACTGGGGCAGGAAAAAGTGCCAAGGAAGGGTGAGACAAGAGCTGCCTCAAATGAAGCCTATTGTAGTCAGTGGAGCAGAGCTAGGGTGCTGAAAGATGTGACATTCCTTGAATGGGATGAGTGTCATGGGGATATGGGGTAGCCAAAGCAGTGGTGTAATAGCCAAGGGACAAAAAATCTATGTGGGGTCAAGACTAAAACCACTAAATCTAAGCCAAGGGTTGGATTATCACCCCTTATCTCAGACCAGTGGGCTTCCCTGTCCTGTGAGACCCTTCCCAAGAAACCTGTGCTGGGCTGAGACTAGGATGGAAAGCAGAATGATAGTCAGGAGAAAGAGGGTTTTTCACACTTAAAAATCACAGGTGGCTCTCCAGGGCTTCCTGTGATTTATTGTTTCCACATTGTGTGAGAGTGGGGGACTCTCAGCCCACCCACACTCAGCCTTCTTTTCCTATAACAAACACAAGAACACTGAACATGTGAGTGAGTTCCACGTGTTCATACTGAGCTGACTTCTTCCTCACACCTGTGACCTTTACTGTCCATAGAATCCCAGAACAGTTTGGGTTGGGAAGGACCTTAAAGATCATCTTGTTCCAGCCCCCCATTTTCAGCTGCAAGAGCACTTTGTAGCCACATCCTGGGTCTACTCGGACACCTGGGGACATTTATGTGACTTTGCAGAGAGGTGTGGCACAATCAGACATTGTTCCCCATCCAAATGCACCTTTATCCAATCTTCTTATAGAAAGGGTTTTCATGCTGGTTGTAGTTCTGGAAGTTTTAGGGTGAGCACTTGCAGTATTTTTCGTTGCCCTCTCATTTTTCCTTCTAGAGTCTCCTAAATGCCCAGAATTTGGTACCTTTGAAAGATCCTATCAGCTGGATATCAGCTGTGCTCATCCAGGGGAACCTGAACTCAGTTGCCCCACTCTGCTCAGTGTCAGTATTTTGCCTCTGGGGCTCTCGTGTGTTCTCACCTGAATTTTTGGCATCTGGCTGCATGTGAGCAGAGGAATTACTGTCACTTATGGATGATATTTTTCATTGAGCCACTTGAGAGTGAAGGACCTGTTTCCTGTTTAGAGCTCAGAGAGCTCAGCCCAGCCATTTCCTTGCCAAGGCTTTTGGAAAGCAGCACTCTTTATGTCCTTCCAAGCACTCTGAAGACATCTGAGTTCACATCTGACAAATGGGTACAGATGGATCTGCCTGTTCCTGCCCGTGTTCTGCCCAACTGGGGCTGGGGATCGTGGCCAGGTCCAAGGCTGTGCAAAGCTGGGTCAACACATGCATGATTTCACCCCACCAAGGAATGTGGCCTGGAGTGCTGTCTCTCCATGGAACAGACACCAAGCCTCTGTTGGTTTACACAAGTCCTAAGAAAATGCAGTTTGGAGCCCTTGTGCTCCAGCTCCTCACATGATTAGCAGTAACCCAAGCACAAAGTTTGGGTTCCTGCTCTGTTTGTTTTCGTGCATTTCCCATGCTCCAATTCCTGCTGCTCTGGCAGGAGAGGGAGGATGGTTACACACCTGAGGATTTTGCATAGGGATGTGCCTAGGTCAGTTCAAACCTGGGCAATTTCTGGCACAAAGTACTAATCTTTTACAGCAGTGTGAGGCATCGATGCATGTGTTAAACCAGAGCTTACCCAGGGAGGTGATCCAAGTGGTTTGTTCCAACTGGTGCAATAGAGAAAAGCTGAAAAAGTGCCTCATTTTGGGCTTGTTTGCCACACTGGGTCTTTCCAGATCACATATTCCTAAGGCTCAGTGCAATATAATGAGATTACCAGTTCTGAAAGAGGGAAGGGGGTTCTGGCTTCTCCAAGCTGCTATCTAGAGATGGGACCCTGTAATTTTACCATCAAAAGCTCTCCATCTGCTTTTTGATCATATTATCAGGCAGTGACCACTTCCATTCTTGCTCAGACCCCAGGAAAATCTCTGTGGAATTTAGTTGGACATCTAAATGTGATATTATCACATTTTATTACATCTAATAGGATAAACTTTTGGGTGTTGCCACAACCTAACTAAAGCAGGGCATCCTTCCTGCTCCAACAAAAAAGAGGAACATTTAAAGTATTTTTTAGATGTCACTTCCATACAACACCACCAGTTTAGCTCAATTTCATCCTAAGGGATATTTCTATTTAGGAGAATACTGCTGATGTTCAATACAGGAAAAGGAGGAAGCTCTTTAGCATATAAATACCTTATTAAATCTCAGCACACATCTCTTAGCAGGCAAAAAGTCCATGCCCTAAGATCTGAAAAATCACTCTGTTGTGGGGGGAAGGATATTATATTCGATAAATCATGTGGAACTATTTATCAGCAATCACTTCTTTAACTTTTCCACAGTCTTCAGTTTCAAAGCACATTTTGAAGTGACTGAAGTTTGTACAGAGCAGTTTATTTAAAAAATTATTTTAGGAAAATTACCTCAGGCTTGATTGTGTATTTATGAAGGGTTTCTCTTTTCTTTTTTTTTTTTTTTTTAAATATTAACATAATGTAAGAAAATTACTTTATTAAGAACAGTGGAAAAATGTGTAGAGAAACAGAAAAGATTTTGTAGCAGACAGTTTGTAATGGGAAAAGTTTTGCTTGCTGTGCAGTCACGAAGGGCAAAGTCAGTGGAAAGACCTTGATTTTAATGGGCTTTGCATCAGGCTCGTTACCGGTGTGGGATTGTTCATCACAGAACCTTGAGCTGTTTCTGGTTATATCTACATCCTCCTCAGTGAATGTATTTTGATTTCTCTGTGTTTCTCCCTTGCTATTATAAGTAATTATTTTTAATAACTTCACTTACCTACCTCATCCTTCTTGCTGCCTTCTTCTTAACCTGATGGTCCTGATGTTGAGTTAAAAATGAAATTAACATGCTCATAATTCAAACCAATGAATGTTTTTTGCCCTGAAACTATTGTTGCTCAATCTCTTGCAAATCCACATTGGCCACTTTGTGCTCCTGACATTGTTCATTCCTGGAACAATTCTGGTCTGCTGCAGTTTAATTATGATGTGTTTCAGTACACAGCTCAGCATGGTGCTCATAGTGATGACTTAGTGATTTTCTAAACCATGAAATAAATCTGATTGTGAATATTTGGTATGTGCTTTACAATCAGCTGGATTATGACTTTTCCCAGTAGGGTCAGCCATTTCTATGGTGAGCCCACAGGTTGGAGTAGAGCTAGAATTTTGCTGTGGATTGTTGAGGGCTTTGTAGTTGTTTTTATTTAAATGAAACTCATTATATTTCATTACTTGGCATCTGAACCATGCTGGTACTACATGGGTTTAGACTGGGAGCTCCAGGGATGAGCTAAAATGTGAAGTTTGCATGACCTGTATGGGCAGGAGCCACACTCCTGGAAGGTAGACTTCATTTCATGGCTTTGGAAAAGTGCTGTGTGAATCCTGCTGGTTGCCCTTGGAGCTGGGAAAGGGAGCAGGAGAGAGGTGACTGCTCAGGTCAGTGCACATGCAGAGCTGGAGGGGCATCCTGGAGCCCTGGACATGCTGGGAATGTCAAGGTGCAGCTTGGATTGCACAGAGACAGACAGGATCCTTTCCCAGGCATCCCCGGCTGATGAAAGGGAAATTGTTTGCAGTGACTTGGAATGGATTAAGTAGACAAAATATGAATGTTTGAATAAAGTAGTAGCCACAGCTCTTGTGTAGACAGTAAACAATGGTTTATTGACAGTAAACTCTTGCTCTTATGGTAAAATGTCTTAAATCACTTATTTCCTGAAAGGCTCAGGCAGGGTGTCTTTGGTCACTCACACATGTTTTGTACTTTATCTCAAATCAAAACATCCTGATTTCCAGTCTCTGGAACACATTACTGGTCCATGCTTCCCTTGTTTGAATAAAAGGTGGCAAACCCAGCTGTGCACTCACCAAGGCTGTTTTGAATAGCATCTATGAGTTAAGAAAAGGCTGTGGGTAGATGAGATCCTAGGATTTGTGCAGAGACATCCTCAGACTTGGCTTGACAAATGTTATGTTGTTGGACAACTGTTCTTAATCCCTTTCTACTTGGACTTTGCTGTGATTGCTCTGAAGGAATAGAGTGTTTTGTCTCTCCACCTGGTCTCTCCCTGCTCCAGCCTCCAGCATGCAGATGTAGCTGTGCCAGTACTCACTTTATACTCTGATACTGTCAAAATGAGTCAGAAAAAAATCATCCTTCTAGAAGTAGTTGAGTGATCTGTTTGTTTTGACAGCATTGGGTCCAAGAGTGATTGCACAACCAGTTGTGCTGGCCAGTGTGATGGGAGGGCAGAGGTGTACTGAGAACAAACACAGCACACAGAACTCACTTCTACCCATGCAGACAGATGTGACAGATGTGTGAAGGAGACAGGACAGGCTGTGAACACGCTGGGTGTGCCCTGGAGTGGGTGACAATTGCTCTGTGGTACCTGTGCTGACTCCTCTTACCTCTGCACAGGTGGTGCATCCATCTTCCACAGCAGGGTAAAATGACCCAATTTACTTCCCCTGCAGAGGTGCACATCAGCCCTTCTTGCAGTGAGGATCATCCAGGGCAATGTGCTCATCTGTGAGGCAGGACTTGGTGGCCCAACAGAGGTTCTGTGCAGGAGTCCATGCAGTGATGGAACCCCAGCCTGAGCCCATTTTTTGGGAGGAGAGCACAAGACAAGGAGGGGAGCTGGAAGGCTGGACTGGGCTGGCAGAAGGTGGTGTGGGCATGGCAGGAGGAAGGGAACAGAGTGTGGGCTCTTGGCTCTTCCTCTCCAGAATGAATCCCTTCATCAGGGCCAGGCTGGGTGGGGCTCCACGCAGCCTGATCCTAGTGCCAAGTTCCCTGCCCACGGCACGGGGAGTTGGAACTAAATAGTCCTTAAGATCCCTTCCAACCCAAACCATTCTGGGATTCAATGTTTGATGTCTTGCCTATAGCCTGAGTAGCCCAAAGTCTGGACTGGTCACTTTGCAAGTCTCTCTTGCAGCCCTCAGCATCCAAAGGACTGAAATCTGTGATCCTTCCAGGTTTCTTTTGCAGTGAGGGACTCGCTGTGACCCTCTGTCCCAGGCCCTGGCCTCGGGAGGTGAAGATTGCTGAGCACTGTGTCAGCTGTGTCCAGAGTGGTTTTTGTTTAATGGTCTCCGCTGCTGTTTATATTTTCTAATGCGCCACGGCTGGTGTTTGTTGCCATTAAAACTTCATTTGTTTGGAGGATCTTTTCAACAAACTGAAATCCAATAAATCATGAGTAAAATATTTATTATTTCAACTGGATAAGAAGAGGAGGGGGAAGTGGATGAATTAGTATTCCTTCAGCACCATGTTAAATGGGAGGGCACTGGGGTGTGCTTGCCATGGCTCTTTGTCCCCAGAAGAGCAATTATTTGGCTGGACAGGTCCAGCTGAGTGACAGATTCAAATTTGGGAGCAGAAGTGGAGCAGAAATACTCTGAGTACTCCAGCTTTATCCTGTCTACCCATGTAATCACACCCACAGATGATGGTAGTGAGCTCAGGGCTTCTGGATTAAAACTGTCAAAAATACAAGCCTCTAATGCCTGAGTTAGAAATCCTGGGCTGATAAACTGGTCTCACTTCTGCTGGTGGCAAAGCTGCTATTGTCTGAGGTCAGGATTTCACTCCAGGTCTGTTTTAGTTCACAGACAGTAGCAGACTCCAAACTCTTCATCCTGCTGTAGGGTACATTACACCAGCTTGTGGTAGGATAAATGACATAGAGATCTGGAGCAAAATGTGGAAAATGTCATCACAAACATCACTACATTAGAGCTGCATGGCTTTATTTATTTGTTGAATAGAGAACTCAATTAGAAATAGGGTGGGATTTAGGGCTGCTCATGTACTTTTGCATTCAGCCAGTGGTTTTGGCTGAAAATGCAGAGGGAAATATGGGAAAGTTGGACTGTGATTTCAGCATTTCACATAGAGGATACGTTGCCTATTCACTTGGAAATGATATCTAATTTTTCAACATGACATATTTTTCAATGCCAGAAATAAAAATAAGAAAACTGCTTTTGGACTGACCTGAACAGAAATAATTCTGAAATCTGTCCATGGGACTAAGGCAAAATCTCTGCATTGTCCAGTTAAGCTCAGGACAGGTATGAAGAGTGGTTCCAAATGACTGGGAGATGTAGCAGGCTCCATAAGAAATGTGAAATAGATATATATAGCATTTCAACAGAGAACTGGTATGTTTGCATGTATAACTATGACAAAATTTGTCTTTTCAGCAAGGAAGATGCCCTTCAGCACCTGTAAACCAGGCCCTGGATGTTAAGCTCCAAAATATTCATGCAAGGATTTGGCCTCAAAGTTTTACATTAAATCCAGTTTCCTCATCCTGCATCATAATTTCTACCCACAAAGCCCCAAAAGTCATCACCTTCACTATCAAGGCCTCTAGATGCTACTAGAATGCCATTAGGATCCTAAATACAATAAAGCAGTGTCCCATCTGTCAAAAACAGGACGTGTGGCAACCCTTCCCAGTGAGTCATCTGTTCAGCATTCCCAAGTCTTTGAGATCTCTGCACTCACCAGGGACCTCTGACATTTACCAATGTTATCTTTCTTATTTCAGTTTTGGCACCTTCTTCCTTTCCTCAGAGACTGTACTGGGCAAAACACACACGAAATGAGCAGCAGACATCATCTGTCATCTTTCTGAAAGGTTACTGGGCTTGAGTGTGTTGTTTGGCCACAGATGGTGGTAACTTCACCAGAAAAACAAAAACCCCCACCATGCAGTGAGGAAATCGTTAACTGGGCAGAGTTTTACATGAGAGATCAATTAGTTGAAAGGGAAGAGTAATCCTTATTCACAGTGGCTTTTGGGATGACTAAACCCTCAAGAAGCAGATTAGAAAATGCTATGAAATGCTTCTCTTGTTATCATTTGCTGTGAATCAGCAATAAAGTAGTCACCCCCTTGGCAGCATTCCCACTGGGGTCCATGGAGTCAGGATTTCTCCCCTGGATGTCCTGCTCTGCAGGAGGGGCTTGCCATCAGGCTGTGTCCACTTTTCACTTCTGTGAGCACTTGTGAGCCTACTTACAGTGTTTCATAATACAGGAACAAAGGGGTCATTCAATGAAAATGAAGGAGGCAGATATTTAAAGCAGATGAGAGTAAACGCTGCACAATAATGTCAGCACCTGGCCTTTTATGGACGTCAAAGTGCTTTACAAGAGTCATCAGTGCCAGTGTCTCTGTTAAACAAAGAGATGAAGAAAGATAACACTACCTGTTCAAGGTCACTCAGCAGACAATGCCAGAGCCAGGATGGGAAATATCCTCCTCCAGTGTGCAGTGACTTCTGGTTAAAATCAAATCACTTTCATGCTACAGAGCTCACTGCTCCAGGTCAGAACGACACCAAGAATTCAGTGGCACTGTTTGTGTGGAGAACAAGCACATGGCACTGGAAAGATGGAAGAAAATATTCAGGTCAGACAGCAGCCTCTGTTTTTGTAGTGCTCTATCTGATGCCAGAGGATAGGAGACTCTCTGGCTGGATGACATGTTTCATTTTAACTCTACTGCAGAGTGCAGAACCATCAGTAAGGGTTGTCCTGAAAACCCAAGTGTTTGGTGGTCCATGTAGAAAGGGAGCTGTCATTTTGGAAATCTACCCTGTCTGAGAGGAGCAAAGGCTGGTTGTCACCAGAGATACTCCCACATAAGGGTAAAAAGTGACCCAGTTTTCCTGGAGTTATTCAAGAATGGGCAGTGAAGCCTAATCTGAACATTCTTGTGAGGTTTCAGGGTTTACCCAAAAATCCAGGCTGGACTTGTGGGTTCTTGTACCTCCACACCAGGTCTGATGCTGTCCTTTCAAATGCATTCCAGGAGGCTTTAGCCACAGCCACAGTGAGTGCAGGTGGCTCAGCTGAAGGGCACAGGGTCCTCCACCCTCCCAGACCACTCATCTTGCCATGTCCATGGATAGTCCCACAGTGAGAGTGGAGCATGTTCTCCCTCTGAACTGCTGTCCATCCTTTACCTCTGTGCAAGAAGAGAGCCCCCAGCAGCCCATTAACCCTTTCCACACTCACATGGGCTCACACATGTGTCTTTTAGTGCCATGATTCTTGGCAAGAGAGAAGCCTTAATATTGCTGTTGGACCTATGTGCATGTCTGTTGTTCATCATGTGTGAATTAAATGAATGACCCTGAACTGGAGAGAGAGAAAATAATGATTGCCATATTGTTTCCAGCAGCCTTCAAGCAAAAGAAGCTGTTTGAACTTTCCCCTAAAGATGCTTCTCCCTCTTGCAGTGGTTTTAAAATCTTGGGTTTCTATCCTTTTCGGGGTGATTAATATTGTAATGATACCTCCTCTAGCTTCCCCTCCCCAGGGGAGTGGGCAAGCAGGGGGAGGGGAACAGGACAGGGAGAAGAAACTTTTCAAAACTAACTCCATGTGCAGCAGTAAAAGGCATGATAGCTGCTTCTTTTCCTCTCTCCTCTCATTTCCAGCAAATTCCCTTGTGCTTTCAGGTATTTCATTATGTTTTGTTTTTAATTCCTCTTCAATGCACATATTGACATGTTTCTGTCTATTTCTGTCTTCCTTTACCCAGTAGAACGATCCCACTGGGAAGGTGAAGGTCCAAATAGAAGGTGGAAGGAAGGAAAGTATCTTTCCTCATTACTGAGAGCCAGACTGATTGATAGCGTGTGACTGAGGCAAAGACCCTCTTTGGGGTGGAGATCGTAGCCTCATCCTTAACATAAGGACAGGCATGAGGTTGAAACTAAGAATGGGGACTGCATTTGGAATGTATGACTAATTGTGGTGATTGTCTGGCCCTCTTCCCAAAAATTGGGGGAGAAATGCTGTATTGGGCATTGTTTTAATCCTACAGGGTATTTCAAGTGCTGTGCTTTGAGACTGAGGAAAAGACTGCCACTGGCAATTAGAGCTGCCTGTGACCAGGGATGACCTTCTTAATATTGCTTTTGACATCTGCACCTGGGTGGATCTTGCTCCACAACCTTGAAATGGACAGTAGGAAAAAGGAGCAGAAAAATGAGACAATCCCTCACATTGTCTGGATTGTCTGTAATAAATCTTAGGGAGTGGAAAAGGCCTTCCTTGTTGGCAGGTTGATCCCATCATCTTGATATAAAAAAGAAATATTACAGAGTGAGAAGAAAAAATTGTGAGGATAATCAGTCAAACTTCCCCAGTGAGGTGTTAGAGGTGCTACATAGTCTTGTCTGGGCTCCCTTTCCCATCAAAGCTTGAACCAGATGATCTTTCGGGGTCTCTTCCAATCTGTTCTGTGATTTTGTGATCATCAGCATGTTGGTGGCTTGGTGTCACTGCCATTCAGTTCCTGCTGAGTGAATCTGTGCTGTTTGCACATCATTCCTCTGTTATCTGGTCTCCTGGAAAACTCACATTTCAGTTTTAGGGGTTTTTGTGAGTCCCTTAGGATTACCTGTGTGGCTGCTATCTGCTAGACTTTCCTCTGAGCTGTCTCATTTGATCAGACATGTGGCTCTGGAACCTGCAGTGAGTGGAAAACCTTCATTCCTGACTGAGAACAGACTGTGCAAGCTCAGCTTTGGAAGAATTTCCCTCTGGTCAATAGTCTGGCTCAGCCTGGTGGCTTCCTGGAGCAAGGACAGCGAGTGCAGAGATCTGAACTCTACCTCCAGTGCTGCTGCATTCTGTCCCTCAGCTTCATCACATGTAGACTGTGGGTCTGGGATCACTCTGCTCTATTCAGTCTGATAATCCAGAATACACCATTAGAAGTTCCTATGACAGTTTGGTTCAAAGTAGAAAATTACCAACTAACACACCCCCACCCCTCTTTGATTTGAATCCAATTACCAGTGGGAAAGTCCCTTAATTTGCTCCATATGCAAAGCATCCCCAGGAAAGAAATGTTGGAGAAGGGATCATGAAAGCTGAGACAAGATGTAAGGGTGTCACAGAGGCCAAAGTGGAGGAGAATAGAGAATTGGCCAAGAAAATGTCACCAGTGACCCTTGTGATCATTGTGTGTTGGAATGGGGAGGATGGAAATCAGCTTGGAGAGGATCCAAGATGCTGGAGACAGGAAATACACCTGCTGTGCTTATCTTGCCCCAAACCACAGATGAATCCAGTTCCTCCAGAAGCTTCTGAAACAATGTCAGTCCCAGAAGACACACCACTGTGAACATTTCAACAAGGACCTTTGTTCTTTAAATTGCAAAGAATTTTGAAACCTGACACAGGCGATAAGTCAGCTGCCTTTGTGGGTTTCCAGGTTGTTTTTGGTGTAGTTATTTGATTCTGCTAATATGTATTGTAAAGATAAAACAGGCCCAGTCTCAAATACTGGGAATCCAAGAGGAGGCAGAAATGACAAGGGAGAGCTGACAAGTGTCATGGGAAGAACCAGATCAAGGGAAGAAGTGGGCAAAACTGATGGAAACTCTAATATGGTCTGATAGCTTAGGTGGGCAAAGTTTGGGCTGGGAAAGGGTCATGAATTTCCTGGCTTCACAGGAGACTGAAGACAACATCACTCAAAGCCTTCTCTGCTCCAGGATGCAATTTCCTCCCTGTTCTACTGATGGATCCTTTTCTGCTGTGTATATTTTTCTTTCAACCAGCTCGGCAAAAGTACTGAAAACTGGCAAGGCAGCTCAGCAGTAAGAGATCTTGTGCAAATTCCTTCACAGGTTGTTGAGACAAAGTGTAATAGAAGATTACAGATAAAAATGGCATTTTCTGTAATAGTAAGATAGTAAAGTATTTCCATAGTTGACCAGCTGCAGTGCATGTGTCCTGGCAGGTCCTGAAGCCAGAAAACCAATTAATTTGACTATTGGCATAAGCAGCAAGATAACCTCAATTCTTGCTGCAAATAAAAGAAGGGCTTAAATAAAAGCAAGGGGTCAGATTGTCCATCTCAGTGGCTGTATGATACAAACCTCCTCTTCCTTAACAAAATATCCAGACTTTCTGTGTATGAACCCTTATTTACCCCTGCAGATAACACACACCCTCCAAAGGGCAGAAACCCTACTGAGGGTAGAAACAACAACCATTTGTGCTTGAAGGGTGTAGTGCACAGTTGTGGAGAGTTGATTGCTTCAAGAACCACTTTGCAGGCTGTGGACACACCACACTTTTAGCTCTTTTGAGGGAGGAATCATTGGAATTCTTCCTGAGTGCTGTAAACAGTAGGGATTTGATGTAATAGTGCTAAGTGAGCCACTCACATATAACTCCCAAAAATCAGTAAGGCTCCTTGACATGTGGGGATCCTTTTACCACTTCATGTGGGCAGGTGGCTTGTGGCAAATGTTCCTGACTTCCTCCAAAAGCTCTGAGCAGAGGAAGTTCTGCTGCTTTGGGTAATTTGTAAGGGAGGATGTGGCTTCTCCACAGTATCCCATGGAGTGGCTGTAGGGTCTCTCTCCTGGCCTCAGGTTTGGAATGGTGTGTCATCATGAGCTCATCTAAAAACGTGTCAGGTTGTCCTTGTGGAGGACTGGTTTAGCTGACCTCCAGGGGTCTCTCCTGACCTACATTTTCCTGTGATTCTGGGATGGAATGGTAGCAAGCTCAGGACCTCTGCAGCACAGGCTACTTTTATTTCTACTGAATGTGAATAGGAGCATTGTGTGGATACCCAAGGGCCTGACAGACAGGCCCTGGCAGTGACTGGAGCTTTTACTGGCCTCAGCTCTTGGTCCCTGTCTCTGACAGAGGATCTGGTGCTTGCAGCAGCAGGGAAGGTGTGAACTGGAGCAGCTGAGGATGCTCAAATTGCTTCTTCCTACAAGCTGCTTGTCATGGGCCAGTCATGCTTTAGACCATGGCAGCCAAATGCTCAGATAATGGGAGACAGAGCTCTAGCTTTACACAGCCAAGCTTGGAAAGTGAAGCCAAAGTGACTTGGGCTTGACTTGAGTATGGAAAAGGGATGCTGCAGTCCTCCACACTGTCTGAATGCTACACAAAGCACAGCACAGCCCAGAGCCCAAACTCTTACACAGCCTCCCACCTCTGAATACCAGCTTTGAATTGGCTTTGATTTTTATTGCATATTTGTCCACAGCAGCTGTCAGAAAGTTTAAATGCTAGAATTACTGCTGGAATAAATACATCCTTCCAAAGCATTGCTGTGGCTCTCCCCGTTGGGAGTTTATGTAATGTACTGAGTGGTACAGAAAGTATGCAGAGAGAACATTCTGCTTCCTGGAGGTTTCAGCTTGGTTTGACAGCTCGGTGCTGACTCACTGTCAGGACCTGGGTTTAAGCTCTGTAGAAAAGCACTGAGGGCTGGGAAGCACAGCCATGGACATTGCCACAAATGGATGTGAAACCAGGCTGTTGCCATCCTAGGTGACTTTTTGCCTGGGCATTGCAAATGCCATGGCATTCAGCCAGATGCCAGCTTAGAGCAGGGACTGCTTTAGGTGAAGAACCAGAAAAGACCCCAAAGTGGCCTCAGAATTCTGGAGGAAGATGAACATTTCTTTTAGTGCTATTTTTACCCAATATGCTAATTTTGTCTCGTTCCGTTACATAACTTTCGGAGTTACAGCTGAATAAACTTTCAGGGAAGAGAAATATTCCTAACAGAGCTCTAACTTTCTCCAGACTGAGTCTCTGAAATCATCCACAAAAGGTTTCCAGTCCACGCATGTGGCACTAGACCTTTGTCTAAGAAGGAAAGGGTAGAAATTGATTTAAGCCCTTTAACAGTTGAGTTTGGTCCTACATGGCAAAAGACAAAATTATTTTGTTTGGGATGGATGGAGTTTGGTGGGATGAGGTGAGCACAGCAGAAACCCTTCTGCCCCTGCCCTCCAAGGTGTGCTCCTGGCCTGGTCCTGCTCCCCCTGCCCACACCCCCCTGAGCTCTGAGCACACACAGAGGAAATTGAGGTGCATTCAGCTCCTCTTCAGTCAGTTCAAGCTCCAGCAGTGGAGAGAAGGGAGATCTGGTTCTATTCACTGCCCCAGCTTCTCTGCCTGCACTTGGAGCTGAGCACTGGAGCTGTGAGAGTTAGGGAGCAGCTCAGGGAAGTGAACTGTGCTCTGGCTCTTCCCTGCTGCTCAGGGGCTGTGTGAGGCATCTCAGGAGTCAGCAAAACATCGAGGATTTTCTAATGCTCTTCAGGGACCAGGTGGGTCCCTGGCTGCTGCAGGATATGGCCTGAGAAAGGCTACCCTTTCTTTCCTCAATTCCCTTTTCATGTTAAATCTGCCGGAAGAAAATCACCAGATGTCTTCTCCAGCCCCTCCCCGTGTCTAAATGGGGAATGCTCAGTGCAGCATCCCAGAAAAGCCAGTCTGGTGGCCAGCCAAACATGAGGGACAGGGAAAACAAGGGCTTGGAGAAATGTGAAATCAGGAAAAATGCCTGTAAAGGCAATGCACCTGTACCCCAGCAACTCTTTTTTATACAAAATTAACAGGAAACTTCAGTGGACCAGTTGCTAAAGGTTTTTTTTTAATAACTGAGAAAAGTTTTTAACAAAAATATAAGGCAAACTGGTGAATTACAATGTTCTTCAGCTGTCTGTCTTTCCCCAAAACACAGCCTAAGCTTGGGTGGTAGTTTAAATTTGTCTAATGTTCTTAAGGCAGATGCAAAGCCCAGCAAATCCAGCAGGAGGTTTTTCACTGGCTTCTTTAGATTTGGATGACTCCTAACTCTGTAGATCAAAATAATACACAAGAGTAATCAACATTTGCCCCTTTTTGGAAACCCATCAGCCCAAAAGGGCTGTGGCCATGTGTTTGTCATGTGTTTGTTGCTGCATCTTTCTCCTCTGATGCTCTGTAAGGAAAGCGCACATCATCAGGACATGATGCGGCAGCGCCAGAGATCTTGGCCGTGGAATTGTTTATGGAACCGTGACAGACTGCAGCACATCCCTTTCAGGAATGATAAGGAAAGGTTTATGCAAGCCCACATCTGCACTTGGCTGGGCACAATAATGTCATGTTCCTGATTAGCCATAAATTTCTCTGAAGCACTCGCTGAAATAGGAGTGCCCATGGTGACCGATTTCTGCTGCACAGCTTGTGTTGTTTCCACTGCTCCAAACTCGGTGTGCAGCAAAGAAATATAGCCCTGGAGAAGTGCTGGGACTTGTTATTTCCTACTCTGTTTCTGCTGCTTGCACTCTGCCAAGCATTATGATTTTTTAGTCCCTGTTGAAGGTAATTGTTCAAGGTAGGTTGGATGGGGTTTGAAGCCACCTGACTATAGCAGGTCTCTCCCAACACAAACCATTCTATAAGTGAGTGAGAAGTGTTTTTCTACAATCTTCTCATCTAGCTCACATGTGGATAGTCAAATCATCTTTAACCCAGTGATAAAAAAACCCTTTTCCCCTTGAGAAACCTCCCTTTCCTGAGCCACACTGCACCGAATTAAGACAGTGATGCTCAGTCTGGATGGGCTGCGTGGTTTTCCTTGGACACTGTGATCCCATCCATAAAGCTCTGGATCTTCCTGGCTCTGTCATGACCTGCAGCATCTCTGGCTGTTGCAGTAAACCAACAATATTTAGGATTTAGGCATCAAACAAAGGTAGGTTTTTGTCAGTGTCCATGTGCTAGAAACCCCCATAACTGTAACAGAGGTTTCCAAAGCTCTTGTGACATGCAATTCACAGAGGGATTTCTGTGTAATGCATCTCCCTGAAGACCAGAAGTGATTTCATCAGGGTGAGAGGTTGCACATTGAAAGCCTTTTTCTGTCATTAGAAGTGGGGCTTTGGTATAAGATGTTGCCTCATGAGTGTAATTGCAAAATACATTAGTAATAGCCATTTACTGGTGTGTCTTTATATCTTGATTATGTAAGTATTTGCCTTTTTTTCATGGTCACCAAGACTCTTATTACTGGCCAGATTTTTTGGGTTATTTAAAAGATGGCCAGGTCTGAAGACAGCAGGAAATACTGAACAAACTGCAGTAGAGGACTGAGAATAGTGTTTCTTTCCATGAAGTATGTCTACTTGCCCTGAATCCAGGGATAACAGCTAGCCTGACATAACAGTAATATAAACTGGCTTTCTGCCTTTTCCAGGGTTAACTTTGGATCTCAGATATGAAGCCTGGACAGAGAAAAGACAATTGTCATGTCTGTCCTGGTGTTTTCTGTCATTTATTGAAGCTCATCTGATACAGCTGCAGCTTGTTCTAATATTGATTTTTGACATCTGAAGAGAATTCCCCAAAGAGTCTGGGGATAGGGATGGGAAATGCAGCTTGAGCAGAACCAGCTTCCATCTGGAGAGAGGATATTGAGGTACCAGCACACTGATTATTTGAGAGCAAGGAGCAAACTCACATGTTCTATGTCAGTACCATAATCCTTGCAAATGGCTCAGGAAACAGCCAGAGGGATGTGCAGCCTTTTCTGCATTTGCAAGTAAAACCAGCTCCTCTGTATGAATTAGAGTAGTCAGAGAGAAGCTATCAGCTAAATCTGAGAATGAACTGAGGATCAGAGAGGGTTCCCCCATGACTCCTGTTCAGCAGCTCTGTATATTGTTTTAAAGGACCCTCATGCAAGAAGCATGTTGCCTTCTGAAAGAGGAGATTGTTTTACTTACTTGTTGTGGAAAGGTCTTCAAATTACAGCCCTTCCTGCTTATATTATGGCATTTCAGGGTTCATCCAGCTGCAGTTGCCCTGTGCTGTATGGGATGGAGGATCCATGGCAGATAAATCCACAGCCAAAGCCTGCTGTTACAAATCTCTTGCCAGAGAGCCTGAGTTATTTCAGAGCTCCTGATTACAGCTGAATGCAGTTAATACTCAAGTGTGCTCTGGAAAGTGTGTGGGACACAGGTCAGAGTGTCCTGGAGCACAAAGTCACAGTGTGGCTCCACAGCAGGTACAACATTGAATGGAGAGTGCAGTGACACAGGACAGCTCCAAACTAATTTTGGACAAAACACTCCTACCCACATTCTGCCTGCAAGGTTCACTTTTGGCTAATTCCACCATCACAATGTGAGCCACCTTCCAGGGAGACTGAGGGGAAAGGTAAATCCAGTCCAGGAAGTGAGCTGATCCCATTGGAAACTATGACAGTAATCTTGACCAGGATGAAACATTTGTATTTTGAAATTGCCATTCATGGGTCTTCCAGTTCCTATTCCCATCAGTGGCCATGCTGCTTGGGTGGATTCCCAGCCATTCCTGTCACTGGTGCATCACCCTTTTCACTGCCTGGGGAGATCACAACGTGTCAGAGGAAATGTACTTCACTCCTCACCCATTGCAAAAACAGGAATGTGATGCAGAGCTGCATCTCCCATGAGACATGAACAGCACTTGGGCTTTGAAACATTCTAGTTTTGCCTCAAAAAATTACTATTTTGAGAAGAAGATGTTTCTCACCTACTTTCTAACCTGCTGCATTAGAACATGAAGGTTCATGATCTCAGCAAGGTGGGTGGGTTCACTCAAGCATAACTTCACAGAGTTCTGGTTATCCAAGAAATAATATCCAAGAAATTATTCATAGCCAAGAGCAGTCTTGAGACAGCATTGCAAGGAGTATGAGGTTGGAGCTTTTTGAACCTCCTGGAATCATCTCCTTTCCTGAAGAGCATAGAGAGAGCCCGGTGGTCCTAGGGTGAGGGGCAGAGGAGTTGGGTGCTTCATATCCCAAGCCTGGTTGGAAGTTGGCTGGCAGCATCTTTCAGTGGATAAAGGCTTTTGCATGTGTGCTTTGACTGCTTTGATGCACAAACAAAAAATTAGGCAGCGTGTACCAATTAAAACGTAATAAATCATATTCAAACCTTTTGAAGCAGCCAACTCAAAGATGCAGGTCTTAGGACTGGTTGCAGGTGCTGGGTACCTTGTCAGGGTAAGGGGCATGGTCTGGCCCTGGCTGCAGAGTGGTTTCTTTGCTGGGTACATGGCATTTCTCAGGCTGTGCTCTGGGCAGGCCATGCTATATTTAAATACGTTTTGCTGGTGAGGGACTAAAGGGCCTCAAGAGCTGCAACTTCCTAAGGGCTATTCTGCAGATTCCTTCCTCCTTTCTTTTTTTTGTTTTCCTTTAAAGGAAACTCTCAATCTTCTTAGGAAATAATCTTTTGTTTATGTCATGAAAAAACCTGTGCTCTCCTGGCTGGGAGGGTGGAAGGGCCAATAGGAAGAAGTGCCACTTGTGCATTTCGATACAACCAAGTGTGTCTTAAATAAACATATGTTTATTTTTCTACCTTTCTGTTGAATTGCATCCTTGCCAACATAGAAGGTAAAAGTATCCAGTTCAAAGGAGGCAACTGCAAGCGTAGGCTGACATCCTGTTGTAAATATAGACCTGGCCCCATGACAATGCCCTGCTCGGAAACAATGGGAGCTGCGAGAGAGAAATGTGTGAATTAACACAGTCAAGGCAAATGATGAACAGCTGATGGAGGAAAAGAGCCATGGGCCAGGCTGGCAGCTCTCAGGGCTGACTCTGAGCTGGCCTTTTTCCCCTTCACAGAGCTGGGTGATGTCTCTGCTGTGCTCATGTGCCAGCCCTGATGCCACCCTGGGGACGCCAAGGACACGGGACACCCTTCTGTGCCAAACCACAGAAGAGATTTCCCTGCCCCCTCGCTCAGATGGGGGCAGAGCAGGAGCTTTCACCTGCTTTAGCCTCTGTCCCACCTTGCTGACAGGACAGGACACGTGGCCTTGGGTTTGTGCCCTGCCCAGTGCTCAGGTCAGGGTTTGCAGTGCAGGGAAGCTGCAGCCAGCCTCATTCCCTGCCCTGGGACAGCTCTGGACAAATCCCTGTGGCCAGGTTATGTCCTGCCTCCATCATGTATTGGAATGTGCAGTGGACACCATTTCCATGAGCTGGAGGAGAGCCCCAGGCTCTGCTGAGACAGAGATTTATCCTGATCTGGCTTTGCCATGAGGAAACCGAGTTCCAGGCTAATTAGCAACCTTGGTGATACTTCCTGTGATACCTGAGAAACCCATCATGGCTGAGGAAGAAGCAGCCTGTGGCTGTCAGTTGTTCTTGGCTCTGGCTGGGGACCTGGCAGAACTCACCAACTCCTGTCCCAACGAGGAGCAGACTGGGAGAAGAAAGGAACCTGGGATAAGACAGGAACCATAAGCCTCTACAGCTGGTTTTCACCTTTACAACAGGCTTGTGGGGACATTGTTGTGACTTTTCGTGCACTGATGGCTAAAGTGGGTGCACTCCCATGAATCCAGGCAGGATTTTCCCTCTGGTGAATCCTTCATATAAACTATTGAGTTTAAAAACATCAGCAGAGAGAAGCTTAGTTTAGTTTACATTAATCCTTGTTTTTCTTTGACTAACTACATTTTTTTTGTGACTGTCATGTTAAAAATGATGGCTTTCTCTGGCAAGTATTCACCTTCCTTTTATTCTCAGTCACCTTCAGCTCCCAGGCTGAGCCAGCAGGGCAGCAGCCATAGTGATAGCAAGTGACTGTCACCAGTTTATCTTATCTAGCACACAGAGTGTGGCATTTGTGAGCTGTAGCCCTGGGTTTTCTTCCCTTCTCTTTCTGTGCAGCACAGGGTGTGCCCCATTTGACCTAAATATTTGTGAAGTTACATCCTTGGGACAGGCTGACAAAAGGTTATAAACTCATTTGTTTTCATCTTTCCCTAAGGCAGGCAGGCTGCAGCGAGGCATCAGAGCTGCCTCACACCTTCCCCTGACCCAGCTGGTGCTGGCCAACATCTGAGAGGGGGTTGGGGGCCTGATCCACACAATTCCTGCTTCCTTACCCCGAGAGACTGTGGCAGCAGCTGCCTCATCACTTTCTGTAGCTGCAGACCTGGGGGTACCATTGGAGGTAAGAAGCAAGTGATGTCATGGGGGATCAGGTGTCATGTCACTGTCACAGGGGCTCTGTGTGCTCTTGGGTGTGATGTACAGCTCAGTGAGCCCCTGAGAAGCAGCACAGTGCTCTGGGGCTCAGGCTTTTCCAATTGACATCAGTGCATTGGATTCTTTTGTATCTGCACCATCAGCTGTGCTCCTTTAGAGGAAAATGGGAGAGTGAGTTTTGGATGTTAGTGGAAGGAAACCAGGCAGCTTAACCCCAAAGGTGAAGTGTTTGTTCACAGTAACACCAGTATTTACATCTCCCCAGCACTGTTCAACAGCAGCTGCACTGAATTATGGTTGTGGCACCACTGTTTCTTTTTGGAACAGAGAGGAGTGAGGAGCTTTGGAATTAGAGCATAAGACAGAGCAGAAGGCATTTTTCCACTCCACTCTTGGCTTCAACAGTGGTCAAATTCCACAGGAACTTCAAGAGCCTCTCCTAATGTGGGTGCCAGCTGTACCCAAGATCTGGGCTGCCCTGGGTGTGAGGCTGGTCCTGGCTGTGCAAAGATGCTTTTGCAGGGAGCAGTCCCAGGTGTGTGTGGGGAACAGTGCTATGCCTCAAGCCATTGCTGCCTTACCCACCCATGGAATTGGGCAGAAAACAGTGAGGATAAAAGATAGACAATATCCTAGAATTGTGTGGTTTTGTGAGTGTCTTGTCTTTCACAGTGTACTTTAGTTTTTAGGCTGCAGTACCTTTGTGCTTGAGCACCACTCCCTGCTATACTTAGAGAGCTCACTATTGCCCTACCAAGCAATCTCTCTTCTCAAAAAGCTGAACAAATCCATGGCCAAAGTGTTTCAGAGTCAGTGCACAGTTTCCATTAAACCTCCTGACTGCTGGGGTTTGGAATTTGCTGCTCTGAAACAGCAGCTTCCCCTTTTTGTGTGGTATCAGTGGGCAGAGGTTTGGGGGGACACTGGTGCATGGCTGCAGATCTGTCAGCTGGGGGGGAGAAGAGCGGTCCCAAAGCATTCTCAGGAGAGGCAGGTGAGTTATTGCAGGGGTCAGGGCAGCCCAGAAGCACAAACATGCAGGGTATGAGGCTGGTACTGTCTGTGATTTGCAATGTGTGACCAGCAGCCCTGAGCTTGATCCCACTGTTTGCCATACTCTGTTATCAGAGCTGCTCAAATGTTTTCCATTAGCTAATCCTTAACCCTTTGCAGGTACAGACCAACCTGGCACTGGAACCAAAAGCCAGATCAGAAATAAATTATTTCTGTTTTTCCTTTGGAGGATTTTTGCAATCACTGTTTCCCCACACCATTAAAAACCATGTGAAAATCATTTAGAAAGAAGCAGCAACCAACAACCCCTCTCCTCTCCCACGGGTGATATTTAAGAGCAAAATATCTGTGGAACAAAGTGATTTAAAAACATCTAGGAGAGGATCAGAATCCAAAATGAGAGGTGACTTTCTTTGAAAACTGAAACCAAGGGATTCATTCAGTAACAGAAGCGCCATTTGAAAAAAAAAATAAAAGCAGATTTCCTGCAGCAGGCCAGACACACCTAGGCAGGTCAAAGAGAGTTGAGTGCTTGATGGGTGTAGAGAACCTTCCCCATGTAACTGACAAAGATTTGCTGAAAGAATACGTGGATATAAGATTTCTGACTTCTTGTCCAAGTGTTTTAACAATCTTAGGGAAAAATTTTCTTTTCGTTGTAGCTGATCTAAACCTCCCATGCTGCAGCTTATCTTTAGCTGTGCACTTTTGAGAGAGTAGGTTTGATTTTCTCTGTTAGCTTATAATCTCACTGAAGCTGTGATTCCCCACTGCTGCCTCATACCATGTGCATTGGCCTCACTGGCTCCCTCCTCTTCCTCAGGGTTGTGTCCTGGGAAGCCCAAAGCTGGATGAACTATCCAAACCTGGGCTCCCAGTGCTGAATACAGGGACAGAACCACTTCCTTCAACCTGCTGGTTAAACTTTCTCTGTTGTGGCCCAGTACAAAGCTGAATTTTGTCCCTGGAAAGGCACATTGAGTGAGGCTTAGTTGCAATGCAATAAATATCCCTCTCTCCCTCTGGCAGGCAGATCTGCAAAATGTCCCTGACTGACCTCCTGTGAGCCTGTATAAGAACCAGGGCCACATAAGGACTCGAGCAATCCTGTATAGCTTCTATTTTTTGTGCAGTTCCATGTTGCATCCAGCCTCTGATTGACCCTGTCATCAAAGCCTGGCTTTAAGTGTTTATAAGCTCACAGCAAAACCAGCAGCAAGAAGTAAAAACTTGTCTGCTCCTTGAAATTTCTGTCCCAGGATCTTTTGTTCCCTGAACACTGGTTCAGGTCTCTGGGAAATGCAGAGATCTGGGAGAAGTCTCAAAGGAAAGAGTGTCCTTCATGTGTAATCTTATTTTACTGATCATGGAAGTCTGGCTGTTCTTGACCACTGACTACTCACTCTGGTTGCAAATTAATAAATAAACAGGAGTGCAACTGGAGCAAAGACTGAACAGCCTGGACAAACTCCTCTGTACAAGCTTTCCACCCCAAAGGAAAGCACATTGATAACTGACTGACGAATTTTTATTTGTGTTTCCTGTGGGTGTGGAGAGCTGAAATTCTCGGAGGATAAGGGGGATGTGTGGGGGGTCCCAAAGTGACTTTGTTATGTCCTGAATCTATAGCTGCTGAGCACCAGTGAGACTCCATGGATAGACATTTTGCTCCATGCTCAGGAAAGTCCTTTTTGGGTTGTCCCAAGGGCATCCATATCATTCCTCCTGCCCAGCTGCTCTGTCCTAATCCTGTGCCTGGGGTACACAAGACTTGCTTTGCTCTTTGGCCTCAGCCTCGTGGGTGCTTCCAGCTGTGCTCTGCTACCACATCTGGTGGCACTGGAGATGGAAGTGCCACCAGCCACCCCCAGCAATGCCACAGAGCTGGGGCCACACAGTGACCTTGGATCACCTGTGCCAGCAGCAGGGTGAGGTTCTGTGTGTGTGTGTGAGCCAGCCAGGTGCTCTCAGCCCAAGCCCTGAACTTTTGCACCATGCTGAGGGGAAGGTGGATAATTTGGGGATGGTGGGAAGCCTGAGAATTCAGCAGCATTCCTGTATCCAGACTAGGTGGGGCAGCGACAAGGGGATATTAGATCTCCTTAGCAGTGAGTGTCTGAAACTTCCTTGTATTGTTTGTCCAATGCTAAGAGCTTCCCCCCACCACTAAAAATAGCTTTTTGTTTGTAAGTTCACTTTGCATTCACATTTCCTCTCTTGGTTTTCTCAAGAGGTTCCTTGATATCTTTAAATTTGCTTGACCAACAGGAACAAAAGGCAGCAAAAGTCTCCCTGTGTGAAGATGGGGAGGTTTTCACCTCAGAAAGAGAGAGGGGGAGGCAACTTTTAATATCTTTTTATATTTAGTGCAGGTTTGATGGGTGAGAGCAAACACCATGTTCAGCCTTTATTCTGTTTACCCAGTGAGAGCAGAAGGGGAATGCATTGTCCTCCTGGGATCCCAGGGAATAGTTGGCAGTGATACCATACAGTGAAAAAGGGCCGTAATTCTCAAAAATACTCAAGCAACAGCAATCACAGTGACTCTTAGCTCTACCCTTGGCAGCTGTTATCTGGACCAGATGTTGTCTTCAGTAAAAGGGAGATGCTGTTTTCTGGAACAGAGGGATATATATTATTTTCTGACATTATTGCTCGATTGATTTCTTTTTAAAATAATGCCTTGTAGAATGTTAATAAATAGCTGTTTATTTTGACAGCAGTGTCAAGAGCATGGTAATGTGTTATTGTTTGGACTGTGGACACTTAAGATGTATAAAGGGAGTTTGTGTTGCTGGTTCCAGGGAAGCAGGAGGGTTTTGCTCATGGTGGACTCAGTCCAGAGAATGTGCTTTACATATGGGTGTTTATATCTTGCTCCGTCTGTAAGAGTTCATTTGCCTGATGAAAGATTGTTTGCTAGCACTCTAGGAGCTGGCAGGGAGGTATTTATACCATTGTCAACTCTGATAAAAGTTTCAGATGTTACAAAAGCTCTTGGATTATATCAGAGTGGTGGGGGAGAGGGGGGAAGATAATTAATTAAATCTGAATTCCTTCTTAATTTGTTAGTATTCAAAAGTGATCTGGCCTGCAGGCCTTGGAATCTGGAATGATCTCCTTGTTTTCTATTGCACTGAACCTGACCTGAAGCCACGCAGCTCTGCTTGATCACAGGAGTGTGGAGCTCACTGTGGCACAGGGAACCAGGCTGTGCATGAGGTAAGGCAGCTCAGCAGGGGCTGCTGTGGCTGTGCAGCAGTGTAGATGTGTCTGATAACTCACCCTGTCTGCAGGCAGATCCCAAAGCTCAAATCCTGGGTGTGAGTGTAAAATCACAGGGCTAGAAGAGCCTCCTAAAGAGTCACCTCCTCCCCTTGTTCTCTCAGACGTGGAGCAAAGGCAGCTGGTGATGGAGACTGAGGCAACCCTGTCCTATCCCCACTGCCTGGAAAGTGTCCCCCAAGGTGCAGTCACAGCCTTTCTGGCTTCACTTTGCTTCTTGAAAGTGCAGTGGATGTGGTGGTGCTGCAGCATGAGCACTCAGTCCTTCTGGAAATATTGCAGCTCTTCTGAATGCCTTCAGGGAGCAAACATTGCATTGCAACCACTGCTAGGCTGTTTCAGCATCTATAACCCACATGGGAAGGGAAACAGATCTATGAAACAGAGCCCTTTATGCATACAAAAAGAAGCCCTGGAGACATGTGAATATCAGTTCTTTGGAGAAGGAACATATTCTCAAATCAGTACTCGTGCTGGAGCAAGTACCCAATGTGTGGCTGAAGCATCTCCACCTCTCTGAGGATGAGCCCCAAAGATACCACGAGTTACAGCAGCAGGAAAAGTCACAGTCCTTTGCCTTTGTGACATATAATGCATTGAAACAACACTTCCTCTGGAAAGGTCATGGCACTGAGTTGTGCAACAAGCCTTATCAACAAGTAGGTATATTATATATGAAATGTAGGCTCTCACACATGTGAGAATGTTCCTTGAGACAGCATCTGAATTTATGTGGTGCTGGTAATAGGTGGATACATTTTCCACCAGGAAGAAGTATAACAAAATCAGATTGCAACTGAAACTAAATGCTAAATTGGATCATAAAATTCAAATAAAAATGAAGTGCTGGTGGACTCCCATCCAAATCAAATTCAATTAAAGAAACTGTTGAGGCCAAAATTACTCTTGAAGCAACTGTGAAGGACAGCCCAATAACAAGTCAACATTTGAATGAATTACTGTCCCTCGAATCCCCTTGAATTTACACAAAGGAATGGCCTTTTCAGCTGGTGTTTCTGAATTATTTGGCCTGTCTGCATGCACAGACCCAGGTTATTTCGGGCTGTTTGGGGCTGGTGCAAGGCTGTGTCCAGGGAAGATGTGCAGCAGTGCCTGATGAGATCCCTTGAGCCCCTCCAGGCTTGGGTGCTCTGCTCACTTCCAGCACAAAGCTCCACACAGCAGAGGTTTTTTCTCTAGATAATAATGAAAAAAGAGGTTGCTGGAGACCAAATGACCTTTAGGCCATCTGGCACACGCAGCTTAGGGATGTGGTAATTCTGCACTGGGTGCTGTTACCTCTGAACATGTTTTTGCCTGGGTTCCTACCAGTGCCTTGAGATGAATGATCTCTGACTTCCACAGGAACAGTGTCTTAATGAACTACTGTTTCAAAACATTATTTTTAATTCAAGTGGGAATATTTTCCAGGATTTTTTAGTTTATGCTTTCTTTTGGCATTTTCTTGCAGCTGTAATTATGTAAAGTGTTTGGTAGGGAATTTTCTGACTAGGTTGTTGTAATCAGAAGATGTTAATCTAAGATAACCTGCCCGTGTTTGTATGTACAAGGGCCACTTCAGTAAATCTCCCAGTCCTGAAAGCACTTCCAAGTGGTTTCAAATATGGAAAGCATGAGATCTGGATTTTTAAATTTTTTTTTTACAGTTTTATCTTGCTTTGCTGTTGCCTGTAGCATTAAAAACAGAATGAACATTTCAGCTGATCCACACCATTTCCCCTCCTGAGATGATCCCTTTGCAAGGATTTTGGAGCTCTGGTTTTCCATTCCATCTCAGGGCAGTAAAGCACTCCCCTGGCTCTGGTCTTGTGTGAGTAGGAAGGTTTACTGAAACTTTCTGACAACTCAATCTGAGTTCCAGTTAGGTGGAAGAAATCCTCACTGCAGGGACATCTCAGCTGACTACACTACCATTTAGCACTGTGTTTTTAATGCATTTCTGGTTGTCAGAACAGTCACAGAGTTCTGCACGCTTCCAGACACTCCTTCTTCCCAGAATGGAGCAGTAGAAAACTCTTTCCAGTAGAAAACCCACCCTTTTCCTTCAACCTCTTTGTCATGAAGACTAAAACTGGTTTTGATGAATCAAATCTGTTGGGAGGCCATGGGAGTAGAACCAGAAAGAAATAAAAAAGGTGAAATGTGATGTACTGAGGTATCCTGGCTTTACCTGTCCCATGAGATCCTCAAACACTACTTTGTTACCAGAAGACAGAAACAGATATATAGTAAATAGCAGAGCCTTTGCAAATAACTGGAGTTTTTGGGGATAGGGTTAGAAGTGAAGTGGAAGAAGGAGGGAGAAGAAACCCTATACGAAAAAGATTTTGCTAACCTAGCCATGTTTGAATTAAGCCAAACATTTCCTCATAGCCAGGTGTTTTCCAGAGAACCACAACTCCTCTGTGCACCTGAGTGACAGATGCCAGCTGAAGTGACTGTTTCCTGGAGGAAATGGTTTGCTTTTTGTAAAGGCCTGAGCATGTTCTGCCCTTCTCTGAGTGCCAGCAGTGGGCAACACAAAGCCTTTCTGGGCAGAAATCCTCCCCTGACTCCATGGATGGCACAGCTTGCCACACTCAGCAGCGCTGGGTGCACGTTCAGGCTCAGCCAAGAGGGAAAACATCACATCTTGCAAAGGGAATTCAGCTCTGGGAGCTTTGTGGGTTGCATCTGCACCCTGCTGGGGCTGGTGGCCATGAGGTCAAACATGTCTGGGTGTGCTGGTGTGGAGGGGAAGGACAAGGCTGTGCTATCCAGCAGGGATAATCACTCGGGTCATAGGGACCATCCCCAGGAAGAAAGATGAACTTGCATTTTTCTCCAGTGATGATGGTGATGTCATGATATGGTAAACAAAGTATTTCATCTTTTCTCCTTTTCTTCACTCAGTTCCAGGAGCTATGCAGGGTTTTCTGCCAGAAAGCTGACTTTTCTCCTGGCTCAGGCTCGAGGGCCCATCAGTGCTGAAACATCACTGGAATGTTCTGTCCTGCAGACACAGGGGAACAAAAACCTCTCTGGAGGGGGAAACACTAGCCTTAGAGCTACAGGCTTTGTTTCTGTACCTGTCACAGTTATTTATTATTTCAGGCAACTTCTGAATTTATATAGTGCTCCTGAAAAGTGGTGCTGAGTCCTGAATAAGTAGATGAGTGGACTCTCAGCACCTCAGTGTTCGTTTTGGCCAGAAAATGGAAAGCACTGTGATGGAACAGAAGGTACAGCAACTGAAGTGACTGGGTCATATAGCAACAGCCAGTGATGCTTTTATTTCCCACTGGTACAGCCTTGAAAGCAGCTGCTTTGGGGGCTGAATAAAAGTGCAGTTTGTTTGCAATTAGTTGTTGACTTTGCTGAAACCAAACAAAACTGTGTGGAGTGTGTGCATGGGCACACAGAGCTCGCACACATGTGCACACATGCTCTCTCACACACACACAGACCACATATTCTGGCACAAGGCCACTCTGAAATACAATCTCAGTTTGGTACAATATTGCTGCTTTCTGAGTATCCTGCTTGTGTTTGGGTACCAACATCCTTCTCTCTCCTGCCACTGCCTGACCCTCATGAAAGCTGTGTTCCCAGAGTACTTTTCCCACCAGGAACAGATGTCAGAGGAGCTGGGATGAGGTCCAGCCTGGTGCCCTCTGCTCCTGTTGCTTGTTGCTGGCTGTGCTCCCTCCTTCTCCTTGCTGCCGATGCTTTGGGATAAAGTGACTCAGCAGAGAATGGCAGAGAACAAGGTGACTCAGACACATCTGTCAGCACTCAGGAAAGGGCTCAGACTTCTTGGAACCTTCTTTTAGTATCTCTAAGTATACCTAATAAGGCCTTGAATCTATTTTTTGGTTTTATGAGAAATGTGGGTGGTGCCAGGCTCTGTGAGGCTGGAGGCTCAGGGCAGAAGTAGAGTTAGACTTGGGACAGATGTGTGAATGGAGAAGGGATGTGAAACTTCTGCTCTGCAGGGCTGTGGAAGTCTCAAGACCCATAAAATATTCCCAGTGTTCTCCATCCTAGAGAATGGAGAGCCAGGCTTTCTGTCCTCCAGCAGTTCCCAGTTGCAAGGCACATTTGTATGTATGGGATCAGGCACAGAAATATTGGTGCTCTGGTGTTTCTTGTGGGATGTGGGGTGCATGAAGAAGCCAGGGATTGCTGCTGAGGGATGAATCCCAAATATGTGCACATTTCCTCACTGTGTTTGCTGGCAGCTGTGGAGGTGTGAGAATACCAGAAACCAGCTCCTCTTCTGAGTCAGGCATTTGTGAGATGGGAAATCTTGTTTCCATAAAATTCTCTGAAACTGGCTCTTGACAAGTGCAGCTTGGCCAAGAAAACTACATCTACTCACACATCTTCACATCTTCTGCTTCTGTCTGTGGAATAGGCATGTTAAAGATGGGGTTTTGGTCAAAGCCTCAGTGTGTTTGTGCTTTGGGTGGAGAAGCTGAAGCTGTTTACATCTCACAACAGTTTTTCATGTTATACAGCTGCAAAGCAGCAAAACAAACATATAAATATAAATATAAATATAAATATGTTTCCCTGTCATGCATATATGACAGTGCTAATTCATCCTTGGGTACCTTCTCAGTTTTGTGGCTGCATTTTTGCTCTCAGAATCAGAACTGTTCAAAGGACATATCTTGGAGAGAAAAAGTTAATTTGTTGGGAAATATGGTTTGCCCTAGATTTTCCAGAAAACTCTGATAGTCAGCACAGATTCAGCCCTCTCCCCTCGACTTGAGATAAATGTCACATGAATCTACAGGGCCCACTCAGCCCAAAAGCAACAGTCTCTTGCATAACAGAAGAACCTGTGTGGCCAAGAAAGGAGACCTATTTTTGGGAATAATGTCACATTAAAGTAAGCCTTCCCTTTTGATAATTTTTAATTATATAACGGAAAGCTGAAGTTGAAAAGTCAAGGGGAGTGAGAAAAACCTCTTGAGGATATTTTGAGTGGGCTGGGCCTTTCAAACTCGAGCTGAAACATAGCCAGGACAGGGAGTCTGAAAAATTCAGATTTGAAAAAGCCCCTGGAATTTATTAATCAAAGGCCCCCCCACCCTTTTTTTTCCTTTTCTCTAGGAAAAACACAGTTAAAAACATGAAGCTGGAATGAATAAGAACCTCTAAGTCAGCCAAAAGCATGAAATGAACCCTGTGATGCTATTTGAAGTATGTCGGTGGCATGCATAGAACTATTTACCTTTCTACTCCAGTGAGTTTATAAAACAATTAAGAGGTGTGCTGGAAGTCATGAGATGAAACATGGGCAATAGATAAAAAGGTTGAAATTGTTTAAAAAAAAAAAGAAAAAAAAGAAAAAAAATATAAAAAAAGAAAGGAAAGATACGTAAGGAAAGGAATAGGTCCCTGTTGAAAACTGATGGAAGCTCCATCATTTGGATCATTTGAAGCTGAGCTGCACACTTCACTAAAATATATGTTAAGGGAAACAGCTGTAGGTTTGTTCCCTCAGGGAGGGGCAAGATGACCTAATATATCTTCTTAATTTCATTTCTAATTTCTATGCTTCAAATCATGTAGACAAACCTTGAAATATAACCTACAGCTTGCTAATTCCTTCCTTTCTTCCTGTCTAGAGAGAGATGTTGAGTTGAAGGCAATTGCCCAAGTTTTTTGACTATTATTTTTAGCCTGGTTTCCTAAGGAAATGAAGCTTATGTGAACATAGTGTCACTGTGTCTGCCTGCCAGTCCCTTCTTTTTTTTTTCCTCTTCCCCCAGGAAGTTCTTGGGAAAATTTCAACAAAACTTAGGATAGGACTGGGGAGTAAAAAGATATTTCAGTTCTTCAAGATTTAAGGGTACAGCAAGCTGTAGAGTGAAAGAAGTGATGTATAACATCATTAGATGGAAACTGCTTTGAATAAACCTGGGTTTAACACTCAAAAATCCACAGTGAGTCCCAGGAAACTGTTGTCCATCTGGCAGGGCAGGTCTGTGGTTAGCTGGGATTTTGGTGGAGATGCTGGGGCTGTGCTGGGACCATTTTTCTGGAGCAGCAGCTCCTGGCTGGTCGTGGTTGTGTGGCTTCCTCTGCTGTGCTAAAGCTTTCCTGTCCTTTTCGTGGACTCTCTGGGAGTGCTGGAGTGAACCACTGGCAAGGAGGCTCTGCCTGATGGCCTTCAGGCCAGGAATCAAGCCTTGTCCATTCTCCCAGGAGGGCTTTTTCCCCTAAGTCCTCTTTGAAGTGCCCTCTCTCCAGGCTGAGGAAGCTGATGTCACCAGAGGATGGGAGGCCGTGGCTCCTCTTGGCAGCTCCCACCTTTGGAGGAAGGAAATTCCTCGGGGCAGTGCTGTTTATCTGCTGGCCCCCAGAGAGCTGGGCTGAGAAATGGTGTGGCTTTCTAAAAGCTGTGGGTTTTAGATTCCCCCCTTGCTGTGCTTTCATTGTGCAGGTGGCTGCCTGCATTGGGCTGGTGGCAGAGGCAGAGCGCTGGGGCCTGGCTCTGCTTTAATTACTTTTACACCTTGCTTGTGGAATTTACTCTGCAGAAACACAAAGCCTCATGCAAGCCCCTTTCTGTGGATTGATTGAGGAAGAAAAGCCCAGCAAACGACCTCCCTCCGGATTAGTGAGGGCAATGAGCCAAGGCAGCTCTGCAAGGAGGAAAAGGTGGGACTTGCTGCTCCAGACGATGCGAAGGAAGGGGCCCTGGCCACAGGCTGGAAGCTCTGGATTTGCTGTCATAGAGGAGATCAATGGAGAATCACAGCAGGAAGGATGGAGAGGTGCTCAGAGCATCCTGCCTGAAGTTACCTACCCAGTACTGACACAAGCCTGCAGCAAAGGGCAGGGCAGGGCAGCTTGCCCCAGCAGGAGCCCATCTGCAGTGAGGGGTGGCACATTCCTGGTGTGGGGTTGTTCAGGTAAACCTTCCCTGTGAGGCAGATCTGGCTCTGTCAGTGCAGCAGTCAGCCCCACGATGACAGCAGGTCAGCCAGTCCATGGGAATACTTCAGGCTCACATGAGGCAAACACCAGGCTCTGGAAGGGAAAGGTGAATTACCTAAATATACCTTGCCTGAAGCCTCCAGGTAAAGCCAGGGAGATTGTTTTTTAGGTTAAAAGAAACACTTAATGCCATCATGTTGGAGCCCTAAAGCCTGGGAGCTTTGCACTTTCTGTGCTTTCTGACACTGACCCTCAAAGGAACACTGCTTTTGACTTGAGGCCTTGGAGAAGGTTTCCAAATTTGAGTGATGGAGTTAGAGTCACTGGTGTGTAGTTTGAATAGAAGTGTGTAATTTCATATGGTGAAGGGTTTTGAATTTGGGGTTTTTAGAATATAGTAATAGGTATGGGACAAGATGGAGGTTCTTGGGTGTTGTCTCTTCTTCCTTTTGTTCCTTCTTCTGTTTAGTTTTAGGTGGTACTTTTAAAAATTGGTTAGAAGGTACTGCAGTATGGGTCACAGGTGTTTGGTTATTGGGTCAAAAGTATAAAGAATATAGATGTTAGCTTTTAATTGGATAGTTCGCCTTTAAAAGACCTTGTAACTAGCTAGATCTACCTCCATTTTCTGGCTTTTAGCTTGTTAGCTAGAAGTGCTAGAGAACTCTCTGTACTTCAGATAAGATTTAATAAACAACCAAGCCTGAACCAGAAAATTAATCTCTTGAGTTTCAATCCTGATTCTGAGTGAAGGCAGAAGAAAAAAGAAGCCAACCACCAATATGTGGTGCCACTTATGAGGGGGTGCTGCTATCACCATCACATCCCTAGAGTGTGGTGCAGCTACAACCTTGGGTACCCATCTCACAGCCTGCTGGGCCCACAACAGGCAGCCCAAACCCCTTGAGATCCAGCTATAAACTCCCAGATGAAGCAGGAACCTGCCATGGATGTGGGCAGCAGGTCATGCCAGAATCCCAGGAATGGCTGCCTGGCTGGCTGGGGATCATCTCTGACAAGAAATTCACTTTGCAGCCACAAGGAGTGTCAGCCAGGAATGTGCTTTTGGATGGGCTCAGAGAAGCCAGAGCTTTCTTTTCCCTCACCACGTGGCATCTTGGCCTTCTTTTAGATATTGAATATTCTGATCCTTCTCATAGCTTTCCTCTATCCCAGGTAAAGACTTCAGGGAATTCAGTGTGAGGTCTCTCCTCTCCAGCAGGAGGAATGTGCTGACACACAGATATCACTGACTGGCAGCCTACTCTGGAAACACAGTTGTTCAAGCCAAGAGGTTTCTTTTGCTGGTGTAGTTTATCAGAGCTACCCAAACAAAATTAACTATACTAGGAAGAAAAAAAATAAATCCCTCCTTTTGTAGTGCTGCATCCACACCAGGGGCTTTTTGTTGGCGCAGCTCTCTCTCTTGTAGGGATGATGTATTTGTTTTTTCACACTCCTAGCTGGTATAATTAAGCTTACAAAACTTCCTTGTGCAGACTAGCCCTTGCAGAAAAAGAGTCAGCTTGCTTCAGGAGCACTTCCATGCACCAGTGAGAATTGCTGTTGTCTTGAGGTAGTGCAGTTGCTATGTTTTCCACCACTGTAAAAGATTTCCCATAGCACAGAGAAAAAAAGCAAGCCTAAAATCTCTGGTTTGTCCAGTTATTTTTGTTGATCCATTATATCTTGAGAGCGTTTGTGTAGAACTTGTTCACAAATTGCCATAGCACAGAGATTTGGGAATTGGTGATACTTACTTGCAGTTATTCAGGTGGATGAAGTGTGGGAAGAACATCACAATCTGGTGATTGTGCTTATTTCAATTTGTTAATTGGATATGCCATGTAAAAAAATCTGAAGCAATTTGTTGTTCTACGGAGCATTGAATCAATGTATTTAAATTACATGCTGCCATTCATCCTGAGGGAGTTGTACAAGTGGGGATTTTTAGTCCTTTTGCTGAAAACACAGCAGAGGCTGGTGAATTTGGTGTGATGTTTCACATCAGCCAGGGAAAAATATCCATGTCTGGGATGGGTTTGTTTGGGAAATGGGGCTGGGAAATGGAGCAGAAAGTACCAGAGGAGAATGCCATCAGTGAAGACAAGCAGGCATGATACCTGGGGACAAGCCAGCTTGTAAGCTGCAATGGATAAAGAGAATGTCCTGGAACCTTCTGCACTTCATGGACATCCTGTGTTGCATGTCCCTTATCCAGCTGAATGATTTGAGAGGGGTTTCTCTGGCTGTAAAAGTGGTTGCTTCCCACCAGAGCCCTCCAACCACCTCACAGGATGTTCCACATTGTCCTTCCCATCCCTTCATTCCTTCTTTCCTTTTGTGTGTCCAAGCAGCCCCTTGAAGGCCACCAGGCAGGGCTCTGAGGACCACCATGGACACTCTGTGGTGAGCAGCATCAAGCCTAAAATATACTGCCTGTGTTTGAAACTGAGTGGTCAGCCTCTGTATGCTGAGGCAGAGGGGTTATTTAGATAAGGTGCTACTGGATGAAAAAAATTTATCTCCCCCTTTGCAGACAGAGTTTCAGACTCACTAAATTATGCTCAGTGTGGGTATTTAGGCTCAGTTTTGCAATACAGCATTGCACCCTGAGGAACAGTGCCTCCCAGTTTGTTGTGATATTAATCTTGGAAGCAAAACAAAATCCCTGACAAAAGATCAATTTAGTGCATCTCCTTTGTCTTGGCAGAAGACAAATTGGAGCTGCAACATCTGTTTTTCTGAAGGGATAGTACTTTTCCACTCTTGGTTTTCTCTGGCAGCCGTGCACCGCCTGAAAGGCTGAAGTCAAGTACTTGTCAGTGGTACCTCTGACACTGAGCAGGATAATGGGGCTTAGAGATGGGCTTAATATTTCAAAGCACAGGGCAGATTTTAATTATCTTTGCCATTATTGCCCTCGGCCCACCAACGAGTGTGGGTAAGCCATGGGGAGAAATGCCGAATCAGGCAAACACTTTCATTTAGCAGAAAAAAGCATTGTTAGAAGTAGTGGCTGAAAGAAGAATCCCAAAAAACTCGAATGGGAAATGAAACTTGAATGCTCAGTAGGGATGGGAATTAATCACAGGGGGGAAAATACCAAGGGAAGTGCTGGCTTTTCTCCATCTCTTGATGTTTCAGATGAAGATAAGTTGTTCTTCTGTAAGAGATGGAGAGATATATATTGGTCAAACATAGGCAATTGGCCTTGATTCAGGCACAACTGAGAGAAATTAAAGGTTTTTTTGATATAGAGAAGCCAGACCAGACTCTTCTTTGTAGAGCTCTAAGCTCCATAAATCCATGATGTTAACTGTTCTCCCTACTTTATCTAAGGAAAAACCCAAACTGGCAGGTGATACAAGTTGCCCAAGGCCATATAAGAAATTAATGGCAGCATCAGGAATATAACTCAAGCTTTCCTGGCTTTCTGCCTGGTTCTCTACTTGTGCAGCCCTGTGAGATGCTGATGCTGCAGGGGAGAGGCTGAAGCACTCTCTGCCTGCTCCTTGTCACAGCAGCCACTGCCAGGCTCCTGCTGAGGCAGCCTGCACTCCTTCCTTGGTGCTGTCACTGTATCCCAGCACCTGAACAGGAATTCTCCAGCAGAATTTGGGCACTGGGCATGCTTTTGCTGTCCTGTCACCCAAGGCTGGAGCAGGGACCTCAGGCTCTTCAGCTGGACATCACAGTCAGACCTTCTCCTCCCTGTGGGGTCACTGCCCAGTGTCCTTGGGGCACTCCTGTGTTTGCCTTCAGGAATTTCAGGAACTGGCAGAGCTCAGAGCCAGGATGAGGGGCTGCTGCTGGAGAAAGTGAAAGGGTCAAGGAGGGTCTCCCCATGCAGGTTCAGATGTGGTCATGATGCAAAACAGCAAAACGAGGCTGAGAGTGGAACTGTTAAGAGCTCTGACCCCATGTCAGCAAATTGGTTGAGAATATCCTTAAAAACACATCCTGCTGGATGTTAAACACACTCTTCATGCTGCTCATGGGCTAAGGGCTTAGCTGAACCCAGGCTTGCGTAAATGGAGGTTTGTGCATCATTAGAGGTATTATTTTTGAAGCCACCTATAATAGAGATAAGATCAGCTATTTCCTCGGTACATCTAGAAATATAATTTTTTTTTTCAAGAGAAATAAAATTCCAAACATAAGGAAAAAGTCCAGCAGGAAACTGTACCAGGAAATTGGACAGACAGAATATTTTTGTGCCTGTGAGCTGATTTGAGCCATTAATAGCAATTTGCCAGCCTGAATGTATCTTGGTGCTGTCAGGCCCTGGTGAGTGCTGCATGGTGATGCTACTGCCAGGAAGGTGAATATCTGGGACAAGAGGGGAGAACTGTGTTCCCTCAGAGAGCAGCACAAAGTTAAGCTGTGCCCAAGGTTTGCCCCTGTTTGGCCTGCAGTTCAGGATGGCCATGGAATTCAGCTGCTGTGCTGGCTGCCACGTTTTAACCAGGTGGAAACATTGCAGTAAGGGATGTAAATGTTGGCTGTGGATTTGCACTGAGATATCTGATATACAGCTAGCACAACAAACATTTAACTCTCTTTATCTTACCTAAAAGCTCATGGGCACAAGCTGAGGTCTTCTTACGGAAGTTATTCATGCACAGCTCAGAGCACCTTACCTTAATATATTACCTTTGGATTTTTGAAAGCCATTTCAGATGTTATCACATGGATTTCATCTCCTGTGTTGTGCTGGGACTGTGTTCCTACAAAGAAGGCAGCTTTTCTGTCCTGCTGGGGTGGGAGCCAATCTCAAACCCAAACAGGAATTTATGTCTTTTAAAAACGGTTCTATCAAGTAATGAACCTTTGAATACAGTCCTTCAAAGGTTCCTTTCAAGCACTTTCTTTGAAATGCAATTACCCAATTCCCTTTTTCCTTGAAGTTTCTATTCCAAGGTACCTCTAATCTTCAGCAGCTGATAAAAGCAATCACAGGGGAATTGCTGGAGGGGGTGTCCCGTCACACAGGCACCTGTGGGAGTAGCAGGTGTGACAACCCAGAGTCACAACCTGGGGGAGGAAAACCCTCATCTGTCCCCTTTGTACGAAGGGAAGGTGAAGGCTTGCAGCTCTTAACTGGGTGAGCAGGCTCCTGGTGCTCTCTCCTGCTCACTCATCAACACTGTCCACCTAAAAATATTCAAATTCCTGGTGGGGTCTCATAGATGATGACATTTTAGTACAAGATAGTTGGAAATTTTTTTGGTTTTTATAGGATATGTTGCATGTAGAAGGAGATCTCCTTCCTGCACCTGTGGGAGCAGCAGGTGTGACAACCCAGAGTCACAACCTGGGGGAGGAAAGTCCTCATCTGTCCCCCTGGCACGAAGGGAAGGTAAAGAGTTACAGATCTTACCTGGGTGAACAGGCTCCTGGTGCTCTCTCCTGCTCACTCATCAACATTGCTGATGAGTGAGCCTCAAAACATTCAAGATCTTGGTGGAATCTCATAGATGATTTTAGTACAAGATAGTTGGAAATTTTTTTGGTTTTTATAGGATATGTTGCACGTAGAAGGAGATCTCCTTCCTGGATGATGGAGAAGATGAGGAGAGGTGTCAGAGAAAAGTGGGTGGTGGTGGAGGGGCTCAGCATTGCAGCCTGGGCAGCAGGGAGGACAGATGAGGACGTGAGGACAGGATGAGCCTTGAACCCCATCCTATCCCTTGCACTCCAATAAATCCTGCCTAACCCTTCACCTAACTGCTCAGAGAAACTGTCCCCGTGGGAATGGGGGATTGCTGATTCTCTGGGTGAATCCTAGGTCCTTGGAGATGTGTCTCCGTGGCACTGCTGAGCTGCAGCGTCCCAGACGGGAAGAGGGCAGCATATCCTCACAGGTCAGGAAATGCTGTCTTGGGCTGGGAGCTGCAAAACTGCACAAAGGAGCTATTGAAGGCCCCTGTTTCTCAATGCTTTCAGAGAAAAAGCAACAGCTTTATGTAAGTCAGTTATTCAGCAAGAGGGTAGTCAGGCCTTTTTTTTTCTTTTTAAATTTAAAAATCAAAAAAAGCCAGTGAGGTGCTACCTGAAACTGCTACAATGAAAATGGGGAGCTGATTTCTGTGGTGTGCTGTGTTCTCCCTGCAGCCTCTGTGAAGTCATTTGTCAAGACATTTGTCTTCTCCCTGGTGGTAACAAACCAGGCTGGAAGGGCAAGACATAAAGTCCTTCTATAAAATAATAACCAGACACAACACTGCAGCATGGATATGGTGAAATTCCAGCAGTAAAGAAGGCTACATGGCTATGAACCCACCTGGCTACGTGGTGGGAATGGTACCATGGAAATCTGTGGCTACCCAGGGTCCACAGCATATGGATCCAAAAACTTAAATGCTGGGGAATGGCTTTCTTGGCAGCAGTAGCCTGTGGGAAGGAGGGACAGGGACAGTCCCCTGCAGCTGGATGGTGCCATGGTATGGTGGCAGCACCAGTTGTGCCCATCCCTGTCCCAGCTCTTTGGGACACAGCACTCTCAGCCACAGCAGGGATATATTCTGAGTTAACCCCCCAACCCTTCTGATGGAATTTCCTGCCTCAAATTCCCCATATCTCACTGATGTGAGGTGGGTGAGGCCTCAGAAAGAGCCCAAAGAGAAATGTCAGGACCCCCCAGGGTGGATCCAGGGAGGGCATGAGAGGGCAGAGAACTCTAAAATGAGAACTCAGTTTGGAGCTGTTGCCTTTCCGAGAGGAAAACTATTCATTCAAGCAATACATTAATGGACCTGATAGAAGAGATTGTCTGTCAGTGCTGACAGTGAAATATAAATGGAAACATAAGTGGCATCAGCTGGGCAAGGGCAAACTTCCAAATCTAGACCTGAAATCTCAGAACTTTTTTAGGTTCAAAAAAAAGGCTATACTCCAGTTGTTTTTGGAAAATAAACAAGCATTGCCTCATCTAGAAGGATGCTGTTCATGTGGAAGGAAAAATTGGATTTTGCCACAACAGAAAATGGAAAATACCCTCTGATTATGGATTTTCTCATAAAAATTATGTGAGCACTTGTGCTTTTCCTTGTGGCCCAGATAACAGCCCTTGGAGGTGGCCACAGGACCAGGAATGCTGAGAAAGGGGAGCAGGCATTGCGGGAGAGGGAGGTATGGGGGTCTCTGCAGCCAACCCTGCCTCATCCTTCCAAGAGACCCATCTTATTTTAGGGAGCAGCCTGCTGGAATCACACTTCTGTGCTGAAAAGTAAAGGAAAAATGACAGAGAAGTCATGTGTCATTTTAATGCTGATGCTCTGCCTATAAGTTGGATTTCCATTTGTTGATGGTTTACAAATTAAACTTGTTGTTTTCTAGTTTTTCTAAAATCAGGATTTGCCAAATTGTTGAAAAATAGCACAAACTTTTCTGATCTTGATTGTTTCTGTGTGAATCCACTGCTTGTTTGCTCATTGAGAATCTGAAAACAAAGGAAAAGGAGTGGTTGGAGTGTGGGGAAGTTACATTTCCCATTCTTGGGTGCCACTGAATCTTGAAATGAATTGTATTATTTCATGATAAAATACCTTATTATCCTTTCCCCATCCCAAGCCACACTTCCACAACTTGTGGTGGAATAACCAGACATGTCATGGGCCAAATAAGGGTCAAAGCATTACCTTTTCTTTCAAACAACACTGCTCCCACCCTGTTGTGTTCAGTGTTTTCATTTATTGCTCTGGAAGCTGAAACACATTCCAGATGTGATTTGCCAGGGCTCCCACAAGGTCACAGCCAAGTCGAGGTGCTCTGGTTGGCCTGTGGTGACCCCAAGGTGTCCAGGGGTGGGGGGCTGTCACTACAGATAAATCCCAACTTGTCCTTGGCTGGGAGCAGCCTCCCCTGCTCTGGGCAGGGAGGGATGTGGGGGTTTGCAGGCACCTCTGCTGCCACCTGGTTCATCTTTGGTGAGTGTGATGAAGGGACAGCACAAGAAGGGAACTTTGTGCCTTGGGGAAGGGACAGCAGGCAAGATAAACTAGATCTGCAGGGCTGAAAAGCAAGGTTTGCATGCTGCAGCCTGGTCCTTGCGGGATTTTCCTTCCTTCGATGGGTGAAAAAAAAAAAATTGAAGGAAGAAATTGTTTCCTTGATGATATCATTCACCTCTCAATCCTTTAAGCTCACCAGACCTAAGTAACGATGCTGGTGTCTATTAAAAATAAATGGCTGTTTTTTCTGCTACTGTTCCCTCAGGACAAATTCAGGCTTAAAGCATAAAGACAACATAAATTCCTTTCTTCAATGTGAGCATGCTAATAGGCTGATTTTCAAAGGTCCAAGTGCAAACAGGAGTGGCTGCCATGGAAAGCCCAGCTGCAAATTCCAGTTCCCAGAAACTCTCCTGCAGATGTCATTCCAGCCAGGCTCCTGGTATGCACAGAGCTGTCACATCCCTGGCTCTCCATGGGACTGAGATTTGATCCCTCCACAGCAGCTCTAAGGGGAGCCTGGATTTTGGCTGCTGGGTGGATCAGCAGGTCCCTGAGGTTTTGGAGACTTGTCAGGCAGGGCTGAGGGGCACTGAGCTGTGCAGGTCAGTCATCAGCCTCTTCCCACAGGACCTTCCAGAAACTATTCCTGAAGCCCTGGCGTCTAAATGATGCCATGGCCTTGCAGGAGCATCTTACACATCGTGGTTACTCAGGTATTTAAGATGCTTTGAAGGATTTTTTCTTCCAAGAATTTGTCCACTTGCCCTTTGAACCAATGTAAACATATTTTTTTCTATTACATCCCAATGAGCCCCACTGCTTCCCTGTAAGTTGTGTGCAAATGAGTCCTTTTAGCCTGATCTGAATCTGCCATATGGAAGCCCCCTAAAATATCTCTGTTTTCAAACAAAAAGATGATCAGAAGTTTCCAAGTTTTGTCTAGTTCTGGAGTAAATTCTGCACACTTCAGCCATGGCTGGAGATTTTTCCTGATGGTCATGCTGCATCATTAGGGAAGAGCAGAAGAATCCACAGGTTCCTCCTGTGACCCAGCAGTGTTCATCTCCCAATACACTTTTCATTTCTTTAGTTTCCAGCAATCTCCAGCTGAAAAAAAACAAAACCAAAAAGCCAAAAAAGAAGGTCTTGTTGCTCTGGTGCAAACCATATTCAGAGCCCAAGGTCAGGAGTACATCTTGCCACAGCTAATCCTAAAATATCTGACTATTGCAACCTGGAGTTTCTCTTTTACCAATTAATTCAATCTTCATTCCCATGAAACTGGTGGAGTTTTTTTGTTTTTGGGTTTTTTTTTTTGTGTGTTTATTTGCTGAGGTTTTTTTTTGTTTGTTTCTTTTTTTTGGGGCGTTTTTTGGGGGGATTTTTGTTTTTTTTTTGTTTNTTTTTTTTTTTGGGGCGTTTTTTGGGGGGATTTTTTTTTTTTTTTTGTTTTGTTTGTTTTTTTTGTTTTTTTTTTTGTTTTTTTTGTTTTTTTTTTTATTTTTTGTTTGTTTGTTTGTTTGTTTTTGTTTTTTTTTTTGTTCCCCCACCATTTTTTCCAGCAGTCCTGACTGTGCTGCATGGAGGTGTGACACAGCCATGCAGCACTGTTGGAGCTGGAAGCTGGAGGAGGCTCCCAGGTGATTCCCATGGCAGTCTGGCACTGGTCAGTCAGGCTCTGCTGGGTTTTACCCTCCTGGGTCTCTCATATCTGCCTCACCTCCTCCCCGTGGCACCTTGGCGAGTTCCGTGCACAGTTTAGGGTTGGGCTGACCCCAGAGATGGGAGAGGGGAATGGCTGCAGCCTCTCAGGAGTGAAATATGGCTTTGTGTCTGCAAAGAGGTTAAAGCTGCTCCCCAGCAAGAGCAGCGGAAGGAAATGCCCTGTAGCTAAGTTTCATTTTGGTGTACAGTATGAGAACATGTGTAACCCATTACAATAAAGCCCTTGCTGGAAAATGCCTAACCTATGCACTGTAAAACCTAATTAAGGGATTCCTTAAAAAACACTGTTACCAACCAGTATCAAGGAGTGGATAATGAGAGGCTGCTTTGTGTAATCCAACCCTTTATCTTTAGGCCCTCGGGGTGTCCAGGGCCAGGCTCTGTCCCCTGGTTGTTGCTGGGGCCTTTATTGCAGCAGTGAGAAATATTCCAGCATCCCTTGTAAAGCTGACCGGCTCCACTGCAGTTTCCTCGTGGATACAGTGCCAGAGCAGCTTGCTCTGACCTTGGGATGGGGTTTCTGAAACTCCCTTGGGTTGGGGGATCTGTGTCCAGCCCAACCCAGAACTGAAGGTGGTACCTGGGCTCGGAAGGAGATGAAGAAGGACAGGGAGAAGTGGAAATGATGGATGTTGTCTTTCTCCAAAACCTCCCCCAGGCCCAGAACCATCTTCCTGCTACTTTTGCCAGCTGACATCAGCTTTTCTAGCATGGATAGGAAAGGTGCAAGGCTTTTCCTCAACTCCTCAATGCTGGAATGGTGGAGCCTGGTCTGAGCAGTTTCCCATTCCAGCAGAGCCCTTCCCAGGACATGCAGAGAGTGCACCATCCCTGCTGTCATGCAGAAATTGTTGTTTGCAATATCTACACTACTCCATATGTGTACACAAAATTGACTGCCCCTTCTGATGCATGGGTACTCCTGTCATCAAATCTCCATTTATTTTTGGCCATTTTTTTTTGGTGAAGCCAGCCCCAGTGCAGCAACTACCTAATTCCCATGTGTTCTGATGAGAACAGACTCTCCCCTCCTCACCTCATCCCTCTGCTACTCTTCAGAGCCTCTGAGAGACCTCCTTTCACTCTCACAAACCAGACAAAACCATTTAGAGAGTCTGGAGGTTTGGTATAGTGTCCAACACATCCTCAAAGCCCCCCTGAATTAGACAGGTGAGGTCTACTAAGCTGGAACATGCTTGGGACTATGAGTGGACTTGCTGCAGCCAGTGACAAAGGGCAGGATTTTGTGAAAAAGGCCAGATAACCTGCAAACAATCTTCTTGCCATTAAACATTATTAAATGTATTTCCTGTTGTAGTAATGGCCATTTATTTGACCCTTCATTAGGGTCAAAACAAGAAGCTGCCTGTCTGTATGTAGGAAAATCCAGCAGGAGCAGAGGCCAAACCCTCTGTTATCACTGTCTGCATCTCCCTGTCGAGCTCAGCAGCTGGGCCTGAGAGCTAAGCTGAGTGTTACAATAACTGTAATTAGTCATTTTTATGGTGTGCTCATTTGCAATATCCTAGGTAAGGATCTGTCAATGTTTTCATTATGTACTCTTCTGTTTCCAAGGGTTTACAACCAGCCCATAAAAACACACTCTAGGGCAAAGCTTGCCACATAACTTCTCAGCAGAGCACCTATTTTTGTTTTGTTTTTGTTTCGCTCTGGCAGTTATAAATATCACTGTTAAATGTGTGATAAATATAGAAAAAATCAGGTGGCTTCTTCAAGCATGTGTTTAACCAGGTTTTAGTTTGGCAGAGACATACTGCAAAGTGGAATAATTTCTGTGGCTTTTGGGTAGCCTAAAAATGAGAAGTTGGTTGTAATTGAACAGAAAGACTATCTGTGAACTGGCATCTGGATTTAGGGCTCTATTCACTGCACAAGCTGTGCTGGAATTGCTGACTCTTTATAACTGCAGGAGGGCAGTTCCATCTCCCTGCCTTCAGCTCACACAGTGCACATTCAGACTCACACCCAGCAGCTGTGTCCAACACTTGATTTTTATACCTGCACATCCAAGCAATGGGTCAATTTTGGATGAAATTAGCATAGAAAGAGAAGGCTCTGTAGATAAATAGAAGAATGGAGTTTCAGAAGGGATTTTGAGTGGATGAGGGCTCGACCATGTTAGAGTGGCCACAGGCCTAATGCTCTTCACTCATTTTTAGTGTGACTGGAAGCAAAACTTCATGTCAATGTTTAAGGTTTCCTGTAAGAAACAGGATATAGGATAGTGCTTATTCCACAAGCAATTAATGTAAGGATCTTTATGACATAAAAACATTAAATTGTACCCATCAGGCAACACAAGCAGTTCTCTCACTCAGTGGTATCACTGCTTTATAAAAGCTTTCTCTAATTCCACCAATTAGTGGTGGTTGAGCTGCAGCATCTGCTGCTTGTCACCATGCTGATGGTGTCCCAAAATTCACCCTGGCACATCCAGCCAAGTGACAGGAGATAAACTTGGGGCAGCTGTCCTGCCACCAGAGACTCCTCACAGGGGAGACAACAAAGGATGAACAGGCTTCAGGGACTCAGGATCAGTTAAGATTTTCTGTGTATCAAAGGCCAAGTTTTGCAACTCTTTCCTTACATGAAATATAAAGAATTGATTTATCTCTCTCAAGAGCAAGGGCTACAAAATCTGCTCCTCATCTTCTTTTGATGATTTTGCGGTATGTTTCTGTGATCCTTGGTCTGATCCTTTTAATTTCAAAAGCTTTAATCAAAACCTCTTAACAATACATCCACTCGCTGGTTTTGCGGTTTACATTTAATTCTGATTGATTTTTTAAAAGGATGGTTGCATTAAGATGCTTCTGCTGGAGTGATTCATTAATATATGCCTGGGATGGCACAACCCCAGTCAGGCTGAAGCTTTGTGTTGACAGACCACTAAAATAATACCCTGTGTGGGACTTCCCAGGGGGAAAATAGAGCTTTAACCAGGGAGACCTTAAACCCTTCTAGCATCCTGCAGGCGTGCTCAGGGAAAGCCTGGAGCCACAGGTATAACACAGAACTTGTCACAGGGCTGTGGAGCACTTGTCCTGTATGTTTCTGGTCACAGCTCTGAGGTGCAGTTTGGGGTCTCCTCATCCGGGATGAAGCGACATCGATTTGTCCTGGTGTGCAGTGAGAGTGGGGCGAGCTGCTGCCAGATGAATTAAATTAATATTAAAGTAATAGGATCTGGTTTCCAGGTTTAATGACAGGATTAGTGAGGAAGAGCCTCTTTTGTAGGAATGCTGCCTTGTCAGAGGGAGGAGAGTGGCTGCATGTGATTGCATTTAACTGGAGGCACTTGGCTGCTGTCTCTGAAAGCTGGTCTGTTCGCTGCCCTCAATATAAAAAATGTTGAGTAACTGCCTAATTTTTATTAACTGAAATACAGATCTGATTGCAAAAGTCCAAACAATGCAAAAGATCAACAGTTTGTGCAGTTTTAAAATCACATCTTCTTCCTTTTGCTGGGGCTCTGAGGAGTCACAGCATCTTGACAAGCATATGAGTCAATTGAAGCTGTATTATCTTCTCAAGATTGACTTTTGACATTTGTTTCTCTAGAATAAAAAATATTATTAATTTTCTGCAAGCTCCTCTCTTTCGCATTTTGCCAAGAGTTATGTCTAGCATGGAGAGGAAAGTAGGTTTACATAGGAAAGAAAAAAAAATCTTTGTCTTGGTTAATCTAAGTGCAATGATCTGATGACAAGGGAGGGGTTAGCCTGGGCCCAAATTAATGTCACATTTTAACAGAAATCAAACAGGTGGTAAACAAGCTTTAAATGGAATAATAAAAATGGTCGTGAAAGTTTATTTTCTTTCAGCTGCATAATGATAGGAAAGGTTATTTCAGGAACTAAGAGAGAGTTTAAGGAGCAGGTGTATGCAGGGTAAAAGAGCTCTAGGTGCAGGTTCTGCAGGGCTAATGCAAAAGGGCAGGTGCTGCCTGCACCCTGATACCTGGGCTGGTGTGTGCTCAGCTGTGAGGGTCTGTCCCTCAGGACATCACTCATGGGGAGTGAGGGCAGGGCTGAGTGGAGAGACAGGGATTGAAGCATGCAGGGAGCTGGGAATGCTCCCCAGATGTGCTGCTGGGGCACGGAGGGGTCATTGGTAATAAAGCTGTGATGGGAAGGTTTGTGCACGTGGGGTATGAACCAGCACAGGGCTGCATTTCCCTCCTTGATACTCACAGGGTCTGGGGACAGCAGTGAGAGGCTGGGTGCTCACAGGTGAGAGGGTTCTGCCTTTTATTTTCCTGCCCATCCCAGATAGCAGCTTGTCCTACGTCCCTGTGTGTCCTACATCCCTGCAGGGAAAGAACCTTGACTGCACAAAGACACCATTCCTCCCTTTTCCAGAACCTTGTGCCATGTCACACCAGTATAACAAAATATCTGTCTCGTGGTACAACTCTGGTCTCTACAGAAAGCCTCAGCTGTGGTATTTCATCTCAGCTGGCTGCTTCCAGGGCTCCTGACAGCACTACTTAAATCCCTCTCTGGGTTAATCAGGGAGGAGGAGGAGTTTGTACTACAGGTTTTCTAGTGATTTTGGAAGAGCAACCCTTGAGCTACTCAGGAAAGTTTCATTTTGCATTTTCTTTCCATCTCTTGGTCCAGATACTTACAGGTCTCTCAGCACCTTCACACCTGAGCGCCCCTGACAATCCTACACCAGGGCTGCTTGGACTCTGCTGCCAGAGGGCTTTGGCCATTAAGAACTCAGAGTGTTCATGGAGAGCTCTCTGTTTCTGCCAAATGTAATGTTTTTTGGTGGATGTTTTAAAGAAAAAAATATTTTCTTTTACTTTGAAGGGAGATCTGAACATTTTCTACAAAAGGGTTGGAAACCTGAGGCCAGGAGACATTCCCACACAGCCATAGTTGAATGACAAGCAATTTTTTTAGAAAAGCATTTCTGAAAAGGAGTTTTCTTTTTCAAAGACTTTAGTGCTTTAAGTTCATGTGAGAAAGGATTTGGCTGTCTTGGAGTGGGGCAGATTTGGAAACTCTTCTCCAGGTGACCACTTTGAAGCCTCTTAAAAGTCCTGTAAATTAAGCCAGTCTCAGTCCAAAACCCAGAATAATTTTGCCTGCATCAGAAGAAAGCGATAAAACTCAGTGCTCTTGCTGGCTGTCCCTGAAGAAAAGTCCCTGACTAAATGAGCCATGAAAACTGAGCTCTCGCTGTGCTTCATCCAGCCAAGCACTGCACCATATTTTTTAGCAAAGCACTGGGAAAGTTTGTTCTGGGTCTATACAGAGTGTTTACATCTTCATAACTGTCCAGCCAGCCCCTTTCAGGGGGCCTAAACTCTGCCTATGAAAGAAAATAATTCCCTCCTGTCCTGTACTAAATGCCATGGACCTGAAAGAATGAGGGAACATTGCAACCTGGAAGAAAATAAAAGGGTGAAAAAGCTCTGAAAGTGCATTTCTGTATGATCTTCTCAGGTATTTCTGTCTTCATCAGATCTATTCATGACTTGTCACTGCAAAATTATTCACCATGCCCCTGCTAAAATACTGCACTGCTTCAGATTCCCTTTTCCCCAAGGAGTTTTCATCTCTTTTCAGCTCAGTTGCTTGAATTAGTATTTAGATAATATATGTATTAGCTTGTATGGACTTTCTTCTCCATCAACATTAATGAAATTCACTCCTGGTCCTTTGATAGACCAACTTGCTGCATTGGTGAAGTTTAAGGAAACTTGAACTTCCTTGCTAAGCTCTGATGGGGAACACAGACTCAAAGCAACAAGCTGAGTTTTGGATCCTCTTTCTTCCTAAAACATGAAACCGCTTTCAGCTGGGGCTCACCAGCCTCACCAGCTGAAGCCACTCTTGAAAAAGCACCAACACACAGCTGCATCCTGGAGGGGCACCTCTCCCTGGGCTCAGCTGCTCCCTGTCTGGCCACAAAATTTACCCCAATTAGCAGCCCTGGAGGCTGGGAGCTGTCAGGTGGCTGACAGGAAACTTCAGGTGTAATAAAATATTAGTCTGGGGAAATGTCGTGCCAGCACCGGTTTCTGTGAAGAGGTTCTGGGAGGCTCAGGGGGAAGCTGCTGGGTGCAGGAGGTGAGAAGTGATGTCCTTTTTCCTCGCTGGCTGGGGCAGCACCAGGCAGCTGGAGCAGCATTGCGTGCTCCTGGTAGGAGCGAGACAATAAAACTTCCTCCTGTCCCCCAGGCTCTGCAGCTTTCTGATGTCAACAGCAGCAGCAGGAGGCTCCAGGCACGTTCCAGGCAGCTGATCGTATTTATCAAGTTCATGTTCCTTGCTTTTTAGTTTATTTATTTATTTATTTATAATTTTTTTTTTCTTGCTTAACTGTGAAGGTCCGGGAGCTGCTAGATGGCCCCGTTCCAACTCCAGCCCCTTTGAGGATGCAGAAATGTGTGCTGGGGGCTGGAGCAGGGACATGCTTTCTCCATGTGAGCCAAAGAACAAACAGCAGAGCCCTCCACAGGGACTGATTGTTGACATGTTTATGATGATGAAGTGGGGTAGAACTCTCAAAGGGGGATGCTGGAAATGAAGAAGTAAAGTGTGGCACTGCTGAGGGCCTATATAATGCTGAATATTGTAGGAAACTGCAGTTTCTTCCTATTTGTGACCACTTCATGGAGCAGTTAGGGAAGTCCCTTCCCAGCCCTCCATCACACGTTCCCTACTTGGGGCTGGAACAGCAGCAGCCCCCAGCAGGCGCCAGGAGCACAGAGTGAGCAGACTGAAGTTACCCTGCCACAATTTATAGCCCTGCTCCAAAAGTGTGAAAGATACGACCCTGTGTGCCTGGAAATCCTACCCAGGGGACAGCTCACAGGCCCAAAGTGGGTATTGGGATACCCTGGCTGACTGGGGCTTGCCACTTTGCTTGGGGTCACTTGCAAAAGCACTTCATCTTCCTCTGCTGTGTGCACTTGTGTGTCTGTGCTGTGGGATGGGCCCTGAGTCTGCTGCCCAAGGTCAAACCTCCCACCTGGCGTTTGAAGGATGAGGGTGGGTTAAATTCTCCCTCGTGGTGATGCACATTCTTCTGTCTTTGGGACTCTGTGGACTATGCTTCCCCTGGGACTGAGCTGCAGAGCACATGGATTTAACAGGAGCATCCATGCATACCCCACTGGCTCCTCATTAGAGCCCATAAACTGCTCTGGGTAATTGTTTCAGCCTCTCCTGGTCTCAGCCTTGCACCCTGCAAGATCCCCAGCTGAAAAGGCTGTGGAGGGGACAGCAGCTCTCCCAGATTTCCAGCACAATCATTGGGACTCTGAAATTGGGGATCAGCACAACTTTGGCCAGGGGATCTGTACCTGTCCATAGCCAGGTCTGGCCAGAGATGGTCAGCTGGGACAGTGTCCAAGGCATGATGGCTGTTAGAGTTTTATCTTATAGATTTTTCAGCTTATGTTTGGTCAACCTAAAAGGTCAGAGGGGACAATTTGCTCTTGCTTGTGCAGACAAAGCAAGGACTATCTCAAATTCCTTCTCTTGGGTTGCCCCCAAACTGAGCAGCCCCAACCCGTGTGTAACCTCTGCCTCTGAGCCTGCTCAGTGTTGCAAGAGCTGTTTGAAAAAACAGAAAAATAAATGTTCATAGGCTGTGTTCTGCAGGGTCAATGGTGCTGTTATCTTTCATGGATCCTGCTGGCTGACTCTGAGCACACCTTGGCTGGGGGCAGAGCAGCTTTCACCATGAAGAAAAGAAAACCCCCATCTTTTTCAGACAATATTTCAGTGTCTTAAACTGCTCTGGGTTTCCCTCTGGGCCTCTTGAATGTATGAGGTGGGAGTTGATGGTAATGCCTCAGTCAGGATTCTGCTGCTACTGTACTGGGGCTGTGTGTCCCTTGCTGGGATGATAGGCTTTTGGCAGCCACTTTCCCCCCAAAATTTAGTGGGTTTTTTTTCGAGAAAGCAATGTTTTGGGTTTTTGTCCCTAACAGAAATTTTATCTTCTCAACAATTAAATGGAATTATCTGTAGGAAAAGGACAGCTGGGGTATGTGGTGGTGTCTCTCAAAATAATCTTTACCAGGAGGAACTTGTATATTTAGAACATCACAAAGTGATGCATTTTCCCCAGAAAGCAGAACAAACATTAGCATTTAATCTTTATTGTCGTGTGGTAGCACCAGTGTTTCTGTACCTGTCTTTTGGCCCACTGATGTGCTATTCTGCATTGCTAGGAGCATGTCAGCCTTGCTGCTGTGTTTGCATTCCCACTTCCTTTCTCCCAGCTTACAGCCCCCCTGTAGGGCTTCTGATTTTCCCATCTCTGGCCTCTTTCATCTCTTGAATATTCCTGAGCAATATTGAGGCTCCCAACCCCCACCTGATATCAGCAACCACCACACTGACATTCTAGTCCAGCTCTGTTTCCAGACCTGTGCATGGGAAGGACCACCTGAAAAGCACATTAAACTGTTTTCTTTTCCTCCTTTTCAGTGCTTTTCACAGCATCTCCAGTTTCATGATCCTCTAAACTGTAGCATTTCTCCTGGATCTTTTAAGTGGATGTTAGGGGAGTTAGACCTGGATTATTTCAGTGGTTCCTCCACCCTTTAAGAAGCATGACAGCTGAGAACTCTGCACCCTCTGTTTATAGTCCTGTCAGGCTGAAACCCTCCCACACTTGCCTGTATGAATGACTTTTTCAGCTGCATTTCCATGCCATGGGAGGCACCTCTGGGTCCCAGAGGTGTACAAATACCATTTGCCACGTGTCCAGCATCTCCCAGGAGTATGATACAAGGAGGAATGTGAACCTCCCATTTGGAATATCTGTGTGTCAGGCCAGGAATCTAAATCCAGGAAACGTGGGGCTGCAGGATGCCTGTCTCACTGTGCTCTCCCTGAGCCCAGCAGTGCTGGTGGCTCCTCGCTGCTTCCCGACACGTTTTTGCATTTCAGACCTGATTTGCCAGAAGAAAGTCACCAAACAGCAAATCTGACAAACAAACCACAGAGAACTCTGATCTGATCAGAAAATACACAAGCCTGTTAGGGACTGTAGGCACAGCAAGGGCCAGGATTGATGGGGAACATATTTGTTATTAAATCCCATCCACATAAACCGATCTGAAACAGATGTGAGCCTTGGGGATATTAATAAATGGGGAAACTCCAGGGATCCTGGAGGTACTGCTGCATGGGAGAAAAGGGGAAATGGCACATCTTTGCTATCACATGGGTTTTATAAGGAGGGACTATATTTTTACACTGTACCTTGCTCTACATTCCCTGCTGGAACTGGAAAATGCAGGGATACCGAGGGAGAGATGGCAGCTTAAAACAAGGGTGGCTGCCTTTGGGAAGGGAAGGATGGTGGCTAGTAGGAGAGTTGGGATGGAAGAAAACCAGATTCTCTGGCCCTAATCTGAGTGCAGCTGGGCTGTGATGGAGTGGTCAAACTGTCCTGCCATGGCCAGCAGGGAAAAAGGTTAAAATGTGTCCAGCAAAGATGGAATTGCAAATATGTAAGAGGTATTGCTTGGGTTTAAAAAGACCTCTCAGAGCAATTTTGCTGTTTCAGATTTGATAAGGTTTTTCAATACTTCAGATTTCCAGCTCTTTGTCTACAACAGGAAAACTCCAGAATTTTGCAAGGCAAGTTTCCTAGGAAATTTCTGTGTTGCAAGCCCCTGTATTTTCCCTAGTCATCTTCTTTGAAACAGCTGAACCTTTTTATTGGCTGACAGCTTAAAAAAAAAAAGAAAAAGAAAAAGAAGGGATAACAAAAAATTCAGCCCAAGGCAGACACTTGGCATGGAAAATTGAAGCCCAAGTGGTTTAAGTTTAACAAAGTTATTAGCAATTGAAAACAGGGCTTTATAATTGGAAATGTTTGGCAAGCTGAGTAAGAGGTTGTGCTACCAGCCCTGCCTCTTAGATGTGTTCATGTTCAGGGATGTGCAAACACCCGACACAAAGGCAGGCATTTGTTAAAGCTGCTTACAACTGGAGACAGGCACAAAATGCCATGACACTGCTTTTTGTTCACCTCTTTCTTCTCAACCTTAGTTCTTTAGTTTTTGGTTTTCTTTCCACCTCCAATTATAATTAAAACCAGAGTCCAAATGCTTCTTGTCCTTGCTGGAACAAAACACTGACTCTCCTGATGCTTTGAGGACTCCAAGGGGAGAATTCAGACTGGCTTTGGAGTCACAAAAAGCCAAATTGGAGGTGCTGGGAATGCAGCACAGATATTTTGTACCTGTGTTTTCTTCTTGCAGTGGGAGTGGAGTTGGTGTTCTCAGTCTCTGGGCTTGTGCCCCTTTGCATGTTTGCATCTCATCAGGTGGAGATGGCAGATTTTTGGGGGCTCACCTGGCCAGAGGGCACCTACCTGAGTGTCCTTGCTGAGCTGACCAGCCTGGCCACTGTTTGGCTTCATCAGGGCTCTCTGGGGTGCTGGCTGCTGCTCTACCACTCTCCAGTAAAGTTTAAACTCTGCCTTACCACGAGCCTCGCTGCAGCCAGGAAATGATGTCAAGTTGAGCCATCATATTGTTCGAATTACACCAATATGAAAATCCATGAAAGCCACAGGGAGCCAGCATTTCCCCTTCTACATAAAATGGGGTTATGGCCATATTAAAAAACACAACAAAACTGAGCAGCTTTTAACAGGAGATGGTGGAACAGAGGCCTTGAGAGATGCCGAAAAAGCCAGGCATAAAAATAATTACATATGGAACAAGGCCCTGCTTTTTCTTCTGCTCAGCCTCATGGTGACTTGTGCTCCTGTCACTTCCACATCTCCTGCACTGCCTTTCATTTTGGACAAGGGCGAAGAGCAGCTTTGTGCTGGGGTTGCTGAGTGGCAATCCAGGTCATTCCAGGAGATGGTGGCTGGAGGTGCCTGGGGTGGGTGGGATGTTTGGTGTTTCCCTGGGGTGCACTCAATAGCCCTGCTCTGTTCAGAAAACCTCTTTGCCTTGACCCAACAAGTTGATCTCATTCAAAAAAGGAAAACAAAGCTGAGGTTCAGGTACAAAAGAAAAAAAAATGTCTGGAGACTATTCTCCAGCTCTTTCCATGACCATTTTACCAAACTTTCTTTTAAGCTGCAGAGCCATTTCTTTGACATTAAATAAAGGGAACATTTCCAGACTTGGGCAGCACAAACCTTTCTTTTTTTGTGATGGTAACATAAAGGCTTCATCCTGCTTTATGAACAGTCAGACCTTAGGCTATGCTGTAGAAGATCATCCCTCCCCCAGTGAACAGCCAGTGAGGCCAAGGGCCAGAAGACTCAATTGCCTTTCTATTTTACAGGCAAAGAGGAGGCAGGGATATTCTGATATTCATATTTTCTCTCAGGACCACAAAAGGTGCCACTGCAAGGGTGGACATCTCCACCCTCAGTGTGCCAGTAAGCAAAGTTCACTGCAAGACAAGTGTTGTGTCCTTCCCAAGAACTTGGCTAGTTCTCTATTGGCTTCCAGTTAAATGTCACTGTTGCTAAATCTGAATCAATTTTTGCTTTCAGATGCTGCTGAAATCCCCTGACAGTCTTCCTACTTCTTCTTCAGAAGCACAGCCATTTGTGTACTGAGGCTCATTTTGGATATTAACCATTTGGTTTTTTGCTCTGTCCCCAGGGCTCTGATACTGTCACAACTCCAGGTCCAAGGCAAACCAGCCCTGCTGAAATCCAGAGTTAAGCCTCCACCTCTTTCAGCCTTCTTGTTGGTTGTGGTGTTGTCAGAGGTGTTTGCACACTTTTTAATCACCTCAGCTCAAGGAGTCTGAGTCCCTTGCTGTTGGTAATTTTGATATATAGCTACCATGCTACACAGCAAAAGTATTTCTATTTTCCTACCTCCACATATGTATGCAGTCAGGAACAATTACCACTGTCAATCCTGTCTGCCTGCTAACTTGCTTTTTTTTTTCCCTGTTGGTCATGCTGTAAATCATTTTCACATTTACAACATTAAGAAGGTGCTCTGAGCAATCATTCTTGTGGTCAACAAACTGTTACTGCTTCTCAAGTGTCATGGGTCACTACTTAATTACTGGATTTCACTCCCAGTTAAAACCATTAATCTTGTCTCCACCAGCTTTCTCTGGGCCTCTCAGTCCAGTATGTTTTATGTTAGGCACATAAGTGCTGGGTTTTGTTTTTTTTTTCTCATGCCAGCAGAGGTTCTGTAGCTGGAACTTGTGGGCTTGATAAACAAGGTCACCCAACAGAACCTTTCTTTGGCCTGGGTCACTCTAAGCTGAGCCTTTCTCCAGAGAGCTGAGTTTTTCAAACAGATGCAAAGGTACTGAATACAGCAAATAAGTAACAAGGGTTCTCTGTGCTGCTGGTGATGCCACCTCAGCTGTGGGAATTCCCCAAGTTTCATCCCATAGCATTATCTCTGCCTCAGCTGCTGCCTGAAAACACAATGGGTATGAGCACAGCAAGAAATTCAGAGTAATCTGGGAAAGCAGACATTAATTTGTGAGGTTCACCAGGAGCTGAACTCACCTGTGAAAGCTCACATGTGCCTTTAGGAGGGTTGGTTCTGCTCTCAGTTACAGTGCCCTGGGGCAGGATGGAAGCACAGAGCCCGTGGGTGACAGGGCAGCATCCAACTCCTCCCATCTGTTACTGCCCTGCTGGGGATTCAGAGGTGTTCTGCTGGGCAGAGAAAGGCTCCCCTGTTGTTCCCCAGGTGAAACTGCAGCAAAAACATATTCAGAATTATAAGCACACAAAAAAATGGAACATAAGGGCTACAGAATTCTAACAAAGCTTGTTTCATAGGCCACATCCACAGCGTGCTTCTACAAAATGCCACGTGAATCACACTTAATTTGCTGCAGAATATACTTTGCTATTTCAGAAGAAAAAAAAAAACAACAAGCCTGTGAAGGGCAAGAGCTTTGCTGCATGTTAGTTGTAAAAGTTCCACAAGTATGGAATCTATTAAAACCATTATTTGTTTATGATGTGAAAGCGATTAGTCTGTTCCAAAAACAAAAAACATGAAAACCCTAAGTGCTGGGAATTTTCAGGAGAATAGCCACTGCTTCTTCATTATAATAATTTATATAATATGGCTCTATTTCTATGGTATCTATAATTACTGTAGCACTTGGCTGCCTTAGCCAAAATTAGGGTCCTCTTGTATGTTCATCTAGAAAACACATTCCCTACCCTGAAAGGCTCTAAGCAGGTGAGAGCTGGGTGATACCTCAGGCTGCCAGGTGGGAACTGAGCTAAAGGCTCATCATGACTTGCCCAGGGTCATGGGGAATGAACTTGGGCACTTTGGCTCAGCTGGAGCCACATGGCTGGGCTGGTGGAGCCAGAACATCCCAGCCTGAGCACAGGGACATCCATGTGACCCCAATTACAGACCCAGGGCCCTGGTTTCACTTCCTGGACTGGGTACAACAACAGGATGCTGGAATATTTAGGCTGTGTTCACTGCAGGGAATGTTCTTTAAAAGCAGAAGAAAAAGACCTGTTTCTCTCTAAGATGTCAAATCACAGAAAGAGGGAGGCTTTGTAGAAACCTTACCCAGTTTTGGCTTCTTACCACCTCTTTTATGGCACTGCTCACTTGATTTTAACATCCTGCTGGTGCTGAAGGCCTTTTGGGGGCATCCTTTCACTTGCCATCAGTGCCAGCTGATGTCAGGGGAGGAGATTCTGGTCCTTCACTGCTGGTTGATGATAAAAACAAGTATCTTTAGGTTCAGCAGCCTGTTGGAGCTTTTGCCTTATTATTTCCAGGCATGGCATGAGGCTCTTCCAGGTTTTCTGGCCTATGTGCTTTGAGGCCCTTGTTTACTTAAACCAGACTTGATTTGGGGGTACAAATTAGGCCACCCTCTTCTGGATTCTGCTCCTGAAAATGTTTTCCTTTTCTGCTAATCTCAGAGTCCTTCCTTTGAGATGTTGTTATTCAGTGCTCCCAGTCTTTCCAGCTCAGTGAGGTTGCAGTGATGATGTTGCACTACAAACATCTGTCCATTCTCTGACTTCTTGCCTCAAGATCATCCAGTTAGTATTAATCTTGTTCTCTTCTCTGGAGCATTTCTGAACCTGAGGTCATCAGCAAGATTCATTAGCACGTTTGTTACATTACTAATGAGAATTCCCAGCTACATTTCCAATACCTAGCACTGAAGAGGTCCATGAGTAATTCCCTTTGGTCAAAGAATTTCCTTTTCACATAATGTGTTTCCTTTCGTGCAAATCAACACTTCATGTACTTTTTCAGACCTTGTACAAATTCCTATTTTTTTCTGTAAAGAGCCATTTTCCATGTGGCCCTGTGTGACATACTTTACTGAAGTCCAGATCAATTGGATTCACTGTATGTCCTCTAGGAAATCTCTAGCAAAGAAGCCAGAGGAAATGAATATCTGTCTGGCAAATCCCAAAGTTGTACTCCATCCCAGTTCCCATATATACTTATGTTTTTAATTACTCTTTCCTTTGACTGCTATTTTAAAGCCTTGTGTGCTATTAGAAATGATAAATGGCAACTGATTTGCCTGCTGCTATTTATAATCTTTGACCAAAAGGGAATCTTGGTGTCCAGGATGCAGCTGACACTTTTCTGGAGTGGGGCTGGTAACCAACCTACCCAGTGAATCCTGTCCATGGTGAGGAGAACCTGCAGGTTTCCAGAGGCATCTGGACATTTAAGGGTCAGGTCCCAGCATTCCAAGTGGGATCCTGGGCCAAATTAGAAGGCATTAGAAGAGCTGTCATTCCCCTTGGTGTTTCTCAGATAAATAATGGTGTGTGGGTCATGTTTCTCCATGGCATTTTCAGCCCAGATTTTATTTGTCCCCTTTACCCACTTGCTCATCATGAGAAGAAACTGGAGTTGGTTTATGCATTGGCTCCCTAAATTATTGTTCTTTAAATGGAGTTTCTTCTGAAAAGTGGAAATTTATTGTCATGCTTTTGCTCCTCCTTGGAAACACAAGTTTTGGCTTGTATCTATATCTAAATTCATTCAAACTCAGGCAGATGCCCACAGCTTTATCTAAAACATGCAAAATGCCTGCCTGTGCTTGCAATAAAAGAAATGGGTACTTTGTCCAATCTGAAAAATACCAGCCAAAAGAGAGTGGGAGGGATAACATGGATAAAGAATAAAAAGAGCCTAAATAAACTCAGCAGAAATGAGAAACTGGTAGGTGGAAGGGAAATGGGATCGTGCATGGAGAGTGGCAACAGAATGGTAATTAGTACATCCAACAGGAAGCTGTGGATTTGACCTGGGAAAGTAAGCAAGGAGAAAAGAAGAGAGAAATTCAGCTCTTTACTAAGAAAAGAAAATTCTTCCCCAAGAATCTGGCGTGGAAAGAGGCCTGGAACGGATGAGAATCTGGATTTTCCAAGTGAAGGAATGTATGAGATGAGTCAAGGGAGAGAGAAAGATTTAAGGAAGATTTACTTCTGTATCACAGATGGGGGAAGAGACAGCGAAATAAGTTCTTAATACCTTGAAAATTTCTAGTCAAAAAAAGACCTTTCTTTCCCCCTTTGAAAATCAATAACTTGAACTGAAATGGGTGGTGAGTTATTGCTAGGGTGAATATGGAGATGTGGCAGAGAAGTGTTTGTCAGCAAATCCGAGTTGTCCCTGTCTTTGTTTCGGATGCTCCTTGCACGCCAGGTAGGAGCAGTGAGTTGTGCCAGGCTGGGGGAGCTGAGGTTCATCACAGCCAGGGCCAAGGACTGCTCTGAGCAATCCCAGCCCTGGGGGAGCTTGGCTGCCCTGCCCTCCCTTTCCTCCTTCCCCAGAGCACAAAATGCAGGATTTAGGAACAGCTTTAGGGTGGTGAAAGGCTCTGCCTCCGAGCAGCTCTGCAGCCTCTGGATGAAGGATGTGTATCCCTGTCTGTGGTGCACTTGTGGGATTGAGGCACATTCCCTGGTGTGTGTCCTGCTTTGTCCCAAACAGTTCATGAGTCTAGGAATTACTAACAAAGGGCATTCTGTTAAATGCAAATAATATCTGGAATACAATCACTATACATGCAGTTCATTTAGCCATTAATTTTATAGATTGTTGAAGCAATTAACAGTGCATAAAGAAGACTTCCTCCTATGCAAGTGTGATCTTTGGCTGAATGGACCTTTGTAATGATCTCCAAGACAATGGCACAGAGTGGAACTGGAATTTCATCTTGCCTTTATTGCCTTATTTGGGTATTTTTAACAATTTCTAAAATGATTTTTCTTTATAGTATGCTGAATTCTCATGGTTTAACTTGTCTGGTTTTGTGGGTCAGTACAAATAATTCTAAAAATTAATAAATTAGTATCCTTTAGGTAAATTATTTAAACACTCAAGTATATGAACAAATGCTGCCTTATACAGAAAGGCTGTTTTGTCTTTTACGGCTGGGCAGGATCTGCAGCATGAACAGGGTATTTTCTGGGTGATTTCCACTTTGTTTGTTTTGTTCCCTCTCCTCAAACATGCCTTTTCCTTTTGGTTCCCTGTGTGTCTCATCTGCAGCTAAAAGCCATTTAGCACTGCAGCAGAAATGAAGATCTCCATTTATTTTTGCTGTCTAAAAGTTATATTCTCCCAGTGGGAAACCATCCAAAGAACAGAACCTCCTCTCCTACATCACTGCTGTGGTTTGATCTCTCTCCTTCACCTGTAGGCTCTTCTACAATTTGTATTTACACAGATATTTTGCTATTTTGAATGTTTCTATAGATGGAAACCCTTTCTGCCTTTCTTCTTGGAGATTTTGGTCCTTTGTCTGCCAATAAAAAGTTTTATTTTGAGAGTGTGGGAAGGATGATACTACAGAAAAGGCAGCACAAGGAAATAAGGTTAATTCAGCCTCACTGGGCATAACCTCACTTACCCAAAGATGCAGCAAAACATACAACAAATTCTCAGTCTTGCTTTTCTACTGGTTAGCCTTATTGAAATCAATTTGCATCCTTTAGTTCCCAGGATGTTCTTACAGTGTCCATGTCTGTCCATGTCTGTTTTGGTAAAGATTTGTTTGGTAGGTAGCTAAAGCTGTCATAATATCCTTGCTCTTAAAGAAATTAAGAGGTGCCCATTTGGTGTTTATTACAAGAACCCTTCCTTCCTCATGGGATGGAAATGATATCTTATTTCTCTCATTAGAGTAAAATATAACCCTTTAAATATGTTGGTATATCATTGCATAAATTATGAGCACTTCTCTGTTGATATGGAATGCAGATTTTTCAGAACTGGAGCACAGAGATGCTGGGCTGTGAAAATAAAAAGCAGATGTCTTTCTCCCTCTCACTCAGGAGGTTAAATCTTATCAGGGTATTTTAACTCTTGAGGTTCTGTGACAGGCAACTTCTATTGGATAGAGGGAACTGGCACTTTCAGGTGCAAGGTTGGGCATCCAGTTAATCCTGGTTTGCTCTTGGGATTTGTCACAGGGTGAAACAGAATGTGAAAAATGTGGAAGTTTTGCCACTGCTGAGGTTTTTAAATTTAAATAAAGGGTAAAAGACAGCCTGTAAATGCCTATGTGGCTGGGTCATTGTCCCTTTCTGAAGACTCCATGCCAGACACTCTTCATGGAGTTACTTGCTTGGTTTGCTTATCAAGGTGAAGTGTATTTCCCACTCTGCACCTATCACTGTGGGGCTTTTTTATATCACCCATGGCATCTAAACAAATAGCAGGAATCTCCCCCTATAAGGGCTGAGATATTCAGGCTGCACAGGGAGGCTGAACATGGAAAGAAAGAAAACAAAACATCTTTCCCATGCCCTCTGTGCAGAGCAGCAGGTGACACAGAGCCATCTGTGCCATGTTTGGGGGTCTCTTGGGCAGTGGGAATCCTGATATGTTCCTGTAGGTACCATTTCCAGACAGCTGGAGACACTGGAATTGCACCTGCAGCCTGAGGATGTGGTGGCTGAAAAGGGTGATGACTTCACCATGAGAAAATGAATGTAGAGCTGTGTGTGGATAAAGAGCTGGATTAAAGAAAAGAAAATAAAATCTGCAGAAAACAGATATTTGTCATGAAACACTGATTTAAACAAACCATGAGAGCCAGGCAGATGATTCTAAAATGTGAGGCTGGCCTGTACTCCATGGCTTTGCCACAGTGGTTTTTAGTGTTTGGAGGGAGAGTTATGACGCAGAACAAATGAGATAAAAAGCTTGTTTAAGTGTGATTAAATAGCTCTAAAAGCTGCCCATTTAATAGGAAGGAGCTGCAGGCACAATGCCAAGCTGTAGCATGCTGTATGCTTCACCAGCTCGTCACATCCATATGGGCTGACTCAGAGGAATCTGTTTTAAAGTAATCCAAACTATTAATTTATGGAGGTGCTCATCACCGGGCCTGGGTGCGTGCAGGGAAGATACAGCCAGCGAGGTCATAAAGTGGTACCAGCATCTTCTGCTTCTAAAAGCAGCAGTTTAGATGTTGGGGATTGTCTTCCTCTGACATCACCCCAGCAGCCCTTAGCCCTGGTGGGGTGGTCGTGGTCTTGTCACTTCCATATGGAGCTGTATTTGTTGGCAGTCAGCTCTAGCAAGAAAGGATCACTGGGACTCGATGCTCCTGAGAGGGAAGTCAGGCTGCAGATGGATCAGATATCCCTGCAAAGAAAATGCTCCTTCAGCCAGCAAGTTCCTTCTTTGATGGTTTATCCCAGAGAACTGAGCTGGTCAGAAATATTCCCATGAAACATCATTCCTTAAGCCTGGCTTATTTTGCTGGACCTGCGCTGAGCACAGTTGACTTTCCCCCATGGGTGAGGAAGAGAGCTTAAGGAAACCCACCTGTGCTCGTGGCAGATCTCTTCCAGGACAGGAGAAGCACAGTGTGCACAAGGCCTGGCTCCCGAGCGGATGCACCTGGTGGATTTGCCCAAGGCCAGGGATGCTGGGAGCTCTGCAGCTGCCCACTGAGGCTGACAAGCTCTGACATGAGTTTCACTGGGAGGCTGCAGCAGGGTCTGGGGAGCTTCTGGCTTCCTAGAAACTGCTCTCCTTTCAAAAAAACCTGAAAAAGGTTTCTGTTCAATTTGGACAAAACCCAAATTTTATATATATATATTTAAATCTGTACGTTTTCAAGGCACTGGAAACACTGTTTTTCGGCCAGTTCTACTTGATAGTTTTATAGGGCTTTGCCATAATAAAAGCAAAGTGAGACGAAACAGAAAAGCCCTGCTTAGTAACAACGTGGGGTGGGGGAGTGGGAAGGGAGGACTTAACCAGAGCCAGGCTCCCTGAGCAACTGCTCTGCCAGCAGAGGACAAAATACGAGTGCCAGAAGTGGGATTGAAATCACATGGGCACAAAGCTCTGTATCTCAGGGGCCCCTCCACCCTGAGCAAACAGAGGAGCTCTTTGGGGTGCTCTGTCCTGAGTGGTCACTGCTCACTCAGTTATTTCTCAGGTATACCTGAGCAGATGCTTTCAGCCTCTTATGGCTGTCTCCCCACATATGGAGCTTTGCTTTGTCACCAGACCCTGCCAAGGATCCAGTTCTCCTTTTGACAACAAAGAACTGTTTTTATTTACTATGAAAGCTGGTCTGGCCTTGGCTCTCCCTTCTGTAAATTATTCATCTCGTGTCAGTAGCAGCAGAGCTCCTCTCGCATGTTTCTTTCCAGCAAATGATCAAGTCCAGGTTTGGGAGGAGGAGGAGGTGGAGGGAAGGGGTAATGAGGCAGAATAGACTTAATAGCTGGGTGTCTTCATTAACATTAACCAGCCAGGTGACCATCTCCCCCCTGGACAATGTCCCATCCTCCCCTGGTGCTGGAAGTAGCTGTGATCTGTCCTGTTTCTGCATGGGGGACTGAGCCATGTATCAGCAATTAGAGCCAGGATCTGTCCTGACAAGGTTTTTATTTCTTGCTTCCTAACTCACCTCCCTTCTCACTGGAGGTACTAGTCTGAATCATACAGTTATTAAAAAAAAAATCTGATTGCAGAGATCTCTCAGCTAGATCAGGACTATCATCAAAACTAGATCAGGTGAGCCATGGCTTGGAAACAACCAAGGAAGCAGATTAAAGATCACCTCTAGATAACTCCTTCCAGAGCTGAATCACCCAGCTGCATAAAAAGCTTTTGCACTGTACACTTCTCATATTGCAATTTGTGTTGCACCTTTTACTAACTTTCTGTCCTTTCCTAGAGTGATTTTCTGCATGACCACTGTACCCTCCCTTCACACAGCTGTTGGACAGGTGGGCTTCCCCTTTTGCCCCCTCCCCACCGGGCTGTACAGCCCTGCTCCTGTGCCCTGCCTTTTCCCCCTGCTGGCAGTGAACTGCTGCATCATCGATTGCCACGCTCTGGGTCCAGCTGTCCAGCCCATTTTCCACCCACACAATGATCCATTTGTCCACTCCGTGTTTCCTCAGATGACAAACTCACAACCATAAGCAACAGGGTCGGAAGCCTTCCTAAAAGCAAAGTCTAGCAGAGCACTGCTCTCACCTTGTCTCCACAGGCAGTCATCTCATCACACACATCATCTCATCACACAAGGCAATCAAACTGATCTGCTCTAAGTAGATCTGTGTTGGCTATTCCCTGTTTATCTTCCAGAACTTTCCCTGTGTGAAAATGGACTCCAGCACATGTGTTCTGTGGTCCTTCCAGGGATGGAGGAAACCCAGCTGCCTCAGACCCTTTTCCCACCTTTCTGATAGATGGCTCAGCTTTTTCCTGTTACTGCCTTGATCACTGTGACCTTCTGCAGATGTTAAACACTGGTCTTACAGTCACATCATCCAGCTCCTTCCTGAGGTGAAACCCATCCATCTCCATGTTTTTAAATCCTTTGTTGTCTCTAACTTACTGCTCCTCCACTGTTGGCCATCCCTTTCTTTCCCAGCAATTCTGGTTTGTGCTGAGGTCTAGGAGGAAGATTTACTGGTGAAGACAGAGGGGAAAAAAGGATATTTAGTACTTGGGGTTTTTTCAAACTGAAAGTGGTGGCTGTCAGGAGGCTGTCTGCCGCACAAATGACAAATTTTCCATTTGAACTGGTTCATGGGCTTGCAGGGTAAGATGTTGTAATCATCCAGAGCTCAGTGTGAGACAGGGATTTGCTTTGCTCAATATCTGAGTTCCAGCAGATCAGTCTCATATAGTGGAAACCCAAGGGAGGATGAATTCTTCATGCAACTTTGATATGCTTGTATCTGTTCTTATTTTCATGGATATTTTGGGCAGTAAGCCCCTTATCTCCAGCTATGTGAACAGTTTTCTAAACATCTGTCAGTAGCACCCGTGCCCATCTTTTTAATTTGGAGTGCCAACCCTACCAAATCTGTATCTCACTACTAAAAACATGATGCAATTTAAATGGTGGCGTGCCTCACTTTGTTCTGTAAACTTTATTTGCAAGGCAATCTTTAGCCATAGGAAGAAACCCATTTCCAGAAGGAAAGCATTAGTGATGGGTGCAGTTGTGAGGGGTGGGAGTTGGGGTTGTGACAGAGCTGGGCCCTGGAGGTCAGATGGTTATCAGAACCAGCTGAGCTTGAAAAACCCAGAGAACAAATAGGTCTCTGGCATTTAGGCACTATATTAAATAGGATTTGTGGTGCTTTCTGCTTCAAGCTATGCCAAGAATAGCATGAGTAGCCTTTCTTGTTGAAAACTGGCACATCTGGTCCCAGTCCTGGTTGGAACCACTGGGGCACAAAAAAATATGCTGCATTACTATTATTTGTTTTGAAACCTTTACTGGAGGATCCAACCTAGGCTGGATAGTCATAGTGCTACGTGATCACTCTTGTCTTTCTCAAGCTCTGCACTCAGCAGCAGAGCAGCTCAAGTGTCAGAAAGCCCTGATCATCAGGGAAAAATGGGATCTGCTCCTGCTCTGCTCCTGTGCTCTGTTCCCCCAGAGTTCCTGGGACACCAAGCTTTCTAATCATCCTTGCACAGAGGAAGAGTTAATTTAGCCAACCTACAGAAGGAGAAAGGGCAGAAAAATGAATTTATTTGGTGGGGCAGCCTGATGACAGCAATGGTGGGAGGGGAGCTCAGATCTGTTCTGACCCTTTTTGAGTCCTTATTTCCAGGCCAGCTTCCCTCTTACTGGCTTATACCACCCACCACACTGGGAGGGAAGGCAGAAACAAGAGAAGTGGGTGGATTTAATCCTCTATTTCAAAGATGTTGCTGCTGGGTTTGCAGATGGTGGCAGCAGATGACAGAAATGAGCTCATTTTTCCTCTGATCATTTCTTTCATCCCTAATAATAATAATAAAAATCTTAAAACAGAACTCCTACTAGAAATGTGGAGTTTTCCCCCTCTGTTGTTTTTTTATTTTTTTTTCTATGAAAAGTAGGTAACCAGGGAAAAAGAGAATAAATTCTTTCAATAATCTCAGGAGTATGGCTCATTTCACATAACTCCTGTAGTTCCTCCTGCTATAGGCTGATGCAAGGCAGGACATGGAGGGATGGCTTTTGTCATCCTTGACTGCAGCTTTCTCCTCTTGGTAGCTGTTTCTGAGCTTGGATTTGCCAGTGGCTCCTGTTCCTTTCTTCCTTGGGGATAGAGAAAGTGACATGGATTCCCCAGCCAAGAGCAGGCTGGTTAATCCAGACAGGAAGGCAAAATGTGGCAGGATGGACAATTGGGCTGTGCTGGACCCAAATGTGGTTTCCAGCCCTGAGCATAGACTGAGCTCCTGGTGCCAAGTGAACCATGCACCGTCCTGGAAAACTTCCTGATGTTTCAATCCAGTCCTGTTCTGCAGGACATACTTGCAGTTCAGAGAAAGAACTTCAGGACCCGCTTCCATGAATTTCAGCATGACATTTATTTCCCTAAGTCCTGATTAAACAGTGAAAAGGCAAAGGAAAATTCAGCCATCAGATATTTTCTTGTCGTGCTGCTCTTTGAGCTCAGTTTGCTCTTAGACTCTGCAGTCCTGAATTAGACAGCTGTACTGCCAGTAAGAAAGAACCACCTTCTCTCTCTCTTTTTTTTTTTTCAGAAGGATACAACAGGTGTGATTCCCAGAAGTAGCTCTCCTTGCATATTCATATGCTTCAGCAACACCTTGTCCTCCTGCATTCTCAGTTTTCCACTGTGTGTTCCTGGTGGGATGATTTGTGCTGATCTTAGCTCAACAGGCTTTACAGGTCCCCTGGTTACAGCCTAATAAGTGGGGTGTAATTATTAAAGGAAAAAACAAAACCATACCAAACCCATCAGGACATTTCTTAAAAAAATATAAATTGCCCATTCATCTGTTCACACACTGCAAAGTAGAACCCAGACCCCTTCTTGCGCTGAAATCCTTCTTGAAGCCTGGATCCCATTGAGGATTTAGGACTGGATTCTCGTTTATACTGAGGTCTCTTGAGCCAAGAAGTACAGGATGTAAATTATTTTTACTCTCACTTTCACATGAGAATTAGGCCTTTAGAGTCAACTTGAGTTACCTTGTGCTGGCTGCAGCAGTCATACATGACCACCTGTTGTTTCTTGGTTGAGCTCAGCAGTATTTAGGGTTTTCTGGCAGGAATGCTTCCTTTTTCTGTGTGTTTTCATAGCCCTGGCCACTAGGTGCTACTGCAACACAGATGCAGTGATGGTTAAATGTGGAGCCAGCCAAAATCCTGGCCCTGGGAGCTCAGCATGGAGCTCAGGGTGTTTCTGTACCACTGGAGATGCCCATTCTGAGCTGCTGAGGGGGTGGCCTGGTGAGCCTTGGGGATGAGAGAGGAGTAGTGGGTGCTGTGGTGAGGCTCAAACAACCTCTCCCAGGAAATGAACCTCAGAAAAAAGGGCTTGGAGGAGGAACTGCTCTTCCTGCAGTTCAGGATGGAATATGGAGAGCACTGAATGCACATGGGAATGATGCATTTGGCCACCAAGACCTAAATCTAAAGGTAAGTTGTGAAGTATTGCTCGATTGAAAGAAGCATTGATTGAAAGGGGCATCAAAGATCATCTCATTCTGGGCAGGGACACTTTCCACTAGATCTGGTTGCTCCAAGCCCTGTCCAGCCTTGAACACTTCCAGGGATGGAGCACACACATCTTCTCTAGGGAGGCACTGAAACTCTGAGTTCACGTCTCACTCTTCTCAAATGGTTCATTCATAGATCATCAAATCGAAGAATTTAGGACTAAAATGAAAACTTGGACCTCCTAGGGTGACATCCTTAGTGTAGTAAAAACCAGATTTCAGTGGTGAACCTGGTATGGGCACCAGCTGATGGTGTGATGGCAGAAGAATCACTTCCAAAAGAGCTTCTTCTCAAACTTATATCAGGAAAGGAATATGATTGTTTTTGCTCTAACACTGTTTGTGCCTTCCCACTTCTCTGGATCCACCTTGGAGTATGGAAGAGGTTCTCCTCAAATATATACAACCAGGAATCAAACAGGGAACAAAAATATATGTGCTAGATCTGCTCTGTATTCTTCTACTGCATTTTCTTTCTGGTTTATATTTTGGGCATTTTTTCCCCTGGAAGAAAAAGAATCCTTAGTAAAATGGAATTTGTAATTAAAGCAACAAAAGAAAACTTGTTCTTTTAAAACTCAAAAGTGAAAAATATGGTTTTAGAAAAACCATGTTTCTTCGGCTGGCTTCATTTGATATCTTCAATCCTCAGCATGATGCTGTCTTTCATAAGACTTAATTTGTGTAATAAAAACCAGCAATAAAGGCAGCAAATGTTCCCTTTGCCCTGTTGCTAACTTTGATTCATCTGGGCTGACTTCAACACCTCCAAGGAGGCAGCAGAGGGACAGTTTGTACAGCTCAGCCTTAGAACAAACATATTAAATGGAGACAGAGGCTCCTCATTCTCACGGGCTCTGACTTGTCCCCCTGAGCAGTTTCCTTGCTGCAGCACAGCCCAAGGACCCCCAGGTCTCAGGGGTCCCTGTCCCAGCTCAGCCCTGGCGCTTCCCCGCTTCACACCATCGCAGTCTGGGCTCTGGACACTGAGATCTTTGTGTGATTTTTTTTTTTTTCAGGGTGAATGGGCCATCTGCCAAGAAGGTCGGGCAGAGCTCTGTGCATTTGGTAGTTCTGAATAATTCTGCTGCTGTCTTCTGCAAAAGAAGTGAGAATGCAGAGATTTTTTTTGTTGGTATCCTCTAACGCTCTGGTAGTTCTACTCGGCTTCTAGGAAAACAACAAACAATCTTTATCTATTGAGCTTGTAAATTTGGATTAGTCTTGACATGATCTACTATTCTATGTTGTTTTAATTACTCCCCTGCCTTGTATCCAGTTGGAGCTGGAATTCAGAGCTGATGTAGTTTTTCATGCATGTAATGCAACTTAAAGAAAAGCATTTCACTAGAGAGCTTCAGCATTGTTTGGTCCTTGTTTTACTGCTAAACTTTGCCTTTCTTTAGTTGAATGCAGGATACAGAACAGACCTTTGTGAACAACATCTTAGTACTTGTAATTATTTTTCAGCTGCTGCCTAAGAAACTTGGCTGTTCCATGTTGAGCCCTTGCAGAATTGGAGCGTCCTTGCTCCATCTGGTGCCCTCCTCCAACATGATGTATTCCACAAAAAATGACAAGAGCAGTTCAGGGGCCACTGCAGATCTGTGCAAGGTGATCTATCCTGTGCTGATCCAGAAATCAGCTCACACCTCTTCCAAAAAAAGCTGTGCTGGGTGCTGAATGCAGGTAGTGCTGGCCCATGAGGGCATGGCTGGCACTTAGCTGCCCTTCTAGTGAGGCTGCTACCACTTGATTTGATCTGTTTTAAAGCAAAAGAAGCATTTCCCCCGCTTTTAAGCTGTCTTTCAAGGACTTGCAGATTTTCCAGTTCACTGGATGACCTTTGGTGCTGGTAATCACTCCAGGACAGAAATCACTATCTTTTCAGGCATATATCCAAAGTTCCTGCTCAGCAGCATATGTTCAGATGAGAGTTTGCTAAAGAACAAACTCTCCATCCAAGCAATAAATTCCTGAGGTGCTGCTGTGTTTGCTTCAGTCAAATGCTGAACCTCAAACCTTATCCCAACCTGGTCTTTAAAACGGTTCTCCAAACCTGGCATTTTCATGCTGGTTGGAAAGAGCTATTAAGAGAGCTTGAAGAAACAAGTCCTTGGAAGTTCTTTTAATGGAGGTTGAGGGAGGAGAGAAGTTTGGCAATGCAAGATAAGCAGTGATATTACAAAATTGTAAAGCTGTCTCCTACTGAAACCATGCTAAATGATTTGGAATACACTGAGAAATGTGCACCATCAGCAGTAATGAGCTTGAGAGAGAGTTTGGCCAACACCGAAAATTTTAGATTTGGATCGGGACTAATTTGCCTTCCAATTTTGCATGTTTTCCCTGTACTCAAATTGCGTTGTTTTTTTTTTAAGGCACTAAAACAGATCATTTAGTTCCTATTGCACCAGTAAAACCCTGCCTGGACACTTCCCCACATTAGGTACAGCTAAGTGCCCTGTTTGTCATCCAGTGTCACCTTTCGGCCACACAGAGTGATTCTGTTGTAAATAATAATATCAGGATATAACTTGTCAGAATGCCACATTGCTGCTGTTGCTTGAATACCACTTTGAGAGGAAACAGTTCAGAAGAACCATTCAACTGGGGCTCTTTCAGGCTTGGACTTGAAAAACATCAAGATTTAAAGTATTTTGTCAGACTCTTTGGTGTATTGTAGGAGACTGGCTGGTGAGTGTGTTTGTCACCATCTTCTCCAAGAGAGGATGTGAGATGAATCTTGTAGTGCCAAACCTTACAAGATATTTTTCTTCAACTCAAGTGATGGATCGTGCTTTTAGGATCTGACTGCAGGGCTTAGTGTAGTGACAACATGCCATTTTTCATGGTCATAAAGTGGTTACAATAGATCTGAAGTGATGTGGACCACAAATAGTTAGGAATAAATTTTATCTGCTACTCAAAGTTCCATGTAGATTGCTACATCTCTCCTTTAAACAATTGTTATTGTGCTTTTGTGCAAACATTTGCTTATGAGCTGAGCCTGGAGGTTACAAGTTCAGAGCTTTCCCTGGACAAGAAAATGGTCTTGATTAATGGTTGACATTGGGTCCTCCCAACCTTTGGGAATGTAGATCTCCAACAGCTCTTTCTTTACATGATCACATTCTTTCCATCTCCTTGTCTTTACTCTGTGTCAGAGCACCCTATTTTGCTTCTGCAGTGGTCATGTACCCCTTGAGGCTCTTGCTGTGGTCCAAAGCAGCCCCTCACACCCAACTTGTCCCCAGTCCAGTCCTTCTGTCATGAAGGTGGCACAACCATCACTGGCACCTCATCAGGAGTTACCAAACCTGAGCAAGTCCCTCCACCAGAATTACATTTATTGCCACGACAGGCAGGCACTGAGCACATACCTCTTTAAAGAATATTTACTGAGAGAACTGTTCAAAAATATATTTATCTGCAAACAAAAAAAAGTCTTACTGAAACAGTTATCTTATTTCTATAGAATTTACCAGAGCTGCCCACCTGCAGCCCTGCTGCTTCCAGAGGTAGCCAATGTCCAGGAGCACCACATGTGTGGTTTGCAATATTTTACCAAAGGTAATAAACCTCCCTGGAGCCACCAGAACTGTGAGGTGCAGAGAGGTGATTGCCTCTGTGGGATGGTCCAGAATGAGAGAGTATCATTTGCGTTTTTAATTCGTTTGGATAATCCTTAATCCTTACTGCCCCTGATAAAGGAAGGCTGAATGCATCCTAAAAGTGCATGGGGGACTGTGCTGCAAACCAGTCTGTGCAACAACTGGGGCTTGTATTTTGCCTTTGATGTTTATCAGGAGGAGTAAAAGCATCAACACATGCTCTCTTTTTGTATCCACTGCTTTGAGGTAGGGCTGCCTTGGCTTTGGTCACAATGCTCTTTTTTGTTCCCCTTGGTTCTTTCTTTTCTTCTTTGCTTTGACACCTCAATTTCTGTCTGCTAATTTGTTATATTTCTGGCACTGGATAGCTCTATGGGCCAATGCCTTTTAAAAGCCTCTGGAGCAGGACACAGGAAATGAGCCAAAGCTGGAGAAAAGCTTGGAAGACACTCAGCAAAGCACACAGGTGCAGCCATGGGCAAGAGCTGGTCCGAAGGAACAAGAGTCAGCTTTCATCCTGAAGGCAAATGATACATCTGCACTCATTGCCTGTGCTCTGAGTAATTCCAGTTTCAGGCTGGGAAGGCTGGGGTCAGTCCTGCAGGAGCAGGGCAGTGACTGCAGTCTGCTCCCCTCCACCCCCCAGCTTAAAACTGTGGTCAAAATAGGGTTGGACTTGGTGATCTCAGAGCTCTTTTCTAACCTAAATGATCCCATGGTTCTGAATGTTGGTGGGATGGTCAACAAGCTGTGCAGGTTGATTAGAAAATTGCTTTCCCTTACTCAGATCCCTGTAATATGAAAATGTATGATGTTAAAAACCTCATTCACCATGCCTTTTCTTAGGTGATCTGCTCTTCCCCTGAGAGTCTTAGGGATTGTCCCCCACAAAACTGCCTGGGTTTCTTGTGATGACAGCACTCAAACATGGTCATTCCTTGCTTCACTGCCCAGTGCAGAAACATCTCTTTACAGAAAGGGTTAAGCATGTTCCATGTTTAGCATCATTAGGTACACACTGGCAGTGTTAAAATTCATACATCCTCCTGATCCAGTGAGGACAGCTCTTGTGGAAAACTCGGAGGAGTTTCTGTGTGGTTTCCCACAGCCTTGTCCCCATTGTAGATGCCTTAAATCCATCCAGCTCGTGCCTTTTATGAGTCCTCAACAGATGAGTGAAGCTGGTGCATATGCAAAAGAAGGACTTATTTGTTTTACCCCCACGTTTCAGAGATTTGCATCATGCTTCACATAATTTTGATGATTTCTCGTTCCCCATCCCGAGCTGCTATCCAAGCATTCTGTGTAGTTCAACATTGCTCATCTGGGAGAAGGAAAGAAACCTGAGCAAGGCTTTTACAGGCCAGGACAGAGTGATGAGAAACTGTCATGTGACAGTGTTGTATCCACTCAATTTGAAATGATTCAAAGTTCCTTCTCTCCTTGGGAGATCACAGGGCTTGGGCAGACCACCACCTGGAGTGGCAGCTCCTAAATATCAGCTGGAGGCCTCTGGATGTTGCCAGCCAAATTTATGGGCTTGTACCTGAATCCCAAAGTGGTGGCCTGTCCATTCAAAGTGGCAAGAGCAAAAAGCCCCTCCATTTGTGCTGTGCATAAGCTCCTTCAAAACCATTGGCAAGTGGCCTTTGCATGAGGGCCATTGTGAAAAATGAAGTTTGTGACCAGATCAAAAATTGTTTAGAATATTTTCTGCTCTTTTAAAGCCAAATTATGCAATATCCTAAACCATTTGCATAGTACAAATCCACATTACTGAGAAAAGTGAGCAAATTGGAAGACACAGTGCTGGTGTAGCAGCAGAGAGAAATCTGAATGCATTTGAGGAGTTGAATGCTCTTATCCTGCATCCAACAAACAGGAAATATATTCCCTCTGTGTGTTTCATTGCTAAGAGAGATTTTTCCCAACCCCAGTATCTTTATCTTCCAAACTATAAATATCCCAGGTTTTACTCAAAAGTGTTGAGTAAAACTGAGCTGTGCAGCCTCTTTGGTGGGAAATGTGAACATCCCTGCTCGTCCCTTTCAGCTGTGACACCATATAAATGACACAAATATTGCAAAATTGCTCTCCCCTCTCCCTCCTGCTCTCCCACACCTACCCACCCCTTTTGCACATGCAAAGTTTGCTCTGCATGCACACACAGCCAGTTGGTTTGGACTCCAATAGCAGTCTGTGGGGTAACAAGGCAAAACCCTCAAAATCAAAGATTCTTGGGATTTGTGCAGCCAACTGAAAGGAGCAGTTATGTGCAACCTGCCTGAAAAAGCCCAGGGTAGAGAAGCAGTAGGGTGAATTACCCATTATTGTGGGCAGAAGTCATGAGCTTTCATTTTTCTTTTTGTAGGGAAGGCAGCAACTGCAGCAGCCTTTCTTCTGCTTGTGACAAGAAGTGAAATACACATGTGATGGGGAAACAAATTAATTGTGAGGGTCCTAATTAAAATCACCGGGAGAGGTATTGCATTACAGTGCAAAGAAACAGATGAATATGACCTTTCTGTGAACTTCTCAACCCTACTAGAAGCATAAATTTGAAGTCTCCGAGCGGAAAAGTGTTCTGGCACTGAACTGGTGTCTACAATCAGGATTTTGTCTGCAGGTATCAATGCACAAAATCTCTGCCTCGTGGAGCTCTGAGTCCCCTGAGGCTCCTTATGTTTTGCCTTTTTTTGTTATAGTCCATGTCAGAGGGTTTCAGTGGCCTGGCCAGGCTCTGGCTGCTCCCCTCTCCTCCCAGCCTCCAGCGTTTCCTTCAAACACAAGGAAAAGCTCTGCAAGGAGGTGCTGAGAAAGTAACTGGAGCAGAACAGAAAGCTGTGTCCTGCAGAAACATTTCCTGGAGATATATAACTTTTGTCTGCTACCAATTGTCACAAACAGTTAAGGCAAGCAATTTATGGCTGTGTGGTTCACATTTACCCTGCTAGATTTCCATCTCTGACTCCTACCTGGCACATTGCACTGATTCCTCCTGCTTTTTGACTTAGGGCAGGGCAAGATGAGCATTATGAAACAGATATACTCCTTTTCTTTAAAAAACTGGGGTTCTTGTTGTTTTTTTTTGTTTAGTTTTTGGGGGTTTTTTGGCTTCCTCATCATTAAGCAAATGCTTTTGGTGAGTGACAGCTGTTTCTGCTCAGAAACAGGACACAAAGTTTGGCTTTGTTTTAATCCTGGGATGTTTATCACTGCATTTTGAAGCATACACCCTTCATTTTCCCCTTCTCTATCTCTCCAAAGCTTTGGGGTTGAGAAGAAGCAGGAAGAGGAAGGGTTTTCAAAGGGATGTTTCGCTGTTAAAAGTTCAGCTTTGCTCTCACATGTGATTTTCCTGGTTGGCAGCTTTAAGGCTAAAAACCCCTGTTTAAAAACTGGTGCACACTGGTGATATCATGAACACGCCACATGGTGTCTGATGGCTTTCAGTGACAGCAGATTTATAGCATTTTCCCTCATAAAAATCCTGTCCTCTGCCAAAAGAGGTCCAGCTGGAGTTATGAAATCACTAAATGGACCCTGCTACAGTGAGGAAGTTTGGCCTTTCCAGTCCCCTCCATCTGTTGTGTGCAGTGCACATCATAGCCTGGTACTCTGGGAATCACACAGCATCCATGGGGTACCCTTGGGAAGGCTCCTTACTCCTGTGGGGACATGGGATCTGAGAGCATTTGGGGTCTGTGCTGCTTTGTAATTAATAGGAAGTTCACCTAATTCCATTGTTACCAAGTTTTATTAAAGTCAGCACTTAAGATATTGGTAGAAGGATCTAAACCCCCCACCCTCAACTGCTAGATATTTCACCCCTGAAATCTGAGTGACTCCAAACAGCCCTAATCCCTTCCTGAGTGCTTGGGAAGTGGTTAGTGGAGCTTGGATGTCACCCCAAAGAGATCTCAGTTAATATGCTCTCACTAGGAAATGTGTTCTGGATCTGCTGTGTCTCTCTGACCACTAATGGCTTTCGTGTTGCTCACTGTGAAATTCGTAGGCAATTAGGGGAATGGAGAGAGATCTGATAGCTAATTGCTGCAAAAATCATCCTCTGAATGATTGAAACCCAGAATTCCTCAGCTGAAGTCCACAACTGTCTTCATGCAAACTGAAGAGGTCCTCCAGTGGTGCCTGTGTGGTGAGGATTTGGGGATGCTGGAGCAGTGTGGGGGTTTGGAGGAACTGGGCTGGAAGTGGCAGAGGCAGCATGGATTTCCCATCACTCCAGAGACCCTGCACTATCCATCCAAAGGCACCACAGGCTCTCCTGGCCACGAGGCATTTGCAGCNTGACATCCTGGCTGGAGTCAAGGGAGTGAAAAGAAAAATGGAAAAGAAAATGAAAAAAGAAGAGTGAAGAAATAAATGTCTCTGTGAATATGGATAAGAAACCCAGGGAAATTGCTATGTGTCTTATGAAAATAAGACATAAAAATCAGGGTGTGAGGCTGAGGGAGTCAGCATTTTTCCTTATGATTTTAGCAGCACATTGGACTAATTAAATGAGAGGACTGTCCTAGCTGGCTTTGCTTCTGCTCAAACACATCACACCTGGCTCTGCACTGCTTGTCAGCCGTGCAAAATGAGAATTTAGGGACCAGATTTGGGAAAAAGAGCATTAAAGAGTAGGTTGGCATTGGGTTTTGATGGCAGTGGTCTGGCACAGAGCTAAACTCCAGCACTGAGCCCCTTCCAGAGGGAGGACACCGAGGGGCTGTGTCAGGTTCCACACCACTTAATGTTTGGATTTATTTATGCACCACGTTTAATTCTTTATTTATTCTGCATGTGAGCGTGGATTTAATGCTCGGCTCCAGGCAGTCCTGTGTTTATCCACAGGGCTGCAAAGGTTCAGGCTGACAGTAGGTTTTAGCCACAAGTGACAAGGCCACCTCTAAGTCTGCCGCCGCAGCGCCTGTCTGCTCACTGGGACACTGAGGAGCTGTGGCTGACAGGATATTTACTCCCAGGAACAACACTGAGGTCACTGAGCCCATGCCCAGGGGCCAGGACCACTCTCTGCTCGGCTGTACCTCCCAAAGCATGAGATGCAGAGGCTGAGATGCTGCAGGGAGTGGCTCTGAGCTGCTCTTTGTCAGCAGAAGGGAGTTGGACATGTGGGATGGAGTTAATGGGACATCTGCACATCGCTCTCTTCCCTGGCCTCTGCTTAAAGCTCCTTCTATTCTCAGCGACAAAACAGCCCCTGAGGGGCAGATGCCACCAAGAGCAGTAAGGGAATACCCCTGTGGATGCTCTGGCTCCTGCTCTGCACTGGACAAAAAAGGCAGGAAACCAAAATACCCTGTACCAGTGCCATGTCCATGCCCTTGGCCCCATTCTCACACCACACGGAGCACAGAAGCCACGGGGAGCCAGTGTGACACCATTGTTCATTGTTAGCAGCTTCAGATCTGAAGCAGTGAGTGGGGAGCCAGCATCCCACTCCAGCTTGCAGAAACCATCCAGTTCCCTCTTTGTTTGTGGGCAAACAGTGGGGATAACAAAGGGCGCTGCTGAAATCCAGCAGTGTGGCAAGATCTGCCTGTAATAGTTGCAGAGCCAGTTGAAAAGGAGGAAAATAGGGTCTTATGAAGAAAAAGTGCAGATCTTCGTGTTGCTGCTGTTTCCCAGGATGGTGCCATGGTTGAAGGTGTGTCCTGGAGGGGTTCTCATGGCTGCCCTGAGTATTGCAGAAGTCAGAGAGATGCTGTGAAGATGGCAAAGGAAAAAGACAAAGAGAACCCCACAGACAAACAGACTGTCAGTGCATTCAGTGGTGAAAGGAAGGTGGGGAAGGGGTGAAAGAGGAACAGACATTGATTAAGGAAACTAGGAAAAAGCTTATAACACTTTAATTTTCCAAAATCCAAAGCTTATGTAAACCCTAATTTGTTTTTGGTATAAAATCCTTCTCTGAGAAAGAAAAGATCTAATGATTGGAAATGATATTTTTGGATTGAATATTTTAGTTTTGGGAAACCTGCTTTTTCAGTAACAAAACCTTTAATGTAAAATATCCCAAAAGGCTGGAGCTGTTTGTGTGCAGTGCTGTAACTAATGAAGGTGATTCTCAGATCAGACAGGTGTTTCTGCATGATTTCACCTGCTCTGAGGACAGTGTGATGCCTTCTTTCCTTACAAACCCAGTCCCATGAAAGGATGGCTTTTTTTGCCCGTGATGACCACCAAATCCAAGCCCTTCCACACTAAGGAGGTGGTCAGCAGGGGATGACAGCTGAAATATGGTTCTTCTGCTTATGGGGTACCACCTCATTCTGTATGAGCAGCCAGGAACTCCAGATGTGGCAGGGAGCTGCACTTTCTGGAGGATGGTGTGCCCATCCCTGCTCCACAGGGAACAGGGGCCACAGCCAAGTGTGAGACCTTGGATATCACATTTCCAGCTGCAGCATTGATGGGCAGGACACAAACATTACCTGTGGGGGTCAAGTTCTCCATCGAGGCATGCAGAAAAATCTCTTTGCTTTCATTTCCCTGCACGCCTGTCCCTTCTCATCNGCAGCTGTGCCATGAACAGGGTGTAAGGGACATACTTACACAAGACTAGAGAACAACTTCACACCCAGCTCCCTTGGAATTCCCATTCTTTGTACCAGTTTGAGACTAGAAAACTTCATGTCCAGCTCCTTGCTTGCCTTAGCCCTTGCCTTTTGGATTAGGAGGACAGTACAGTTTGAAAGGCATCACTGAAAAGATATATATATATATATGTATTAATCTTTTATATA
>VXBI01002468.1:378108-470266 GCA_013397375.1 Toxostoma redivivum
TTTGAAAAATCTTTTCCAGAATGACATCTCCTAAAGAGAAGGGAAGGTAGGTAACAAAAACCTTGCAAATGTTTTCATAATAATTATTCAACGGCAATCAAATCATGCCACTTTAAAAGATCAGCTGAGCTATCTGTAAATATTTTCTCATCTCTGCAGAGCAGTACAAACTCCTAATAAAATGCATCTGTTTCTATTTCTGGAGTAAATTTGAGGTGGATTTTTATGTCAATGGCTCTTCAGTGTCACTGCAAACAGCAAAGAAGAGGAGAAAGAGTTAAAATAGGAAATGCTGGCCCACAGCAACCTGGTATTTGTGTGAAACTGGTTTCAGGGATTTTCTTAAGGAGAGAAAACAGATTGCATTGGATGAGTTGATTGAGTAGTGCTATCAAAAATCAAAGACTGAAATCTGAGTGATGGGCAATGTCACCTGAGTCTGCTGGCAGCTTAATCAAGGCTCTGAGCACTGTCTTCTCTTTGTCTTCTAGAATTTTAGACTCTTTATTAGCAGCCATTCTTCACATTAATCCTTTAGAGGTGTTTTATAAACCAATGAGGTGCTACAGAGATGACACCTAAACACAGTTCACTTTCTTTACAGAGCAAACCAAATTGAGCTACCAAGGAACTTAATAACTCAACTGTTCCAAGATCCAAGGAGGGAGAGATTCCTCAGTTCTGCCAAGACTGGTCACATCCCCAGACTGCTCCTCTGACCAGGGAATCATGTTGTTCCCTTCAAGCCAATCCCACCTGCTTCTGAAAATTGGATTAGAGGGTTGCCCTACTGTGAGTACACATAAAACACCTCTGGGTTAACTGGCAGACTAGGAACACAACATTTTTTGCATTCTCTGTTTCAGCATCACTGGTAAATCTCCAGATTTCCTGCTATTCTATATTCCTGATGTACAAATCCTTCTGTCAGCCCACAGTTTTGTTCCCCTGCCACACCTATTTCTAACTCATTAATTACTCTTGTTACATGCTGATGAGCCAAATAGTTTTTTTCCTTTCCCCAGGGTGGCAATTAAAATCCAAGATTGCCTTTATTAGCTGAAGTGGCCTTAGGAAAAGATCTTGTCCAACACATCTAATGACATCTCCTTAGCATTTCATTTTTCAGCAGGCATTTCCAAAGAAACTCCATTTTGTTTCAGGCAGAACTTTTTATTTCAGATAACCCTGTTTGCAGGCTTCATAAAAAATCAACATTGTGTTCATTCTTCCAGTTGCAAAACCCCCCTCAAAAACAACCCCAAGCAAACATATTTTTCTCCCTGCTTGTATTTATTTTGTTCTGTTTTCAATAACCTGTGCCTGGCATGTTGGGTATTTATCACCCTAGAGAGGACTGGACATGAAAAAACCCACCACAGCAGCGCAGGAAAAAAATAAAAAAGAAAAAAAAAAGTCAAAATATAATATAAATGTTACAGAAATTATGTTCTGAGGAGTGAAATAGCATAAAGGAGTTGGTTGTACTGGTGAAAGAAGCAATTGTATATTGAGTTGTGGATACAGAAGTACAATAACATGTTAAAAATAACATCTCTTCTGAACTTCATCATGGAGAAGTCTCCTGATGGTTGACAGATCCATGAAAATAATTAAAACTGTCTTCTAGATTAATGTTTCTGGTTGTACACCTAAACCTTAATTTTAGCACGAGGCGAGATCTCAGTCAGTTACATTGAACTCAGAAAAAATATGGAGAGATAAAGACATATAAACTAATGCCACTAACAACCTGCCACATTTAAAATATTGAGCAGCCCTTTCTCATTCTGTAAAGTTTAAATATTTAAACAAATGGGGAAAATTCATCTTATTCTTGGCATAGGTCTTATCCATTTTATTACTCAGTATCTCCAAATATGCTGAGATGCCAAGTAATTTCCAGTTTTTATCAAATTTTAACTTTGGAGCATGACTCTGGGATATTATGTTCAGAAGTGCGTGGAGCTTTTGAAGCTGAATTTCCTTGGATTTAATATATCCCTTTCAGAGCTTTTCCTTTAGATGGAAATTCATTCTGAGCCGGTAATATTATATGTTATTTCTAAAACTCTGAAGTTTATAAAGCACATAATGAAATTTAAGTCTTTAGCCCAGGTGGAATCACAAATTAGCATTGAGTTCTCTGCAAACAGCAGGGCTGGTTGACTTTTTTGTGCCTTTGCATCATTTTGGATAAACCATGGACTGTGGCATGAAACAGCTGCAGAGCTATGACGGTCACTGGGGCAGTTCCCCCTTTCCTGGGAAAGCAATCCTTCCTTGGCAGGGGGAAGATGCTTGTGCTGGAAGTGTGGGAGAAAACTGACCGTGACCTGGAGATATTTCCTCAGAACCTTCATGGGTTGTGTCTATCTGTCCATGAACAAAGGATTCCTTTTGATGTGGTTATTATCTGGACTGTAGCAACAGCACAACATTAATCACAAGAAGTGATTTTTTGTGAACCAATAAGATCACCATTCTTTAGTTATGAATTTTGCCATCTCAAATCCTCAGGCTAGTTCCATACTTAGCCAAATTTATCCCATTCCAAATTACCAAATAGCTTAAATAAACTCAACATGCTGAAACAGTCACTCCTGTTGTTTTCCCTGATGCAGGACAACATGAGTTTTCCTATAGTTTCTTTTGCAACATATTTATTCTGCAGAATATTTAAATCACCAGCTCGATGCTCGATAAAACTGTTGAATATAAGAACATAAATGGAACTAACTCCACCCTGGGGGATAAAGACAATGAGAGAAAAAAAATCACAGTGGGAAGAATTAATCTGATACTACTGTCTTGTTTTGCCTATATTATATCAAAGAAGCATCACTGAGCATCATCTGAACATCCAGGAATTAGAGTAGATGCATGATCACAGCTTGTATCAGCCTGTGCCTGTCCACATGGACTTTTCTGGTTGTAGGAGCAGGTGAGGGAGCCACTGGGGTACAGGCATTGCCTACTGGGCAGCCCCAATAGCTCCATCACCTCTTAAGTGTGTTTTCTCAGTGCTGCTCCTCTGTATTTCAGGTGGGTCTTGCTTGCCAGAAGGAAAATTCTGTTTATGTAGCATGTTATGGAGGTGACACGCTCTTTGCCCCTGTTAGGAAAAGTTTGCTTTTCCCCCTGAATCTAAACCAAAAGTCACACCCAGTGAAAGAATACAAATGCTCTTTTTATTTGGGAAAACACATAGCAGGAGTCAGTCACTTTCCCAGGCCAGTTGCAGGTAGAACTGGGGTCCGAACTGGGGTCCAAACTGGCACAGCAGGGAAGCAAGCAGGAATTTCAGCTAGACTGTGACTAATGGACACTGTGCCATGGGACATCTCAGCTGCTGAGCCCCAGATCATGTTTTGATCAAGGAGATGAATTTGAGCAGAGCAAGGGTTCAGGTGTGACTGCTCAGGAGCAGAAAGTTTTCAACAGTCAATACCTTCTGGCTTATCTGACAGGCAGACACTTGGCCTTGGTGCTTATTGGTACAAAAAAGCAAAGTGTGTTTCATACCTATGAGCTGCTTTTCCTTCCAGGAACTGACTTGTCCTGGAAGCTCTGCCAAGTGGTTTATATGCAAGCCCATCACTGATGAGCAGCTCACACTGCCTGCTAAGCCACAGCTGAATCCAGCCTGCTTTATATTCCCTTTCCATACTCGAGAGAGCAAGCACCAGGATTTTGTGAGCCCAGAGCAAAAAAGTTTAAACAATGGAAGTGTTCAGCGCTGTTTCCTTTGGAGATGCTCGGTGCTGATTAGATCTCCTGCACAGCAGGTATCCACCTAGCAAAGAGCTTAGCAAGAGCTGCCTTGCAGCACCAGGGCGGCCCTGACACGTGAAGGGATTTTTAATTCCATCTGTCACACACAGCTTCTTGCAAGGCTTCCAAAAATCACATAACCCCTTGCCCAGCCCCAGCTCTGAGAGTGAAGTCCTTTTGTTTATTGTCTTTGGGGCTTGTGTGCCTGCAGCTGTGCTGGTGGCAGCATCAGCCCCTCTGACTGGGAGTGGGGATGGGGATCTTCCCGTGTCCAGAACTCCATTTTTTGGAGTGATGGCGGCAGAAGGTCATGGATATCTTGTCCCTTTGCCTGAAGTGTCCTCCTGGAGCCTGCTGGTGGCCATGTCCTGTTAGATGTCCCTCTGGATGGGTTTTCTCCACACTGCCATCACCAAAGGGATGACTTGTCCTTCATGCCTGGACTACCAACTTCTCATGGCCAAGGTCTTTCCTAAATCCCACAGCTGTTTCTGGGCATTAGGGAAGATTCTATACCACTTGTGAGAGGTTTCTTTCAATGTCTCGGACTGGTAGCATCTTTTTTTTTTGCCCATTGCACATCTGCTGCTCCTCATGCCAGAACTTCTGTGTTGCAGCAGTGTGGGTGCCTTCAGGTGGGGTGAGAGGGAGGTAGAAAGCTGTGCATGACACTTGTGGACCTCCAGTCAGCCCCTTTATTGGAGTAACAACACAAATTCAAACCAGTGCATAAAATAATGATGCAAATCCAATTGGAGTCACACCTTTCCTTCAGTTATAAACAAAAATGTGAGGCTGAGAGTTTCTCTAAAGTCCATACATGCTGTCAGAGATGTGAAAACAGCAGAGGGGAAAAGATTCTCTTTCCAACAGATTGCTGGGTCTGCAGCTCCCGTCCCCTCGGTGAGCAGCTGGTGGTGGCACACACACTGTGGAATGTCTCTGGCACAGGGGCCTTTTTCAGCTGATGTTTTCCTAGAAGGCCATGCCAGGAGACATATTTGTGTTTATTGCAAGGGCTGGGAGTTGCCTACAGGTGCTAATTATTGACCGTTCCTCCTCCACAAGGGAGCCAGTGTGTGAGCCACCCTCTGCCCCGCCTGGGAGTCACTGTCACATTCCCAGCCCTTCCCTGCAGCTGGGAATGAGCTGTTTGGGTTGGACTTGGTGGCACAGATGGTGCCACCTGTGGCAGGCTCTGCCAGCAGGATGGATCCCAGGCAGCTGGGAGGTTGTTCAGGGTAGGGAGAAGCCAAAATCCATTTGCACTCACACCAGACTCCCCAGGCTGACAAATATCTTTGGCTGCTCCCATGCTCTGCCTCAGGACTGATGGACTTGCAGACCACTGAGGTGGCCTGTTCAGCCCTGAACATGGCCCAGTCTAAGTTTGGGAGAAAAAAAAAACATTCAGCATCCTCCCAAAAAACAGAGCAGCCTGATTTCCAAGGTTTCAGCGAGCCTGCAGATCTGCTTTCCTTACCCATAACAGTATCTCCTGTCCCATCAGAGGGTCACCAGAGACACTGAGCCCTCCCCAGATGAACATTTACTTCCTGCAGGGATTTTCTCTGGCAGCACCCAACGTGCCAGACTCCATGATGGCAGGTTGCTTTTACACACAAGTGATGAAATGCAGAGTATAAACTGGGATTTTTCACTCCTGATGGCTATCGGATAAAGAAAAACAACTAGCTTTCTTCTGCCCTCTCTGTTCCCAAACAAGAAGCATTTATTATACATTTTTTAATTAAGATTTAGGCTGATAAAGCAAAATTGCTGCCTCACCCTGTACTGCTTTTGTTGAAAAGACAGCTGAACATGATTACTAAAGGAAAAGTTTTGCCTTGATGATCTATTCTTCATTCTTTAATTGTGTTCTTCGCTGATGTCCAATAAAATAATAGAATGTAAATCACAGCAGCCTAAAGGCTCAGGGCAAGATTCCCTGACAGGTGGCCTTGGAGCAGGCAGGGATTAGGGAAGATTCCTGCAGTGTGACTGAAATTGTCACATTCTGACTTCGTCAAATTTATGTGAAAAAGAAAATCATGGAGTCTTTGCACCTGAAGCTATAAAGTGGCTCATGCTCCCTTGAAGCAGAGCCAGCACTTATTTGAAATTCAGTCCACCTCAGGGACCATCATTTGAACTGAATAATAAAAGCCAAATTGAGGCAAATTCACCCCGTGTCAGGGGCAGATGTGAAAGGCTTGTGTTGAATTTTTCCTATGTTTGGTGTGGTTGTTTCTACCCTATGTTGGTATAACCCTGATGCCAGTCAGGAGATCCACAGCCATATCTTTGTGTTTAAAGAAATGGTAAACCCGTGAAATGGCAAACCCATGTATTTTCCAAGAAAATTTGATGGATTTTTTTTCTGTGTTCCTTTGGGAAGAGGAGTTGAGTTCAGTAGGAAATCTAAATTTGAAAGCTTGTGTAAAACATATTTAAGGGCTTTTTGTTTTCAAACAATAACATTCCCGAGAAATATTAAAAAGAAATACATATATTTCTTTCTTGTTTATTTTTTTGTAATTTTTAGATCAACACCCGTCATTTTCATTAGTGCTCTGTGACCCAGTTCATCACTAACATGCTGAAAATTAAACATCCACTGAAGTACTTCACTAAATCAGGGGTTGGAGCTCCCTAATGACAAGTACATGCACACTCCACCAGCCAGCCATAAGATTTTTTTGCATCTATTTATGTCCTTTTTTCCCCCAGCGCAGAAAACGATGCCAAGATGCATTTTGCACTGGCCTACCGCACACTGAGATTTCCCCTGCTCCCAGACCCCTGACAGAGAGCACTTTTGCTTTCATTTATTACTTTAATATAACTTTTTTTTTTCCTTCTGTGTTTCACAACATTTAGCAACTTCTTGCCGGCTGCGATCGCCAGGGCCCCGTTTGGCATCGCGGTGGACGAATGCCAGGCATGCTCCACCAGCCCCTCCTGACCTGTGGGCAGGCTCTACCCAGCCTCTCTCACCTCTTCCCTTAATTTTTTTTTTTTAGTAGAGCTGGGTGAAGCCCAGTTTTTCCATCTCACAAGGGCACTTTGTGATCGTGGAGCTGCTTTTCCCTCTCCATCTCCCTCTGAACCAATGGGTCTCACTCGAAATGAATGAGTGGGAGAGAGAAAGGAGGAGAACAAATACCTTACAGTCCCATGGTGAGGGAAGTGCTCAGGCTGCCAGCTCTCTAGGCTCCATTCCCAGCTCTAAAGGCTGTGCCTTTCACATCCCAGCTGGCCTCCCCACCCCAGGCTGCAGGATGCACTGGGCTGGGGTGAGCACATACTCCCTTTCTGTGCACGACCAAAAATTCCTCTTTGCAAAAAAAAAGTGGGAGCAAACCCATCACGTTCCTCCAAAGAGTTTCCATCTCAATGCATTGGTATTTTTACACCTCCAAAGCATTTCATGAGAGCTTTCCAGCTCATTCCCTCCTGTGGCCTTTAAAAGCCATGTCAGTCACCCAGAGCTGTTTCAGTAGCTGGTCCCAAAGGAGTTGGTTCAACTCCATTGATTCCAGTGGCACCTCATTTGTATGGATGAGTGTTTTCATGTCTACAGATACATGTAATGGTTTGGAAGACATTTATGTGCCTGATATAATTAAACCCAGTGGTTTTATATTCCTTCATATTGGCATAGTGGAGATGTTATGAGAATACCAGCTCTTGCCTTATGGAAAAGTCTTACAGAATTTAAGAAGAAAACAATAACCATTCTTAGGCTTTGGAGGTTTTTGAATAGGATTTAAAACGGAATTACATCATTGCAATACTATAGAATGTCTTAAAAAGTCTTTGCAAGAGGCGATCATTCTCTATCAAATTTTGAAGATTACACAGCCATTTCCATAGATTATTTCTTTTCTCTCCAATTCTACTGGTTGCAGTCCTATTAATTTCTGAGGGGTTTTCCCACATGGCACGTATTATTTTGGCCCTAAAACTACTCCCTGAGGCAAAACAGGCCATGAAAGACACACAGCTTCAGTTCAGCCCAATGAAATCCCATTAGCTTCCAGAAAGACTGAGTCAGGCTTGCAAAATCATTTTGTGTCCTTGTTCCATACATGCACTCCAGTGCTGTGCACATGGATGTTCCCTGCCCTGTGGAGAGCAGAATCCTCAGTCCCAAATCTGAGATATTTGAGTTCCTGAGTGTGGTTCAGGAGGCGTGCCAGAGCCCATCACACTTGGTGGCATATTGAAGAGATTAGTGGTGTGATCAATTAAAACGTTTTAAATTTGAATCAGCTTTTTCTTCCAAGCTCCCCCTCCTTCTCTCTGTCCCCCTGCCTCATCCCTCCCATCTGTGTTGATGATGTGTTGTGAGCCACCACATGCTCTCCTCCTCCTGCCTGCAGGGCCAGTCCTGGGTCAATCTTGTGGCCATTTGGGGCTTCCCCTGTGTCCCTGTCCTGTGCCCACCCATGCTCAGCCACCCTCAGGAGCATCCTTCATCCACACTGGTGTCCCATGGAGCCCATGAGGTTAAAGAAACCCCCCTGACCATCAGCCTTGGCCAGGAGCAGCCTGACCTCTCCCCTTATGAGAAGCTGTTCTCCAAAGAGCTGCAATCAGCACTAATCAGGACTGATCCTCACGGGCTCCTGTGTGTTCCCTGTGCTTTGGGATACCAGGAGTGCACTTTCCTGCTTGCTGCTGGTGTGCTGTGGTGGGTGGGTGGGATGTCTTTCAGCTTTCACCTTACCATTGACCTTATGATTTATTTTGGTTAACCTAAGCCTACTGAATTCCAGCCCTTCTTGTAGAGCCTGGTGCAACCTGCAGCACACCCCCAGCCTAATTCGGGTAAGCACAACGTACGGCTTCGCTTTCCTTCATTTTGCAGTGATTTATTTTTTCTTCTCATACCCTTATGAAAGTGGACACCGCCCGTGGATGGTGGGGTCAGACTTCACCTTCTATTGCATGTGCTTAAGTAAGCAAATGTCTTTGAGGGAACTTCAAAGCAGGGGATTGAGAGCAGGGCAGATTTTTAGCTGTGGAATGAACAGCTTGGCATGTTGAGATTGAACCCCAGCACGGTGCTGGATGTGTGGGTGTCTTGGATGTAGCAGGCTGTAATATTAGCCCAGAAGAAAGCATGATTCTGGCATAGGTTGGTACAGCTGCACTTTTGCCAGTGGGCTGATTTTGGTTTCCAGAGGAGGAGACCTAGTCCTTAATCTGTCATTTGAGATTTTAAAGTCATCCAATGTGGGGTGTAGAATGTCTCAACCCGATTACATTGCACAAAGAGTGGCCAGACCCCTCATTTCGAGGAACCTACACCATTTTCTTCCAGAAGAGCATCTGATCCCTTAAAGTCTGGCTGGAAATCACTTAACAGTGGGAATTTATTCCTATAACAGCACAAATAATTTACAGCGAGGCTTTTTCCATTATTATTCTGCTGCATTTCTTCGAGATATAAAATTATTTTATATTGCATATTTTCCCATGCCCTTTCCCTGCTTACACTGCCTGCCTCGACTCGTTGCTAATGACGTTTGTTGACAAGCTCAGCGCATTTTGATAAGTCTTCTGCCAAAGTGTCTCTAATAAAAATAAGAAGAATGACAAGTGGAACAGCGCAAAGAGGATTCCAACAGCAACAACCGAAGGTTAAAGCAGCATAAAACAGGGGGAAAACATAACAAAAACAGAACACAGTGAGCCCAGATTGCCTTTGTTAAGAATATTTAATGCTTAATTTTGTTTTATAACTCTGGCTCTCAAGCTATCCGTGCAACTTAGATTCCCTTGTTTTGCAGTTGTAGGAATTTGCCTTCAGTTCCTGTTGGGGCAGGGGGAGCTCTGTGTATGTATTTTGCACCTTCAGTCTCTGGCCTCGTTGGTTTTTGGTCTTCTAAGAGTCAGAGCAAGGATGTGTCTCCTGTGCACGTGGCTGGAGAAGGCTGGAGGCTCACAGCCCCTGAGCACAGCTCCCTGCCAAAGGAAGGATCCCACAGCCCTGAGGTGGGGCAAATACAATGGGCAGTGTGCAGCCAAGCATTTGGGGCATTTCCTGGTCTGGCACATCCAGTTGTGCACCAGCTGGGGGTCCATATCTGCACAGCTGGGAGAAGGGGTGAGAAGCTGCTCAGAGGGAGAAGTTCCCAGGCAAGGCACCAGCTGTTCCTGGCAGGGTGCTGAAGCAGGGAGTTGGAGCAACCCTCAGCCCTTACTCCTCAACCCATGGACCCCTTCCCTGCCTCCTCCACCATCACTGTTTAGTTTTGGAAGGCACCTGTGATTTCTCAGCTCTGTGCCTCTCCCTCCTCCACATGAAAGAAGAAAATCATTCCTGAGTGACTTTGCCTCTGTTTGTCACAATTGTTAAGTGATGATCTCTGCAGGACAATCAGGGTGGTTGGCTGAGGTTTGTGTCTTAGGGATGTAAGGAGAAATAAATGTACAACTGAACCAGCAATGGGTGGTTTGATGGGAGATTTCAGGGCAGGCAATAAATGCATCTCCTCTTGTTAGACCTTGGTGCCGTCAGCTGGGATTGAGTGCAGGGAAAATTAGTGACAGAACCATTTAATACACATGAAATAGCCCTGTTTGAAATTCTGGAGCTTTCTGCTGAATTTAATAAATCTTTTCAGCTCTTTTACAGAACGCTTTGACAACCTTTTCAAAGATGCAGGAAGGCCAACAGCTTTAAAGCCCTTGGCCCAAGACCCGGGCTGAGCACAGCTGTGTCTGACCCCACCGTGAGAACCAGAGAGGGGCTGAATTCTCCATTTGTTAGCGCTGGGAAGGTCCTGGTTTGGCTGTTCTCCACTGTGAAAAGTCCCTCTTTGAAGCAATGAGGGCTGAAGTTACAGGTGTCCCGAGGCTGGGATCAGGGACAGCAGCAGCTGCAGGGAGGGGTGGCCCCACTGCCGTGTCCCTGGTGTCACCTGTGGACCCTCACCAGGGCTGCTGTCCAGGACAATTTTAGCAGCTCATGGGAACCACCATTTGAAAACATGTTATAATGTAATGCCTTTTAGTCAGGAGCAGAGGATTAGATCTGGATTCCTCTCCTCGTGCCACAAAAGATAATTTTAGTGCCCTTGAAGCCAGCTGGGTTTTCTGCAGAGGGGAGGACTCTGCCCTCTCCTGTAAAGTTTTTCCAGCACTGCCCACATCAGTGCTGTGAATTACTCCTTCTGCTTGTCCAGTTTTGCACTAATGGAATTTTTGGAACTTGTTCAAGCAAGTTCAGTTTTTTAAAGGGAATTTAAGCACCATTTTTCTTTGGAATTAAGCTCAGGCTCTTTTCCTGCCTGACACCAAGCTACCAGCTCTGATGGGGTCTGTGTATGAAAGTCCCTCAAGTCATGGGGGCGTCTTAGCCCTACAACAAAGTACAGGTGTGTGGGTCCAGGGCACATGGGCATCATCTTGGAGGATGTTGTAAATGTTGTGGGGATGGTGAACCCTTTGCTGTGCTCCCAGTCTTTCCATGGAGCTACAGGGACACTTGGGATGGTGCTAAACTGAGCTCCCAGGGGATGACAGCATCAAGGACTCAGACTCTGAGTCCTTCTTGACCAGATTCTATGCTCAAGGACATTGATTACAACTATTCTAGATAAAACTATGATTTCTGTTGGATACCTGATGCCTCAACAGGACAATCCTGTCCTACAGAGAACCAATACTAGAAGGATAAAGCCCAATCCCAAACCACTTTTGAGCAATACCCTCGGAGCCAGGATAGTGTGGAAGGATTTTATAGTTTAAATGTGCCTGGGTGCCCAAAATAGGAGTGCAGGCATCCATGAACTCAGCAGGTAACAAGTCTCTTTGCTTTTAGAGGTGGGTGTTGTCATTGCTTGGCTTTGTGGCACCAGCACCTGGCTTGCTGGAATGGGTTTGTGTCTGCCTTTCCTCTCCTGGCTCTTTGGAGGGATCCAGTGGCTGATGTCACTCAGGTCTCATCCCTGCCCTGCAAATCCTACATTTCTCACCACCTGCAGCTCCCCATGGATGTTGACTTTGGTGGCATTGTGCTCCTGCTGGCACAGACCTTGGATCCCACATTTGGTGGAAGTGGGTCTCAGCCTTGGGGCTGATCCTGGCTCCAGGAAAGATCTGGGCAGAGAGGCTCTGCCATGTTGTGCTGGGACTCAGACCCTACCCAAGCATGATATGGTGCTTTCTCCTTTCTTCCCTTCATAAAAGGTTAATTTATGGTTAATTTGGTTGCTTTGCAAACTTATATCAAACATCTTCATTTTTACCCTGTGAAAATAGAATTGTAAAAAACAAAAAACAAAAAAAAAAGGCAGCTGAATTTCAACAAGTTTGAATCAGAAAGCTTTCTTTTCTTTTTATTTGAAACATCTCTTTAAAAAAATCCTCTGAAAAAGATCTGCTTTTCGATCCAAACTTTTTGTTTGGTTTTGTTTTTTTTTTTTTTCCTGGAATATCCTTCAATTTTCCTAATACAACCAAGAGTATCTTTCCTGCCTCTCCTCTAAAAACAGTCTGTAAAGAAAATATATAATCTAATTTTGGGCTGAGCAAAGCCATTGATTCATCTCAGCAGAAAAAGCTGCGTGCTTCTTAGTTCTCCAAAGAAAATCTCTCTTTTTTTTTCTGTCTCTATTTCTCTTTGTCCCACGGTTTCCCCCCTTTGTTCCATAAGGTCGACTTGGGACAATTCCTCCCCTCCCCAGTTTTCAGTATTACACAAGTGGACCAGAAAAAACAGCCATTCAGCTGCTCCAACCACAGTCTAAATGAGAATGAGAAGATATTTCAGCTGTTTCTCTTGGTTTCCATTTTTTCCCAGTTTCTGGCTCAGTAGCTCCCAGAACCTATTACACTAATTGTTCTTTTCCAAAATCCGACTGTCAACAAAAGGCAGGGAACCAGTTTAACAATTTCAACTGGAATTTCCAACTACTTTGGTTCATTCCTGGTTTTGATTTTCACAAGCTTGTTTGCCCCCCGAGAAATTTGACATTTTGAGATATTTCCCAAACTCAGAGTTGGTCCCATAAACTCTTCCTGCGACAAACATGAAATTCATTATCACAAGTGACACTTCATAGTGGGGCAGATACAAAAGTCTCCCTCGTTATACAACTTCCAGTCTGTGATGGGAGAATTAAAGTGTGGAATTATATGGGATCAGGACGAGGGTGAGCCAACGGTGTGAGCTCCTCAATGCAAACCCAACTCCTTGGGTTTTCAGAGGAACTTTTCTTCCACGTATATACCTAATTCCTGGCCAAAATTTCCCTTTCCAGCCAAAATGTCCCTTTTCCAGCCAAAATTTGTCTTACAAATGCAATGCACATGGTCAAAGGGGATGCTTGGGCTTTGTTCAAGACAATTGTTTGTCAATATGTTTTCCCAGTGTTCCCCTAATGGGAAAAGCCTCTCCCAGCAGTACTTTAACTGCTTGGTTGTGTCCAGGATGCTGAAACATGTGGCAAAAACAACAAACTGGTACAATGACTTCTTTATATTATGGGCACTGAATTGTTTGAGTTATTGAGTGAAGTCACATCAGTGTTTATCTACATTTTGTGTCACCCACTGGCACACTCAGCTTGCAGTAAATAGAATAAATCAGGTGCTGAAAATTAGGCACTTGCTTAAGGACTCTGTTAAAATAGAGCCTAAATGCTACTGCAGATTCAGGAGGGGCTTGAATTTTCCCTAGCACAGAGGTGTGGGAGTGGGATATGGGAACCTCTGCTTGGGCAGCCCCTGTGAGACCAAACCAAAACCAAGCAGAGCCCTTCTCAACCATTTTGTTCTCATTTCCCTTCAAATTTCTCCATTTCTCTCTTTTGTCTCCTCCAGCCCAGAGTATCTGATAAAATGGAACAAACAAGAGCCCAGGGTAATTGTTTGCAGCTCTGGGGAACTTTTTTGTGACGTGTCCCAGAGCTTCTGCCGCGAGCCAGGCGTTGGCAGCTGGTTTCACTTTGGAGCCGTGTAAGCCCAGGCAGTTGTTACACATTTACAGACCTTGTCACTCTGGGGCTCTGCCTTTGCACCCTCCTCGCTTTGCTCTCAGTTGCTTTTCTTTTTATTAACCCCCCCATTTTTTGGGATTTTTTTGTTTTGGTTTGGTTTTTTGTTGTTGTTTTTGTTTTGTTTTGTTTTTGTTTGTTTGTTAGTTTGTTTTTTTGTTTTTCCCTTCCCTTCCCTTCCCTTCCCTCTCCTCTTTTTGTTGTTTGCAGAATGAATAAACATCTTTTCATAGGCAGGAATAGGGTCCTGGACACTCCTGGCTGCTGCTCTCCCTGTGCTACCACTCCTCCATGTGAATAAATTTAGCAGGGGGTCCAGGAGCTAAAATAGGAAGCACATGGTTTTGTGACTTTACAATTGAAATAAAGAAATCTAATATGACAGAAGAAACATGTTGTTTATAGAACTACAGATTTCAGTGAAGGCCATCCCTACCAAATCATAATTAAAATTACCATAATGACCCCTGAGTTTCATTTGTTGGGCTGGGAGGAAGGAAAATACAGATATTTTCAGTGGGTTCTGCTGAAACAATTTATTGAGAGCCACAGCTGGTTTTAATGTGCTGATGAGCTGGGAAAATAGTCAAAATTGTACTCCAGTCAAGTGACTGTGTAATATCTGAGGGCAGAACCAGACCAAAATCGCTGTCATTTTATTTAATCTAATGAATAGTGTTTTGTAACTGCAAAACATAATTGCTCTGCACATATGTTACATGCACACTTCACTAACAACATCGACAGTGCCACCAGTGGAACAAATGAAAACACTTCCAGTCTGATTTATTTAACCCTTCCAAATTTTTTAAGGCTTCTTTGGAATAAACCAAATATTTGGTATGAGGATCTTCAGCAACATGCATGCAGGCATAGGAAGGAAACTTGTGTTCCTTGAAATAAAAATAATGGAATTTTTTGCAAGAAAGACATTTTTTACAAAATTATTTCTACCTCTTTAAGTAGATTTCAGGTTTTACACTGGATTTGCCTTTGAAGTCATAGACACAAAACTAATCAACTTTAAAATTAGCACATTAAATTAATGATTGCTGGAGTTGGCAGGCTGGCTGGAAAACCAGGACTCTTCTGGCATTTTCATTTGGAAAAAGCTTCAAAGCTACTGCCTGTGTTTGACATTAGAACTAAGAGATGAAGAGAGAGGGAGAAAAAAGGAAAATGCCTCCCAAATATCAGGTGCAAAGCAAATTTCATGGGACAGAAAACCCCACACTGTGTTTGGAGCCCCAGATCTGGAGAAATCCCTTAAAGCAAATCTTTTTGCAAACCAAGATTTTGTCGATTGTTCATTTTTTGGGGTTTTGTTTGGGTTTGTTTTGTGGTTGTTGATGTTGCTGTTGTTTTTCTTTAGCATTTGTATGTGAAAGCAAACAAGGGAATGGTTTTGGGGAAGCAATAGAAGAAGCCACATAATAATTCCTAATAAATCCATAGCTGTGCCTTCCCTAGAAGAAACACACATCTGCAGGAATAACCAGCTTGTGTTATGAAGACACTGTTTGATTTGGCTAAACTTGCTTAAAAATCTGAAATCTGCTCCTTCCCTGAAGAGCCTCAGACTTGCTCACCCACCTTATGACCAAAACCAGCAGCTCAAGCATTTTATTGCACTTTTTGTTTTCCCAGTAAAACAAAGCAAAATTTTCTGGGAAGGAGGGGCCAAAGGAAAAAAAAAAAAATACCTGCTTTATACCTTCATCAGTAGAAAATGAATTTCTCCCTCTGCTATGAGGAGCCAGCTGGGTGTGGGGTTGGTGATGGAAGACAGCTGCAAACAAATGAGCTGAGTGAATTAATGTAGTGTGTGATGGTGGAAAAAGAGCTCAGCTCTGCAGGACGGGTTTGGTTATCACGGGGTGAGCAGGGCTAGAGAGGGGCAGCAGAGACTGCCTGCAAGGTCAGCTGCAAACTGTGCACGAGTGCTTAAAAAAAGAAGGAAAGGATGTCACGAGAGAGAGGAAAAACGGAAGAGAATATGCATTTGGAGCAGAAAAACTGGCAAAATATGAGTTGCTATAAGTTGGATTCTTGTTTTCTCGAGTGGATTTGGCTTCAGAAGCAATTAGCTTCTTGTCACATGCTGGGGCAGCTGTGCCAAACAGTTCAACAACACATTATTTTTGTCATTGCACAAAAGGTGATATTGAGCCCAGAATAACTGTTTCCATTTATGACTTTGGCTTTTGGCCTAAGCTCAAAGGAAGTGAAGGAAAAAAAAAAAAAGAAAAAAAGTGATATCCTTTTCTGAAGGTCTTGGGGCACTTGAGTCTCAGATGTTGGTGTACAAGAAAGTTTACCAGGGTCCCAGTGTCAGTAGAATTTATTGACAGTTTATTTATTCCCAATAGCTTTATTTGGGTTGTTTGGCTGTTCACTGGGGGAAAACCCAGCACAGAAGCCATGTGGGATCAGGAACTGAGGCCACAGTGGTTCCTTAGTCCTACACCTACCTAAGCCATTTCTAAGGTGTCAGCAACTTCAGGAGGAAGAGGAAGACTGAGTGGCCAAGATTTGTGTATGCTACCAGCCCAGCAGCTCTAAGCATTATTCCAGCCTCCACTGAGGCACAGAAAAGTTTCTGAAGCACTCCAGGAAAATATTTTGTTCCCTTAATGTGCTCGCATGACACGCCGAGAGGGGTGACAGAGTTCCTGCCTGCTAAAAGGAATTAGTGTTTAACCTGAATATTGATTAAGCCAACAAATCATGCTGACCAGGCTGCAATAACCAGAGGTACCCACAGGGATAAATGCCAGGTAAAAGAGGGGTTTTGCTTGCAGAGGAAGGGAGAGCACACTCAGGCTGGGGGTATATGTGGAAATGGATTTAATAAACACCTACTGAGCCTCCCTTCTACTTCCCTGCCTGTAAATATCCACCATGGTATTTTAATCATGATGTTTTTAATAATACAAGAAAATCGTGTTAATAATTCCATTTTGGAATGTTTCTGCTTAGTCAACTCCAGGGCAACAGTTAAACTTGACACGACAGTGTTTGCTTTAAAATTGTGTGGACCATGCCAGTCCATGGGGGTGATTAATTTGCAGGCTAATTAACAAATGTCTAATGTAAATTTAACATTCACTTTGACTTACATTCCTGCAACCCAAACTTCTTTTTGATTGGGGTAGCTGTAAGTGGAAGCCAAATATTTTCCTTGGTGGAGCCAAGGGGATGGCATATGCTACTCGTTTAGATTTCCATTTCCTTTGCATCTTTTCAGGGGCTGAAATTCAGGCGTTAACATTTCCGAATACAAAGTCATTTTTGTATGAAAATTTGCAAATAACCCCCCCAAGATTTTGTAGTGCTACTAGAAACCGAGTTCTTTCATTGGCAAAAAAAGGATGTGCCCTGTGAGGTTCTGCTTGTTCCTTCTTCCCAAATTCCTGGTAAATATGTAATTACCCAATTTGGCTTTAAGAGAACTTTCCTGTGCTGAGCATCCCTGTGAGCTGGAGAGCCAAGCCAAGCCATTGCTCAATGAAGAGGAGCTTTGGCTCCTGGTCACCTCAGCTTCAATAATGTCCCCATTCTCCCAGATGGTGCCTTTTTTTTTTTTTTTTTTTTTTTCCCTCCAGCNNTTTTTTTTTTTTTTTTTTTCCCTCCAGGCATTTAAGTTTCTGGAATATGGTAACACTGACTGTGACATAAACAGGATCATAGCTTTCCCAAAGGCCCATGTAAGAAAATAAACAACTTTATCCTGGAAAGAGAAAGCAGGCTCCTGCAGCTGAGCAGAAATATACTCCCCTATGGCTGGGAAATGCTGGGTAAATGATGGCAAAAGAAAAATGAGACACTTGAGGGGGTTTGGAGGTGTAAGGCTAAGGTTTGGGGTATCAAATAGTCTGGACTTGGATGTCTCCTGTCTCTGGGCTGTGCACCATGAGCCCTGTCTGCTGCTCAGGGAGCAGCTCCTGGCCATTTCCTCGGCTTCTGGAAGGTTCCCTGTGTAGGAAGGGGACTGCCCACGCTCACCAGTATTCCTGGCAAACTCTGGTGCACGTTTGAGTCCTCACAGGAGCTGTCCAGAGGTGGCAAACACAGCCAGTGTGAGGCTGGATGTAGGAAACCTGTCCCTCTTCCAGAGCCTTCCAGCTTCTTCCTCAACATCCTTCTCATCAGGTTGGACTCCCAGGCTGAAGGGAAAGGGTTTCTGGCCTGGACACCCACCCCATATGCTGCAGCAAGAATTGGTCACCTCAAATGCTGGGAAAACCCATGCTAAACATCCATAATTTCTTTTTTTTTTTAAGGAAGGATTGCAATTGTATGGAACATCTTGGCATTGATGTCCTACTCCAACTGGCTAGCATTTCCTGTCTCCCTTGTGGGGAAATAGTTTCTTAATGGAGCTGGATTTTGGGAAGCCTGTCCCAGGAAGTGTGAGACAAGGAGCTCAGGCCTCTCAATGGTATTTCTATCACTTCTGCTGTTTCACATTGCAAGCTTGGAAAGGTGACAGGGACCCTTTTTCTCAGTTTCCAACTCATCAAGGCAGAGCAAAAGCTGCTGAATCCCATCAGGGTCTGCTGTGAAGAGCAATTAAGTCATGTTCCTGAAGAGCATGGGAATTACCTGATGAAAGCCATATGCTGATGCTGGGCTCATCTAACACAGGTTTGATTTCAGGATTGTTTGGAAATGACCCAGTGGAGAGAGGGAAGGCTTGTGAGGACTCCTGAGAAATGCCTGCACAGGATCAACCATCATCCTTTTTCATCAGGAGAGAGATCCAGGCATATCTGAGGGGATTTAGTTTAGAAATGGCTCTGCAGTGTCTCGATAACATCATTCTGGTGTGATTTCCAGCACCTCCTGGCTGCAGCCCTGTCTCAATGAGCTGCAGAGACCTCTGAAAATGTCAAGGGGGTTACCAAATTTTGAAATCTCTTGGTGATGTAAACGCACTTTCCACTTAGTTTTGTTGGAGGTTTGGGCCAGGTCTGTGAGTTGAGTTTGGAAAATCCAGGTTTTGCTGTGAATTTTGCGGCTCAGTGCTGTTGCTGAGACACCTGAGAAGAAGGACACAGAATATTCACAGGGGCTTTCTCTGGTGAGGGAGGGATGCAGAGCCATGAAACACCACCTTGTTTTGTCAGCCAGCAAGGGAGCTGTGCTCTACCTGTGTGTATTTATGTTTGGGCTGGATGTATACATAAAATATTTTTGCCCCTGCTGCACGTTTTTCCACCTTGGTGAGGTTGGAGCTGAGGAAACGCGAGCAAAAATTTCTTTTTGCAGCTCCCAAAAAAACAGAGTGCCTTTTTCAGATGAAAAATTCATGCCATCATTAGTGCTGACTGGTGTCTCCTTGACTCCTGTGCTCCCTCATGGCACAGGGAAACCTATAGAAAGAAATTTGGCTGGCTCTTGAAAAGCATAAATGAGAGGAACTGGCTGTGGGGAGAGTTTCTGAGGGCTCAAGGAGGAGTTCAAACACTTCGTTCTTCAGCTGCTGGAGATAAAAGTCCTGGTACATTCAATTCCCACTTTCTGCTGCTGCCAATAAGCAGGGGGGCTTCTTCCTCAGCCTCTTGCCACCGCAGAAATAACAGAGATAAAGCTAGCAAAATAAATAAACGCTTTGTGGCTGGAATAGATAATAATTTCACCAGCTGAATATTAAAATATCAAAGCTCAAGGAGAGGATATATAATTATGGCCTTTGAAGTTCAATAAAGGTCTGTTTCATCAACGCTGTAGCTGGTATTTCAAATGCAAAGACAGAATGATAATATTGCACTGGCATTTCTGACCCACTGAGAATATGCCAGGAGGAGAAGGAAGCCCTTTAAGACAGAAGCCATCTAGACAGGGGCTGATTCATTATCCTACCCCAAAATGATCCATCCTTGACAGAAGAATGTTGCTCAGCATCATTTCTCTCCTTTTTACTCCTGCCATATTTTGATTTAAGAAAGATTTTTTGGCCTAGTACGAGCAGGTGATGTGAAACACTGAAATGAAGGGGCTCTCCTCCAGTTATACTCCAGTTATAAATATTCCCATATTAAAGAGATCCAAATCCTTCAGTCCAACAAACCATGGCTGAACTTTATTTCTTTGGTGCCAATTTCTGAACCAAGGTTAAAAACCTCAGCAATGTCTCTTTGTGGTGTGAATTTTTGACTTCACCCCATGGCAGGTAAAGAAAAATCAACGTTGAGGCAGGACACAGAGTTCTGATACAAATTTTGTTCAGGAATATCACCTTCTTCATTCTAGAGGCACTGCCTGCTGCCTCCAGGCTTGTGGAGCTGCAGCAGTGGTGGATTAATCTGATTCTCACCTCACTTCCCAGGATGCAGGACAGCATCTGGCACATTGCTGGAGATGAGCCCTGGCTCATCCAAAGGCTGGAGGGGAAGATTTTTGGGCTCCCAAAGGCACCACATCACCTTGGGTAGGAAGAGTTTTTGAAAGAATAAGATACTTTTTTTTTTAATGTTTAATTTTCGGGAATGTTAAAGAAAGATGTTTCACTGTGATCACAATGAACTAAAAAAACCCTTTGCTGAGGGTAAACTAGGCTGGAAGAAAAGCTGTTAAAACCAACTGAAGGTTTATGAGTGCCCACAGTGTTTATACCATGCGGTTCTTGTACTCAGAAGAGTTTACTACATTAGGTTATTTTATTTTTTAATAGACTGTCGTCACATTTGGGTACATTTTCCATTTTCAATTAACATCCAGGCCAGTTTTGTGGTTTGGGAAAGACAAGCAAGAGCCCTCAACTACATGTCAGTGGAAGAGGAGCTTTTATTTGAGGGTAGGGATGTTGAATGACCCCACAGCTTCCTGTGAGTGTTTTAATAGCAGGACTTTCCCACCTGGTCTTGGCTGGAAAGTCAAGCTTGTGTGCTCATGTAGAGGCCCAGTAAATGTGTGGGCAGAGTGTCCATATCCAATTTCCTAGGTAAAGTGTGTTACATTTTGTTTTTGGTTCAAAGTGGGAATCAGCCTGTGGGGAAGAAAGGGTCTTTCTCAGCACACCTCACACTCATGGGAGGTCCTGAACTTGATGTTTCAAACTTCCCAGAGCAGTATAAAAGAAAGTAAAGTTTCTGAACGAGGTAGGTGATTTTGCTTTTCAGCATGCATGCTTGGTGGTGTGCAGGAGATCTAAGGGTATGGTGCTGGTTGGAAAATGTCAATAAATTTTTGCCCTGACTCCAGTGAATGTTTGCATCAATGACTTCCAGGCTGGCATTCCCTGCTGATCAAACCATCATCTCTTCAAGGATGGGAGACTCCATTAATGCCCTTACAAAAGGGCTCTGGTGCTTCTCAGCATTTCTCAGAGCACCTCAATACAAAGCATGTCTGACTTTGGAATGATTTACTGCATCTAAAAAGGCTGGATGGAGCTCTGAGTGACATGATCTAGTGGAAGGTATTTCTGCTGGCAGTGGGGAAGAATAAGATGATTTTTAAGGTCCTGTCCAACCCAAACCATTCTATGACCCTTGCTGTCACCCAAATTCAACAATGTTTTGAAGATTATTTATATCTTGTTGTAAGTCAGGGTGCACTACCTGGGGTTTAGAATTACACTTTAGCCAAAAAAGTTCTGGGTGTGCTTGGGTTTCTTTTTCAGGTAATTTTTTCTCTCTGCAGAAGGGATGATTGGGAATGTGTGAATAAACATCAGTTCTTGCTTGGACTGGATTTCTCTTGAGACACACTGCTCTGGTTCCCTTCCTCCCTCCCTCTCATGCTGTAGAATTTGAGGAGTCCTCTGTAGTCCCCTTTGATGGGGGTGACAAATGGGGTCACCCCCATTTTGACACTGGCAGCCTCCTCTCTCTGCATCCCTCTGCACAAGCCAGGTTTATCCATCAAGGATGCAAATGCAGGGGGCTGTGGGTCCCCTGGGAAAGCCTCTTGGTCCCCCCACCCTGAGCTTGTCAGCCCTGACTGTGCTCTGGGGGCTTTCACAGAAGACAAAGAATTCATTCAGGAAGTGTCTCAAATCAAAATCCAAATTATTGTAATGAAATCTAAATGAAACCGTAATAGGAGAGAAATAGCAAACAGGGATTTCCTCTCTTTTATGGTAGAACTGGCAATTTAAATTTAAAAACTCAAAATCAGTGAGTGATACACAGTTCAAAGGAGAGTCAGAGGTCCTGGCTCTGCCAGAGAGGCATTCAGCTGCAGATCAGCCCTGTAGGCTTTTCTCTGCATGTAGACTTTTTTTTTTTTTTTTTTTATCTGTCAGCTGCTTCTCCTAAACCACTTTAAATTAAGTCTTGGTCAATGTCAGAGTTGAGATCTGTTTTATAGGGATGTATTTGTGGAAAAGCATCCAAATACCTGCCTCAGAACTTGTCAGTTATAACTATATTCTCAGCAGACGTTGAAAGCCATAAACCTCATGCTGAGGGCTTTGAATATCACTTAAGAGCTTAAGCCATGTTCTTGGAATGAACTTATGAGAAAAACCCGGAGGAACTCAGCAGCAGGCAGGGGAAACTGCAGCTCTCCTTCCTTTTTTCTAGCTGGGGGGAAGGAATCCCAATGGATAACAACAGCAAGGCCTTTTCCAAACAGGGCAGCACTGACCTAGCAGGAAAAGTCCAGAAAATACTGAAAGTCAAATGTCTTATGTTAAGATGCTCATGATGGAGGGAGAGGTTGGTCAGAATGAAGGGAGAAACACTTCCTGCAGGCTAAAAGAGCTTGTTAAAACCAAACTAATTGCTTGGCCCTGAAATTATCTGATAGCTGGCTGTCCTTCTTCAGCTGGCTGTGATCCCTTTCTGACACCACAGACAAGAGCAAGCAAGCAGCTCTGATTTACAAATGTCAACGTGGTTTAGGTTAGGGAGTGTTTGTAATAATTATGAATTGCCTTCATGGTTTGTTTGCTTTCCATAGCAGTTGGGAGAAGACAGCAGCTGACAGCTGTGGAAATTTCTGGTGGTGTTCCCCTCGTACAGGACAACATGGATCTAATTAGCGTGTGCCAGCAGCACTGTATTATTAAATTAATAATAATTAGAGAGCTATTTGCACCTGTGCTAATGTAACACTATTTATCCCAAAGTGTGTTAAAGCATTAAGCCTTCCAAGTCTCTACTGACACCAGCTTTACAAATGGGCAAACTGTGACAAGAGGCTGAGGCTTTCCCAGAGTTACAAAAAATACTGAAGATCACTGTATCAAATAACTTTTAAAAAAATTCTTTGTTTAATTTTTTTTTTAAGTGCATGTGGAGGGAATCAGAGTTATTGAAAATAAAGCAGACTGTCTGGGCTGTGAACAGATTCTGCTAGTGCTGTGCAGGACAAACACTGGGATTTTTAACAGATCAGCCAAGAGATTTGCTCTCAAAAATCCCTTACAGACCTACTAGGATTCCTTTTGCCCCCTAAGCAACAGAGGAATGGAGATTTTTGTTGAATTGCTATTCTGTATTAGGCTTAGCCAGAGTGATTATTGTTGATATTTTTAGAGGAAGTAGATAGACCATAAGGAAACATGTTGGAGCCTAAACTATACCACATCCACACAAAACATTTGCTGTGGTTGAATATGTACCTCTTGAAATGTGACTCTTTAATTTAATTTCTGTTTATTTTTGGCATTGTTGATGGTAGGAGACAGCAACATCTTTCCTTGAGGGTTGTGTACCGTTCTTGGAAACACAAAAGAAATAAATTTTTACCAGGGAGACACCATTTATTATTATAACTCCCAGATATTTATTTTTATTTTAGTGGGGTAGATAAGGCCAACAGGGGTCAAATTGTCTGTGTGAGGCATCTTATGGGGAAAGATGGTCCATACCTCAGGAAAAACTGCAGATCAATGAATGCCTGGCTTCAGCGAAGTGTTTAAGCATGGATTTAATTGTAACCACATGCATGAGTCCCTTTGATGCTGCATCTCATCGGAAGCTGTGATACAAGACAACAATTAGGAATACTGAGCAATCCTGTGGACCACAGATAGAGAGGGCAGCAAGGAGCTGGGAGGACATTACAAAGAGAGGAAAGATCATGTCCTTTTTCCTTGTTGCTTTGTCTGAAGGTAGAACATTGAATGCCATCACAGTCATTCTGTCCCACGGTGGTCAAAGGAAGCTGACATGCAGGTGGGGATGGCAGTGGGGGCAGCACTGCAGACTGAGAGCACCCTGCCCACGTGTGAGTGCTGGTGGAGCTGGTGGTGCCATTCTTAACCCCCAAAGCAGAGGTGATGGTCAAATGTCTTCCTATATAAATAATTCTCCAGCAGAGGTGCAACTGCTCCACAGGTCAGCATCTCTGGCCAGCTCTAACTGTGTGAGTTTGTGGCCGTGTCAGCAAATTGCTGGTGCTGCCTTGGTCACCAGCTTCAGCTGTATTCTGTTAAAAGGGACAACTTGCACACAGGAGCCTCCTCCATGCCCTTCTGAACTGGTGAGCAGCAGAGTGGCCATCTGGCATTTCCCTGTGTTGGACAGAACTGGGACAGATTGTTAACATCTTCCCTGTGTGGAGCTGAATTTTGCAACCGTCTGCATTTGCCTGTGCTGTCAGGTTCTGCTGGGAGACAGTTATTCTGATCCCGTGTGTTTTGTAACAGATATTGCTGTGCTGGTGAGTCTCTGCTGAGGGACTGTGAGGTGGAATTGCTGTCACTGCACTCAGTGTGTCCAGTTTTACCTGATCAGTGCTGAGGGTTGCCTGAAACCTCTGAGAGCATCATTACTGAATCATTTTGAATCCCTTTTTTCCTTTCCTGCCTTTCTCGTGGTGGGAAGGCCAGAGGAAATGGTGATTTTTGCAGAAGTTATTTGTTCTTTGTGAACCCTCTTGGAATGGACTGATGTGTTCATTCCATGCGCAATGAAACATCAGCACGGTGCCATCAAAGGGACAAGTTCTGCCCTCAAATGAGGGAGTGGGCAAGAAATTCTGAGCTCTGCACATGTGTCTGATGGCCTCATGTGTCTCATCTGCTCAGCATTGAACTCAGAGGCTGAAATCTACAGGCTCAGTGCTGAGAATCTGTCCTGCAGTATTTACGGCTGTTGTTTAACTTTAATCTCAGCTGTTCATTTGCTTCCTGGTTCTCATATAATTAGTACATATTAAACAGGAGCCAACCACAAGAAATATAAAAGGTTAACGCAGTTAGGAAATGTCAGTGGAATGAATACAGCTCACTAATTCATGGGTTCTTTCCATAAATATTTTCACCAGCCAAAATATTGACTTTAACCTTTTCCATCTCCTGCGTGTAAAGCTTTGTATTCCCTTGTCGCAGCAACAAACACATCGGAGCGTGGGGATGGTGCTCAGCACAGGGCAGGCAGTTACAGCCTGCTGTTATGGTATTAATTAAGTGGCAGAGTCAGATTTCACCATGGTAAGGCACACCCAGAGATGGAAAACCGGGATGTAATGAAAATGAGCAACATGGTATAGCTGGGATCACAAAAAATTGTTTAGGATGAGAGTTTGCAGCTGGCCCAGCAAATATCTAACCCAAAAGTGTTTTGCTGTGAGTAGCACAAATGTTTGCGTGTTTGGATTGAAAGATGTGGGTCAGTGTCCTTTATTTTTTCATAAATGGGTCAAGACCCATCCTAAAAGCTGTTTATGTCCTATTAACTCCAGTTCCCAGACCTGAAGGTGACTCAAATGACACAAAACCCTTTTGGTTCTGGTCTCCCAGACTGCTGAGCACTCTGAGCTGGTTTGCACATGTTATGGAGGGGGGACAGGCAAGGTTTGCTACTGAGCTCCCATGGTCTGAGCTTCATTCAAGAAATTAGCAGCTCCTACCTGTGGCTGTTTCATGCTAAAACTTGTCCTCTGCCCAGACTGCCTCAGGATGCTAAATGAGAGGGAATCCACTACTGTTTTCCTTGAATCTCTACCAAACTCCTGCCTGTTTGAGAGGTAGAGATAAATCTTTCCGTGGCTCTGTGGTACTAAACCCAACAGCTACACTCAGGGTTAACTGTCCCCTGGGCCTTCCATGTGTGCATGGGGCATGGCTGCCTGTGGAAAACATGTTATTTCCTTAATCTGCTTCCCTGTGTGCTACCTGTGGTTTCAGCTGATAAGTGTTCTGGATGTTTTCCTCTGGACCATCTCATAAAAGCAGCATGTGCTGTTAGAAAGCAGAGGGCTGCATCTCGGAAATTAAATCAGTCCCTTAAACGACTAAGGACTGGAATGCAATTTTCTCCATGCAGTATTCCTTAGTAGATTTTTTGTATCTCACAGCCTGCTGGGGTGCCTGCACATCCTGGGAGCACGTACTGGGGGTATTTGTGTCACAAGATACAAACAATAAATCACAGAATGGTTTGGGTGGGAAGGAAAGTTAAAGCTCATCCAGTTCTACCCCCTGCCATGGGCAGGGACATCTCCCACCATCCCAGTTTGCTCCAAGCCCTCCCAACCTGGCCTTGGACATTTCCAGGATGGGGCACCCACAGCTTCTCTGGGCACCCTGTGCCAGAGCCTCCCCACCCTCACAGGAGAGAATTTTTCCCCAATATCCATCTAACCCTGCCCTGTGTCAGTGTGAAGCCATTCTCCCTTGTCCTGTCACTCCTTGCCCTTGTCCAAGACCTTTTCCAGGTCTCCTGGAGCCCCTTCAGGCACTGGAAGAGGCTCTAAGGTCTCCCTGGAGCCTTCTCTTCTCCAGACTGTATAAATCTGGGTCCAATCTACATGTGGGTGTACATAGACTTACTGTACCTTTAGAGCCAATTCACTTCACTGGTGTTATATTGGGCTCATGGCAGAAATCAAGATTTGCCTTTAAATGAATATATCTTTTGTAAAAGGAACCACAGTGACAGCCCAATGAGACATGCAGTTGTTTTTTTTATAAGGTTTTATACTGCTTTCATCCTCCTGGGATGTGTGTGCTTCCCATTAGTGCATTCCCCACCAACCTTGTCATGTGTCACAAGTGATTTGCCCTTCTCATCTCTCCCAGAGGAGAACTGGTTCTGAATAGAAACCAGTTAAGTTTGGGAGGGTTTTTTGTTTTCTAAATTTCTGTGCAAGTGCCCCCTGCTCATTGCTTATGCTGGGAAAACAGGGCTGAAGGTTCATCCCTTTCTTTGCCTTTGGGGGCAGGTGAAGTGTGGGGGGTTGCATCAGCACCTGAGACTTTTTGCACATGAAAAAAGCATTCCCAGATCTCACCAGGATCTTTTTAAGCCTCTGGTGCTGCTGTTCTTTACCACTTTAATGGGTTAGAGGTGATCAAGTCACCAGAGTGGAAATGCATTTTTCCATCCCCATACCTTGGGGCATGGCTGGAAAGGGCTGGTGCTGAAGGAGCTCTGGATGCCCAGACTCAAAGCCTTTGAGAAACAGCAGCAATGAGATTTTGAGGCTGAGGTGGTTCTGTTTTGTTTTACATCCTCTCTCCACTATTCCTTGGCAGCACTCTGGTTGAAACCTTCACCTGCCATCTTGTGGGTGCCAGTGACAAAACTTCAGTTCACCTTCCTGAATTATATGGAAAATGTTATTTCTTATCCCTCAAAAAGAGCCAGTTCAGGCTTGGGCATGAGGGTAGGTGCATGGAAAGTCACCTGGCAGTAAAACCAGCATCTGCCTGGAGTTTCACTGTCACATCTACTCCCTGTCATGTTAATTAAGAATTGTTTTTTTTCCCCACTAAAAATCTTCCTGTGAAATCAGCTCCACTGAAAGCCACAAGGGCTGAGTCACTGCACAGACCCTCGTAGCACATAATCACCTAGGGGATTATTTCTTCCATGGAATAGCTGGAAAATCAAGTATGTCTGGCCACTGGAAAGGAGAAGGAATTCCTGCCTGTATCCAAAACCACGGGGAGGTGAGCTGTGGCTGGTGGCCAGCTGCAGAGATGAGCCAGGAAGGCCAGGTGTTCTGTTTCGTGAACACCTCTGGTGTGGGGCAAGGCATCACTCAAGACTTTGTCATCATCTGCTCCTTGGAGGGGCTTTTCTCCTGAGACAGCCTGGGTTTTGGCTCTGAGCTAAATCATGTCAGAAAGGTGTTTCTCATTGTGCCAATTATCATCAAGGAGTGGGGATTAGCTTCCTTTCTTGTGTTGCATGGGGATAATTTGGCATTGGCATCACTTCTGAGTCGTTCTGATTGAAATGATTTAAAAGCTGAGGTCATGGCAGGGCTCCTTGCAAATATCCCCTTCAGCAGCACTTGCTGTTCTGTATTTTCAAGGCATCCCAGAGTGTTTTGACTTTTCCCAGGCAAAAAAAAAAAAAAAAAAAAAGGAAAAAAAGAGAGGGAAGAGGCCCCAGCTAAGCTTGGAAATGCTCATGCTTCTTGCTGGAGAGCAGGTTATTTACTGTTGTTCTTGGCATGGGAGCTTTTCCAAGGCCATGAGCCTGGGTTTGGCTGGGCTCTCATGGGTCCTTGGCACCACAGAGATTCCTGTTTCACCAGAGGGGACAGATGCCCCCAGCCCCACATCAGCACTGACCCGTGTTGGAAAGATGATTTAATTGTCTCTGATAACTGGGCAACCAACCAGATAGATGCCCCCAGCATGCAAGGAGTAAAATCATCCCCCATGGGCTCAGAAAGATTCGCATATCTACTAAAGTCAAGACTAAAGATGCAAAAGTGCATGTCAGCCCTATTTCTAGCTGGGCTGCCAGCGTGGGGATGGTTGCTTTGATCTATGGAGTAGGGAACAACTCCTTATAGAGAGATTTCAGCCTCTATGTGGGTGGGAAATCTGGGAAATCTCCTGGTGGAAGAATGCTAGTCTTGGTATCTTTCATAATAATATGAAATAACTTAAATATGAAAACTTCTACTTTTGCTACAACTGGCATAATATTTCCTTAAATTATGATCCTCTGGATCTGTTTTTTTGTACAGGCCTTTTCATCTTCAGATGTCTTTCCAAATTTTATCTGACTGAACTGCCTTAGAAATACAATAAAATTGAGGGCAAAATATTACCTTTCTTTGTTTCCTCCTAGGTAGCATGTCACTCTTTCATCCTCATTTTGGATGAATGACTCTAGTTCTTCATAAAATTTCTTTTAGCATCCTGGTAAGAATTCCCTCTGGAATAGTTTATCATGTGCTGTAACATGAATATGAGGATAAGATTGACTGCCTTTCAAATTCTAACCTCAAAATTTTCGTCTGTCTTGGAGCCTTCCCCTGGCAGTCATCATCAAAGACCCTGTTAGTGCCTCTGTTGAGCTGCAGGCAGGGGTTTTGTTACAGCAGGAGTGGTCTGGGAGCCAATGTTAATCCTCCAGCTTCCCTTCAGAGGGGGATTTGAATGAGTGCTGGTATTGTGGAGTGAAACCTGTGTAACAGATTATGGACCCTGGTCTGTTCTCCACCACCCCATTGTCGGGTCCCAAGCAATGCAGAGGCTTTACTCACCTCCAAGACTAGACAGCTTTTAAAAATGCTGCTGGCACTCAGTTGATTTCCTCATTTATCAGGGCAAAAAGGCAACAAGAGGGGCTGGAGGTCCCTTCTCCCCTTGGCTGTGCCTGGAGGAACACAGGACTATAAGGTACATAATGGAGTAGCTGTAGCAAGTGGGGAATGTGTCTGGTGCTGGCTGAGGTGGAAACCACAGGGCTTGATGCAGAAATTATCAGCTGAGACTGTTTGGTTTGTGTTTCACAGGGAGCTGGATGGGACCATAACATCCCCTCCTGGATCTAAAAGTCTGTCAAAGGTAAAAATGTGCAATTTATGCCAAACACCTCGGGTGTTCCTGGGCAGCTGTGATAGCTGCATGGGAGCCTGATGGATGAAGAAATGCACTGGAGGTGCTGTGCCTGAAGCATCGTGCATAAGCCCTGACTTATTTCTTCTTTGCAATGAACTTGCAAAATATTTGTTTGGCTGAGATTTCCATGGGAACAAGAGGGCTGTTTTGTACTGGGAGGCACATTTGTCTCTGGGAGTCCTTGAAAACTGGCATAATGTGTGATACATAAATGTTTCAGTGCTGCATGTCATGAGGAAGGGTATTGTGGACCAGCACCAGGGGCTGGAATGTGAAGTGATTTAATTTAACAATCATATTTGCAGAATTGCCCAGTTGTACCCATTGCATCTACTGTCATTGTAAATAAAATTCTCACACTGATGCTGGGTCAGTAGGAAGGCAAAAGTCTGGAGCCATTGCAAGCAGGGCTCTCAGCATCTTTCAGAAGGTGCATCATGCATTCCTGTGCCAGCTCTGCGTGAATGTGACTCTTCTGGCCCTGAAGAAGGGAGTGTGGGCTGAGATAGAGGGGCAGCACCAGGCACCCAGCAGTGAGGCTGGTGTGTTGTGTGTGAGGTGTGTGTGGTTGTGCAAATGTGGGCCCAAAGGAGGGATGTTCCTGCACCTCTGGGCAGCCCAGATGTGCATGGGAAGTGTGCACATGTGAACTGTGTGGGTGTTATTTGTGTAGCATCACAGCCCAGTGAGCAAACTCGTAACCCAACCTCATCACCAGCTGTGGCCAAGCTATGAGAAAATGGTTGAAGCCATGGAGAAAGAGGATACACAGCCCGACTTAGAGGTAAAGTTTTTCCATCTGACTTCAACTGGAGCTTGAACCATGTCCTAAGCTAATAACATTTACACCCATTGCAGGGAGGGGGCCTCAGGTCTGTAATGAGTCTGCAGTTTGTTCCCTGATACCTTTTTAGTCTCTGCCATCTGAGCTGCTCATGCTCTGGACAACCTTGGATGGGTATTTATAGAGCGAGAATGTGTGAAGCCTTCACCCTTCAAACATGTGCTCAGCCTGAGGAGCTGTAATGATTCATGTCCTTGTCTAATGACCACTGATTACATGTGAAAAACTTGGATAAATCTTCTGAGAGGCTTAAAACACGATGTATATTTGGATTCCAAAGAAGCCATATGGGTTGTGACTCATTTCTTCAGATGCTGTTCATAAAAATCAATTATATGGTCACTTTGGCTACCAGAAGGGATCTTTTCCGTTGCCCATTTGTTTCCTAATACTGTATTTTATGACTCTTAGAAAATAATAAAATGCTTACAAATTAGATAATATTTCTGGCCAGAAATGTCTTCCATGGAGACAGATCTGTGGCAGTTTAGTTAAAAGCAGGCTGGAATCCTAGGACACGCTGAAATTTTTAGCATTGATGTGCTAAAAACACCTGGCAAAAGAAAGGGGGAAATGCAAAGCATCTGGAAAAAGAAGGGAGGGAGGGAGGCAGCTGTTGGGTGGTTGGAGCACAGTGGCTCTCTCAACTCTCTCATTCCACGCCCAGCTCATGGAGTCTGATGTTTTCACACCTGATGGCTACAACTGAAAGCTCAAATCATTGCACAGTGATTACCCACCAGCTCCTGCTGTCTGTGCATGGCTGGTGATGGGCAGGGTCAAGGGGTTTGGCTCCCTGGGTGAAGATGTCGGTGGCTGTGGCAGAAGAAGCTCAACTGACTTTGGTAGTTAAAGTGTTAGAGTAATTAAGGGATGCAGAGAATCTGGTTTGTGGAACAAAATGCAACTGAGGTGCACAAAGTCTTGACAAAAACGGTATACTGATTTTAACTGATACTGTAGTGTGGTCACTCCCAGGGGGTTTTATGGAAAGCTGGGAGTTGCTATTCCTTCTCTGGGCTGAGCTATTTGAGACACTGTAGTGTCTTCTTCCCACCTATAAACTATGCAGATTTTCTTCTGTCTTCTCTGTGAGTAGATTCTGCTTTTGTGTCACAGCATCCCGGGCCAGCAGTAGCAGAGTTTGCCTGCAGGGTGGGACAGCACCTCTGAACCTCCAGTTCAGCATGGTTTTTGCTGGTGTCCTCAGGGTTGTGACCCTGGGCTATAAGTATTAATGAAAAACATTAATTTAAAAGGAGAAAATCTCAAATGTATCCTTTTCAGAGAGCACTGCAGCTATTTTAGATAAACACTTTGTCTTCTGAATAAAGAAAGATTGATTATCTCAGATTATCTCACACTCACTGAGTGTTTGCTCTGAATAAAATACAACTTAGCAACCGGCTGCCTGTGCCTGTGTTTGTCAATCTGACAGATCCACCAACCTCTCCTGAAAGCCTTTTGATGTCCTGTGGCTGGTTGATTAGGAGTCCCTCAGGAGATCCAGGACTGCTCTTTAGATAAATCTCCTCTGTATTTCCACTGCCTGTCCCATGTGTGGAGCATCCACTGACAGAAACCCACTCCAGAGCAAACGTTACCCTAACATAAACACACTGCTGCATTTCCTAATTTTATTTTTCTGGAGCAGTACATATAAATTGTTGTTTGCCCTTGGCTTGGCTCTTTGAAATATTGCTCTGCCACTCGCCGATCTTATCTTGCACAAATATTTACACACATTTCTACTTTGTAAGGCATGATTTAAACAGCCTTTGCTGGGCAATTGAGGCAGTGCCTCTGGGATCCAACCCTTTGGTCCTGGGGTTGTGAGGCAGCCAGCATGCATCCCATGGAGGATTCCTGCTGATTGAGCCAGCATCTCCCAGAAATCACCCACATTCCCATCAAAGTTTCTGCCACCTCTCTGAGTATCTTGATCTGCTGTCTGCTCAATGAGCAGAGAATTGCTCTTACAAGGACTTGTAGTGACAGGGTAAGGGGGAATGGCTTCAAATTATATGGGATATTGGGATGAAATTCTTCCCTGTGAGGATGGGGATGCCCTGGCCCAAGTTGCCCAGGGAAGTTTTGAATTTCCCCATCTCTGGAAGTGTCCAAGGCAGTGCTGGACAGGGCTTGGAGCAACCTGGACTAGTGGAAGGTGTCCCTGCCCATGGGAGAGGGTGGGACAGGATGATCTTTAAGGTCCCTTCCAACTCCAACCATTCTATGATTCTTTGATTCTGTTTACAACATCCCTCCTGACAAATATTAGGAGAAAGTATTTCAAGCATTCCCCTGTGGATGCTTTCGCTCCAACGGAAGCCGTGCATTTCGGGCAGGAGTTTCTGGGTGAGGCTGCACTCTCCTGAGAGCCAGACTGAACATTTGTGACGGCTCCTCTGGCCTTAAAACGTACGAATTTGTGCATTTCCGTGTTAAATGGATTTTTCTGTGTGTAAATCACCCAGGCACTATTTACAGTGAGTCATCTGAAGGGAAGGATGCGTCACTGCTGTGAGTCTGCTGGTGGCTCAGAGCTCACACTTGGTCTGAAATGATGGGGAGGTTTTTGGGTTTGAATTTCTCCTGTTTAACCCTTTCTAAGATGTCCCAATGTCAGCTCCAGTAATCAGCCATTATCTGGCCTGAGCCATGATTCAGCTTGTGCTTCTTCTTTTGAATACCCATAAACAGAGTTAGGAAGTGATGTGAACAAACTGGAACCAAATTTTGGCACAAACAGCTCAAAGTTAACACAGTGATGGTGATTCTCTTTTTACAGAAGCCAGCAAAGTTCACCAGAGCCCATTAAGGCTTCTGAGCCAGGTCAACGCTTCGTCAGGATGGCTGCATGGTGAGCTGTGCACCTAATGCACTTTTAATGAAAATGTTATCCTCTGGAGCCAGGCCAGATATGGCTAGAGCAGGAGCAAAGACCCTCCTTTCCCTAGAAATCATGGGAAAAGATATTACAGCTATTTCATAAGCTTGTATGTTTTAAAAGTCTAAGAAATCCAGCCCACATCAACAGCAGAGAGAGCAGGCTTCTACATGGACACGTCATTTAATCACAATTTAATAAGGCTCCTGTATCAGACTTTCGTAATGAAACTTTTGGGCAGATCCAAACAAAGGGGTCACTGTGGGAGAGAAGAATGTAGCCTTTGATTCAGGGTTTCTTTTTAGGGTTCACGATGGTTCGTTTTCAGCAAGCTGCTGGCTAAATGAAATGCTTTCTGCATGCCAACTGTTACCTCATAAATGGACCTTGTGAAAAGTAATTTGTGATCACAAGATGATTATCAGCCTCCTCAGCCCAGCTCCTGTGAGAAGGGCAAGTTCTTCTACCCTTGAAGAAGCCCTTGGGTGTTCAGTCCCTTCACAAGTGCTCCAGAGAGGTGTTTAGGGCCTGGATGACAAAAGGGTGTTATTTTAATAACACAGCAAAGCTGCTGGGAGCCAAAAAGCTGGACTAGGATAAATACACTCAGCATGGTGGGCTTGGATGTTTTGGGAGGACATGAAGGCAATGATGGATCAGGCAGGGATGAGCTGCCTGCCCTGAGGAACAAAATCCACTGTGCCAAAGGATGCCAGAGGATCTTCACCCCACTGGTTTTAATGATCCCCTCACTCTCCATGTTTTGGGGGGCTTTTGTGTGAGCTGGTAACTCACTGAGAGCTGAAGAGGGCCATGAATGATCTGGAAAAGGTCACTGAAGGTGGCATGAGGAGGAGAAAAGTGTCTTTGCAGTCAGTCTGAGACTCTTGGTGTTGCAGCCTTGTGATTATAGCATGGTCCCCCCCAATCTGAAGAGCTGGGATGGGGGCCCAGGACCCATGAAAGAGGGACATCCACCACCCATTGCTGCTCTGATGGACAACATCATCTGAAGATGCACCTTCCATCCCTGGAGGAAAAAAAATGCAACCTCTGAGCATTTTCAAGGCAAAAATTTAGTTGGTTCATGCAGCGCCTGGAAAGCTTTGGCCCAAAAGGACGAGCTGGAAAATACAGACTGATTTTGTTTTTTTAAATCCATGACGTGTTGACTCTTTCTTTCCAGAGTCTTTTAGGTTTTTAGTTCAAATCTTTCTGTTTTCTTGAAAAAGTCATGCTTGCCTGTTTTGGGGTATCAATAACTTGTTTTAACCAGCCCTTGAGGTATGGTGTGTACTGAACAAAGCACTGATGGTAAAATGGTGGAGTCTTCAGTATTTTGTCATGGATGGTTTTTCCAGGATTCTCCTGGTGTGCTGTGTTTGGCAGGATGTTGTTCCCAAGGATTCCTGCAGCCCATTCCTGGGGCTGCTCAGCGTTAATTTCGTCCCTCATTTGTTTTGCTCTTGTAAATATTACAGGCATTGGGCTGGGCAGTTGTGTTCTGCGTATAGGAAAAAATAACTGAACTCTCCAGTGATTCTAACTGCAAGGAAAGATTTATTGGAGGAAAAGAAGATCTTAGAGTAGTTTTTTTCTTGTGAGGCTCTTTGAGGCCGAGCTTCACACTGCTGTCATCTCTGGTGTGGTGTTGGGAGGCCAAGAACAGCCTCTCCTCTGTCAGGGTGTGGATCTCCAGGTGACCTCCAAGCTGCTTTTGGCAGCTCAGTGAGCACAAGTTCCTTGGTGTCCCTCTGCAAGTCTCTCCTTGAAGATCTTTGTTCATGTGACAGAGGCACAAAGTTGTCAGAATTGATGTGAGCTGATAAAGGCTCATCCAGTGTGTGCTCCCGTTCACCTGGAGCTCCCTGTCCAGCTGGGTTGGGCTGTGTTTCTGACAGTTCTGTATTTCCTACAATTTCTGTATTTCTGACAGTTTCTGTGTTTCTGGCTGGGCTTGGTGACAAATGCCACATGTCTTCTTGCTTTTTTTCCCTGCCATGAGGGACATGGTGACCCTGGTTAGGATGGAGTCAGTGTTGCATCAGTTCCTGTGCTTGGAAGAGCCATAGATGGATGAAGGTGATGACTTCTCTTTAATTCATCACATTTGAAGCTCAGGAAGCCTCCAGCAGGGTACACAAAGTAAACAGTGTACAAAGTAAATTCCATGATGGGAAAATGGGCAGGCAGCTGTCCTGGCTCCTAAATGTCTCCATAACTGTTATCTCTTAAATATTAAACAAGGAAAACTTAGATATTCTTTATCTTGCTCTAGTGCTGCAGAAATGTTAGAATTACAGAACCAACCCCTTTGCTATTTTTTTTTCTGTTTCCCAATTTATTTTTGTGGTGGTACAAGGTGGATTAAGATCATGCCTGAAGAGAACACTCTGCTTTACCTTTAAGAAAAAAGCAATAGGGTAAAGCACAAAAATTGTCAATACTTTTTTTCTGCATCCTGCAACTTTCTGGCTCTAAACTCTTCTCAACAACATGGTTTATTTGTAATAATAAATGCAGGAGTGCTGCACCTAAAGCCATCAAGATTTCCTTGCCAGCTTTCCTGTGTTATGTTATGTGAACAGTCAGAAAAGCTGCTGCCTCCCTGATTACAAATAGAAAAATGGCAAACAAGCAAAGGATGCTCTTGGCTTCTGCCCAAAGTTTGCTGAAAGACACAATGCTACATGTACTCAAATGATATTTAAACATGAGAGTTACTTATGAATACCAGGTGGCAAAAATGCATCTTCCTGAGGGGAGAGGCAGGTGAGGGGACAGGGATTTTGTGCCTGTCTGCTGCTGGTTAAATGCAGGATGTGGTATCCTCCTCACCACTCGCTCATCTTTCATGGCCATCCTTTCTAGCAAAGCCTTGCCTGTTATGTTTGGCTGCTCTGAGGCAGGGTATTATATCCCTGGCTGCATCTGATACTAACAAAATGTGGCTGAAACAAAATATGAAGTTCTCAAAGCAACCCTTGCTTTCATATTTTTACATCAGAAGCAGGGCATTTGTCCATCAGTGGCTCTGATACCATTGTGGGGAATAAAGACAGCTCGTTTGCAGACTCTCCATAAATAAGCCTTGCTGCTCCTCAGCCTAGTTTTCCTGGCAAAATCTTTTGCTTCCTCATGTGTCAGAAGACCTTCCCAAAGCTGCTGCTGAAGCGCCAGATGCCTCTGTAAAGACTTTTGCAGAAGCTGAGGTTACACAGCCTCTCCTTAAATCAGAGCTGAGCAGTTTGGAGTGTGTCTGCCTTCCACGTGATGCTGTTTCCAAAAATCAGGTCCTTTCTGCCTGCTGCAGGTCCTCCTGCCAGGCCACCAGAGCCCCCAAATGCTGAGTCACATACCAGCCCTTAACGTGCCACCATAGCCCTGGTGCTGGGCTGACTCCCAGCACGGGTGAACACTGCCCTGCCAGCCCCACTTGGTGCCCACCAGACCAAAAAAATGGAAATTCATGAGTGAGGGGGCTGAGAGGGACAAGAAGCTGGGAGGAGACACAGCCAGGACAGCTGACCCCAGCTGACCAAAAGGATATGATACCAGGAAAAGTTTCTTCACTAGCCAGGTTGTCAAACACTGCTGTCCAGGGCAATGGTGGAGTCCCCATCCCTGGAGGGATTTAAAAGAAATGTAGATGTGGCACTTGGGGACATGGTTTGGTGCTGGGTTAATGGCTGGACTCAGTGGTCTTTTCCAGCCTAAGTGATTCTATGATTCTCTGCTTCCTGCAGTGAAGGACGTGCTCTTTCTCTTTTTTTACTCAGGTCTGCACAAAGTGTTGCACACAGTTGGAGTTCTGGGGAGCTCCTGTGTTTCTGAGTGCCAAAATAAAAAGCTGAAAAGGGACAGTGATATAATAGGGCATGGGTGCTCTCCACCAGTGGCTGAAGCTCTCCAGAGGAGGAAGAAGCAGCATGAAGGTTACCTCTTACCTGGCTGGCAGCAGCATCTCCCAAAGAAGCACCTCCCTGTGTCCATCAGTGCTGTCTCTCCAGGAAACTCTTCTGCTAGGAAACCTTGTGTGGTCAACACAAACACCCCTCACCTCCAGCTGGCTGTGGCTTGAGCTCTGGGAATTCCCAGCAGAGGTGATGCAAGGGCAGTGGATGTGGCTGGGAGGGAGTGCTCCTTTTGGAGACCACGGTGGTTGTGACCTCCTCCCAGGGGACAGTCCCATTCCTCATGTGCCCCCACTGGAGTGGGGCTGGAGGGACCCTCACAGCACAGGAGCAACCCCAGAACCACGTCAGCTCCCTCTGAGCCGCCCTTCCCAGCCCAGGTTTGGAAGCCATAATTCCTCCCACCACCGTTGCTACCTCTTGTAAAGCAGCTGTGGGTGACCCTGCTGTGGACTGACCTGCACTCACCACTTAGTGGGGAAGGAATAAAAATACCTGGAGCATTCCAATACCCAGCACAGGAAAGGTGGTTTTTCATTTATTGCTAAGATATCAAGGACAGGGGAAGCAGAGAAGCAGCTCTGGAGGAGCTGGGTGGAAGGACTCAAAGCATAGAAAGGCTGGCCAAATAAAAGTGGAGGATGTTTAGGGTGTGAAATTGGGAAGTGTTTTCAGGAAGCTGGTAGGAAAATTCAGCTGAGACAGGAGAGGGGAAAACAAGAATGCTGAGAGGGAGAGGAGGGGGACTCTGCCTTTTTTAGCTGTGTTTATAGGAAATTGGACCATCTTCAATTCTTGTTCAGTCCTGAGCTGCCCAGACTTCCCTGCCTGCCCCATCCCTGTGATTCCCAGTCAGGAAGTGGTGCTGGTGTGTGTGCAGGGTTATTTGGGGCTGGAGGCTATTTCAAGAGGCATCAGCAAGGCCAAGCTCATCAGTGCTATCACAGATGGACATTGAGGGGGTGAACTTGGCTCATAAAAAACCCCCAAAACTTGGCAAATCAAAATTAGCATGTTTGGGCTGTCTAAAAGCAAAGAGCAATTGAAGAAAACAGGCTCTTCGTTTGTTTGTTTGGTTTGTTTTCAGGTTTTTTTTCTGTTTTTTTTCTTTTTCCACAAGTGTCAGGAAGGTCTCAGTGTGTTGCAGGAGGCACCTCTGTTTTATACAACTTAATTGAAAAATCAGTCTTTCTTTTAACAGAGACTGAAATGGGCTTGTAAGACCTCCCAGAATGGCAACAGGTATCATTTAAACCTGAAGGAAGAGCACAGGGCAACACTCTCAGGCACAGGGATGGATTCCATCATCCTTGGGGGTCCCTTCCAACTCAGGATGTTTTGTGATTCACTGATTCCCTGGATTGCTCTCTTGCATAGAAGTTTTAGCACTAAAAGTTCTCAGTTTTATTCCTCTAAGTCACCTCGAACTTCTGGTGTGGTACAGATTAGTGAAAATGGTCTTGTTAAACAACAACAAATTCTTGGGATGTGATCCCAAGGCAGATCTTAAAAGCTACAAGTGATTAAATACATGGGACAAATTAAAGGTAATAATCTTTATAGTCCTTCACATCCAATTCATCCAATCCATCATTAATTGTGCACACTGTGGTCACTCTAAAATTCACTGCTGCAGGAAATCATCCAAGCCAAATGTCCTGGCTGCTGTAACTTTATTTTTTGAGGAATGTTTTAATTTCACACTCATAAATGGCATGTCTAAGTTAGCCAGGCAGCACAAGAAATGTCTTTCACCTTTCAATACATCACGTGGTTCATGGGGAGGAATTATTTCTCATTGGTGAGCAGTAATGACAGAATGTGGCCATTGCTGGAGGGGAAGGAATCACTTTCTTCAGCATTACACTTCACTCACACTGAGAGGCTCCACAGGAGAGATGTAAGATCTGGTGGTAAGCAAGGCTGATATTACTGTATATTTGATTTAAATTTTAATCAAATGGAGTTGTTTTTCAAATGCAGATAATGCAGCAATGGCTCCAAAAATAAAACACGGACAAGCAATCCATCAGGCATGTCTGTCAGCAAAACAGACTCCATCTCATAAACCTGCCAAAACAGCCCTTTGCTTCAAACAATAAAAACTGGGAGGAATGGAAAACTTTAAAAAGATTTGTATGTTAAAAAAAAAATAAATTAAAAAGTCCCTAGCTCTCAATCGGTGTGATTTGGAAAAGGTTAATGTAAAAACGAAAGCCATTCAATAAATCTTTTAGTGGAGATCAAAAGCAATGAGTGCAGGAAACCAGAAAATTGATGATACGACATTTTCCGACACTCCATAACATTCATATTATTCAGGGAGCTGCCAACCACAATTGTTTGAATGCTCTTTTAACTGATGTTGTTACTTGAACTCATAAGCCAGCCACTGGTCTCCCCAAGGAAAACCATATGGGAAGACAGTAGCACAATTAAAAGTAATGTGGTGTGTGGCTCTTAATCCTTGCTTGAGCCCTTGTGCCAGCAAGCTCTTAAGTATGTGCTTAAATTTAAGCCTGTGCTGAATAATTGTCTGTTTTATGTGCATTTTTTGGGTGAAATCCCCAAAATTATATCGAATCCCCTTTTGCAAAGGGTCTGCTCTGCACATGGCCTGTGCTCAGAGGTGGCACCTACATCCTCCTGGGTGCACCACGAGGATTTCGGGATGGTTTTGTTATGGGTAAATACAGATTTGTGACTGCAAAGCCTGGTTTGAATCCTGTCTCCCTCTAGTGTTGTGAAAACACTTGGAAAAGGAGTTTAAGGAGGTGCCAGTGATTCAGTGCCCAGGGTGCTGTCCCAGCTCAGTGAGCAGCAAACAGAAGCCGGCGAGATCCGTGGATGGCCGAGGAGAGGGCTCAGAGCAGCTCCGGATGGGGAGCATCGTGCTGTGAGCAGAGCTGCTGCTGCCTGCTTTGGCTGATGAATCAGGCCCATTTTGGCTGGGTTGTGCTGCATCTCCTGCTCTGCTCTGCTCTGCTCTGCTGCAGGGATGGATGGATGGATGGATGGATGGATGGATGGATGGATGGATGGATGGATGGTGGATGGCTGCTCCCTTGCGTGCCGGCGCCTGTGCTGACTGCGAGTCTGGCATCCTCCTGCCTGTGCTGGAAAATTAGTGACATCTGAAGAGAGGGAATGATGAAAACAAGATATGGGGAGCTCATGTGGAAGGAAAAATATGGGTGTTTGAGGCTTCTTGTGGGTCACACAGGTTGGGTTGTGCCCCTCCCCTCGCGTGTGCACAGAGCCCAAGACCTGCTCCACAGAGAGGGGGTGACATGGCATTGTTGTCCCCTGGGCAGGCTCCCACGGCTGATCCCAGCAGATGGGAACAGTGTGTGGAATGGAGCTGGAAATGTGCTTATTTTCCTTGCCTCTTCCTCTGCCTCCCCTGTGATGGGGGCAGTGCTGCCTGCACCTTGGCTGTGCGCTCACAATGGACAATGTCCCATGGAAGATGTGCCAGCTTCACTTCTTTTCCCAGGGTATTTTACCACTCATTAATCCTTTTGATTTTTAGCCTCTTTGAAGCCCAGGGTTTGGATGTCTTTCAGCTCCCACTGAAATCGGACATGCAAACACTTCAACCAGTGCAAAAGTTTAAACCCCTTATTCATCCACCCTGGAAAGGCTTCAGCTTGATATGCTGACAATGACTGACTTTATTATGTTTATCTTTTGGCAATATCTCCTCCTGCAATTGATAGTGCCTCGGGTTTTCCTGGTGCCAGGTTGAATTTCCAGCCCCAGTGAATGAACCAGGCTGTCGTGCTCCTCTGCCAGGCTGAGCCATGTGCAGGGCAGGCCGTGATTTCCATGGTGAAAACACAGAGGAGTAAAATAAACATGTAACCCAACAGCACACGCAGACACACACATATGATAAAAAGTCTGGTCTTTTACCTAATTTAGACCAGAAAATTGGCATCTGATTTTATTGTTCAGGCAGACTCCAAGAACACAAACATATTTTTTCCTTCAAAACGAGAACTGCCAAAATATAAAGAATTATATCTGCTGGTTTGAGCTAATTTGGATTAACTGTTTCCTGGCTGCTTTTTGTGGAACAAATGCTGTTTTGCTCCGTTGATAACAGCAACACTTCCAAGGCTGGCTTGGGGAAATGGCTGCACCCCAGCCAGCTGATCCTTGCAGGAGGCACTTTCTGACCTATGTCTTTGAAAACTGAAGAAAAGGGAATGTCTTTCTTCCCAAAGTCTCAGCTCTAGGATGCTGCCAGCCCAGCTCCTGCTGCAGCATGGAGAGGTGAATTTAGAGCAGCCAAGCCAGACAGGAAAGCATGGCATGGAAAATGCTGAGCTTTCCGCAATTTGGTTCCATTTTAATTAGCATTTTCTGCACACTTCTGATTTCCGATTTTCCTGCCCAGCTGTTGAGGCTATTCATATTTCTGGAAATGTTTCCAAAAAACGGGGAAAAAGCACAATCCTATCACCAGTCCAAGTGCTTAATTAAAATAGTTGGAATTAGAATAACATTGCAATTAGAGTTGTGTCTATTGGCCTTCCGGGGTTTGGGATCTGTGCTTTCAAGCCTTTTGCTGTAAACATGGGTCTGGAAATTTAGCTTGTTTTCGAAATAGCCAAATGTTGCAAAACCCAGCAGAAGGAGTGAGAGAGCTGGGAACACTGGCCCTGCAGGAGGATAGGGGAGAACCCACCCCTTGCCTGTGGCTCTGTTTGGGATGTTGAAATTGATGCAGGGTGGGGGAAAAAAAATCCCACTTTCTGTAAGGGCTGATTTGAAGAATCCCACTGAAGAAGCTGTGTGGAAAGCATGGCATGCTCTACAGAGCAAACATGCAGCATATTTTTAGCCCCATTTCCTGGCACCTTGTGCATTAACTGCTTCCAGACCCAGAGCATCGGACAGGGATGGTATGAGCCTCTGGAATTCACGTGCTGTGTGTGACAGGGTGGCTGCCACAACTGCAGAGCAGAGGGGGATTTTTGATGCAGCTCCCAGGAGATTTCTGGAGGCAGGGATGCCTGAGTGCTGTGGTGTGCCGCTCACCCAGATGCTGGTGCTGTGCTGGGAGCAGAGCACACCTGCACACAAGCTGTTCTGGGAGTGGGGACACAGGCAGGCACGCAAGACTGGCCCCAGGGATGCCATGTGTGGACACCAGCTCCACCAGCCTTCTGTCCCCATCATGCTGCTCTGTCTCCAGGGACAGGGGTGGACCAGGCTGGAAAGGTGCTTTGTGTCCAGGGGGGCACAGCAATATTTTATGTATGAGTAATTAAACTCTTTGTCAAGATGTCTCTGGGATGCTCCCCCAGCCTAAATGTATGCCAAAGATCTGAGCTGGCCCCTGAGAAGAATAGAATCCCAAAAATCTGAGATGGCTCCCAAGAAACTAGAATCCCAAAGATCTGAGCTGGTCCCTGAGAAGACAGAATCCCAAAGATCCTAGCTGACTCCCAGGAAAGCAGCTGACAGAAGTGGGAATGTGCTGGCTTTCCTAGCTCTCATTGACTCTTTCAGTAATGCCACACAGGGATGATCCTCTCTCTCCTTCCCACTGTCCCTGGCTGACCTGGCATGCCAAGGGCTTCAGACCATCATTTCCTCTTAAACTGGTCATGTTTTATTTATTCAGTATTATGCCACGCTGTGTAAAGGTTGTGAGAGGAGATGTAAAGCCCTGGGGGAGGAAGAACTTTCTAGGAATGACATCTCCTTGGATGACCTTTGGGAATACATTGGAGGATATACACGAACAGCACAGCAGGGAGAAGGATAAGGGAAATCTGTTTACTCAGGGAAAGGGATGCTTTCCTGGAGCTGTGGGCATTTAAACTTTCCAACTGAGCCTATTTTGGTAGGTACAAATGGGAGATCTCCAGACCCTGCCAGTTTGTTTTTGCTGCTGGGTCATCGAGGAAACCACTAAGCCAGCTGAGGGAACATTGATTCTGAGTTCACAGGACCACAGAATATTCTGATTTGGAAGGGAATCATTGAATCCACAAGAATCATTGAGTCCAGCTCTTCAGTAAATGGCCCAAACAGGGATCAAACCCACACCCTTGGAGTTATTAGCACCATCAGAACCATGCTCTAACCAATTGAGCTCATCTCACTGGTTTATTTGTTTAGTGTTGGACTCTGATGTGAAAATCTGGGGCAAATTAAGAAAAAACAAAGGAAAGATCTTTCTTGGGAGGAAAGAAAATCAGCCTCAGAAACCCATACTATATTTCATAACTCTGTGGAGAGGAAGAAGAGAGCACACGGACAGCCTTCCCCACCACCTGCATAAGACTAATTCTGAGTCCAGAAAGTAAGTGATCCCACAAAAGACCCCTGGCAAGGTAACAAGACCTCCCAGGCCATGAAAAAAGTTATGGATTTTCCTTTCTGTTTGCTGCTTTTGCCTCCCAGAATGTGTCACTGGATTCACCTTTGTTGATGTGATTTTCCCCTCCAAAGGAGGGGGGAGAGCAGCCCAGACCCCAACATCCTCACACCTGGCTCTGATTCCCAGTTGGAGCTCTAGAATTGATGATGTGCCAAGTGACAAGAGTGACTTCAGTTTGGGTGTCAAATGGGGAGAGGTGGCTGGTGAGAGACAGGCAGAGCTCAGCTGTCAGCTCACAGCAGTCAGGGGGAGTGGGATGGGGAAGCACAGACATGGACCATGGACCAAGAGGTGTTGGACTCACAGGTGATGCTCAGGATGAAGGGATGGAGGCAGATCCCTGAGAGCTAGGGAGGCCTCACAGCACAGCTGCCATGGCTTTTGTGGTGTAGCATCTTATCTTCAAAAAGAAATATAAAGATTTTGGTATCTTGCATCGATGCTGGGAGATGTACAAGTGCTTCAGGAGCAGCAGCTTTCCATCTCATTTCTATCCCTGCTTCTGATTTACTCTGTCACCTCAGGCAAATCATTTAACCCTGGCTTCAACCTATTTTACGGGGATGTTGCAAGGCTTAATTAGGGCTTGTAAAAGGTCTTGAGTTCCTGAGAGGTGCCTGTTGGATTAGGGTGATTAATCACATGTTGATGGGAGAGATATTGTGGGGGTAAGTCCAAGCAGTCAACAATAGGGTAGATGATATTTTTCCCTGGGGGAATAAGACAAGGGGGTTGTGAAAGCATGTACATATCAGGTTTATTAATTCTGGATATCAAGCAGTTGAAACTGTAGGGAGACTCTGTGGTCAAAACCACAGAAATCTGACTGCATGGTTGAGATAAAGACATTCTGCATTTCCACAAAAATCAATCAAAGGCACATAAATCAGGGTGTTCCCCCTCCAGACTTCAAAGCCACAAAAGGCGAACAATTTGCAAAACTTCAGGTTTTGGAAATAAATGTTTGGCACTTGCTCTGAACACCACCGGAAAACACGCTGGAATCACCTTGTTAGTATTCATTGCTGAGGAGCAAAAGGGGAGATTATTCAGGGAAGGAGGGGAAGAAAAGCCCCCCACATTTTGCTGAACTTTATGCAGTTTTTCGCATGATTGCCCAATTGCCTTCCCATATAGGAGAGGAGGGGGGAAGATGCCAGGCTTTGTACAGTGATTTTCAGGATGACCCAGTTCTCCTTCTTTGTGGAAGAAACAGAGAGAGAACAGCCGCCCGCTAAAGTCCGATTTTAGTTTATTTTTTCGGCACGGTTCCTTTCTGCTCCAGCTTCATCTCCTTCAATAGGCTGCTCCCTAATTCGCAGCAGCTCGATGAAAAGGAGCTGGGGCTTGGGAAGGCTGAGCAGCCTTTGATGGGCTTTGGGATGCTGGTGACAAAGGAAGGACCCGAGCCGGGCTGGGTGCGCGGTGATTTTTTTGCCTTTGAATAGCGAGGAGCGCTCTGCAGGGCCGGGGTGACTGCGGGGAGAGAAGCGAGCCCTGGCTCCGACAAACCGGGCTGATTTCATCCTCTTTTCAGAGACACAGCATAAATCAACGCTGTTTTGTACATCGCTTGGCTTGCCACATTTTATTTTATTTATTTATATTTTCTTCCTGGGGGAACATCCAGTATCCATGTGCTATGGGAAGGATGCTGCAGGGGAGAGGGGGTGGCTGTGCCCTCTCGGTGTGCAGCTCAGAAAATCTGGATTTTTATTCTTCCAGGGACCAAACAGAGCCAGCCAAAACCAGAGATTATCATCACTAAGGAATCCTGCCTGGGGAGCTCCCACCAACCAAGAGAGCAGTTAGTTTGGGATATTTTAAAGCATTTTTTTTTTATGGCAAGGCAGTTTTAGTTGAGCTAAATGAAGCTTATTGCAGTGGGGAATTCAGCGTGCACATGCTTAAAAAATCTTTAAAGATTGGATATTTAACTCCAGCAAATAATCAAGTCCCAGGAACAATTTAGATGAGTAATATATTAAAAACAGGCTCACACAGATCCAAGAAAAACGTTGGAGGATCCATAGGGGTCATTGTTATGCACCGCAGGCTTAAATATATTGACTTTTACAACTGCAAATGGATGGTTGCAGAGTGGTTTCCACCGAAGAGCAGTTTCAGTTGTGATAACTCATACAAAGTGAAATTCAGTCTTGTGCTCGGAGCCGGCATGAGGTCTAGGAACTGAGTGAACTTAATCTTTATCTCTCTCCAAACATTACATCTCTTTAATCCTTGAGGCATGCCATTCCTGGGAGGATCCTGCATAAAGGATGCAATAGAGCAGGGCAGGAATCAGACTTGTTATTTATGGAAAAAATCTGAAATTAGAGAAAACACATTCTGAAATTACAGGAAAGAAAACATTTTTCCAGAGGGGAAGAAAATCTCAAATCCAAAAATAAACTTTTTTTTTTTCTTTCACCAATAAAAGTGTTTTTTCCTTCTCTAAGATTACATCATTGTATTGCAAATGAGAGAGAAGGATGAAATGTGCCAGCCAGTGTTAGGTCAACCCTTCCGTTGCAGGAAAACTAGGATGCATTTTGTGAAGGGGTCTTCTTTTTGATGTAAGTTTTGTGAAGTTAATAGATTTTTCTAGAATATTATCCTTTTTCTGGGGAAAAACCACCAAAACAGGAAAACAACAACCAAGCTACTTTCTTTTGGAAAATGTGCCAACCACTCTGCTAAACCCAAAACATCTATGGAAGCCTGAGGTTTAAAAATTCATAGATAAGAAATATTTAATGGACATGGGTAAGATGTAGCCATAAATACTCAGGCTTCTCTGTGGCACTGTGGGCTGTTCTTCTGGACTACTAGAAAAGATGGAACAGTGAAATCAGCTGTCATGGGCATTGCTTTGGGATCACTGGGGTTTTCCTGGCTGGGATTGGTGCCTGAACCAAGACACCCTGTTTTTTGTGCAGCATGTGCACAAAACTATCCCATCCACTGAGAAGTGTTGGGTTGCACTTGTCTGAGTTATACAAAACTCTAGAATGCTACTGAGATGACTTGAATTAATTTTTAATCAAATTTATGCTCTCGTGCCAGAAAAAAAAAAAAAAAACGGTTGATGAAGCTGGGTTTCCATTGGCACCAAGAGCTAAACACTCAGCAAATAAACCAGCATGGGAGCTGTAATCAGCCTGGGAGGAACAGCCCCTGGCACAGCCAAATCCCCCAAGAGTGTTGAATAGCTGCATTTCTGTAATGCTTCCTCCTATGACGTGGTGTGACAGCAGATATTTCCTCTCTGAAGATGAATTTGTCACTAACAAAACCAGGAGAGGTGGCAGTGGCAGAAGCAGGGCAAGGTATTTTGCAGGAACCCAAGCATCTGAAGGGATATATTTTGTTTTATTCCAAAAAGACTCATTTCTGGTCCATTGGAGGAGCTATGCTATTTGCTAATTAGGGAATTGGGAGCTGGGGGTCCATGGGTTGTAATCCTTGGCTGAGTGAAGCAGTGTGTTCATTACAGCTGTCACTCATCTCCCTCCTCTCTCATTTTCCTGATCTGTAAATTGAGGTTAATACTCTCTGTACACCAAAGGTGCAAGGAGGATTAATCAGAGGGCATCCAGAGCACTGCAGTCTTTTCCTTGGGTGGCTGGAGCTCCTGGAGAAATTGAAATGTCTCACTGGGAAATTTTATTTTCCATTGCCAGCCTGAATAGGGGTGCTTCAGTTCTGAATTGCTGAAGTGTTACTGTTTTCACCTCAAAATTACCAAAATATGAAGCAATTGTTTCTGGCACAAGGGGGATGGGAGAAAAAATTGACCTTTGAAAAGTGTTTAATAGATTTACCTGTGAAGGGGAGCGGGGGGATTTTTCTTGTTGAAAAAAATCCCAACTCAAACACCCTGAATACTTGGCAGCTGCATAATCATGACTTTAATAGAGCCCTCGGTTTTCCTGTTACAATAAACGAGGTCTGCTCTGCATTAGAAACAAAGCAAAGGGGAAGCAAACAAACCAAAACCCCAGCCCTCGTGGCAGTCCAGGGAAATGGGGTCACTATTGGGCACATCTCAAAACCTGTCCAGGAACTGTGTGTTCTCCAGCCCACTGCATTTACCCACCAGCCTCTTGTTGGGCTACATTAGCAAACGAAACAAACTGGGCTGACAGTTTGTGCTGTACTGAAAGCACCACTCCCAATGGCTTTTCCAATTCCAGGGATGGAGCAGGCAGCTTAACTACTTATTTACTCGGGCCTGCTCACCCAGAAAGGACCCAACCTGATGGATAGCCCCTGACCTCCCTGCTCTGCATGGCCACCAGCCAGACTGCCACTTGGGTGTCTGCAGCAAGCCTCCCATCTGGCAAGAGGCCAGCCTGTTTTTGCTGCCTACCAGGGTAAGAAATACTACACCTCCCCAAATGGGTGACCCTGAAGTCATGCACGGGTTAAAGACAAGCATAAGTTATCTGGACTTACAGCCATGAAACCATTCTCTGGGAGGAAAGGGTAAATAAACAAATCATTTATTAGCAAGTAAAATTGTTTTTTCTTTGAAATGCAAAAATGTGCTCTCTGGTGAGTTATGTTTCTAGCTTCACCCTTCGATCTCGCCAGGCAAAGCTCAGGCGTGTCTGGAGCAAAGCTGCTTTCAAGTCACCCATCCAGCTGGTCCTCTGCAGGGCAGTGCAGGGGTGGTTAATCACTCAGCCAGCACTGGATTAGGGGAATTCCACCCCTGGCATTGGAGCCAGCAGGATATGGCTGAAGTTATGGGGCAGCACCAGTGAAGACACCCCGATGTCCTGCAGCTGGGGTTTTGGTGAGGGGAGGATGGTCTTGGGTACCACCAAGGAGGGTGGGGAGGGTGTTCACACTGAGCTAATGAGGGAGCAAGGGAACAGCCCTCTGGCACCTGTGGGCATCAGATGTGCCTGGAGAACCTGCTGGTTTTTCCTGTGGTGCCCATTTCCCTGGGAATGGGGTCTGCCATGGGAAGGAGCCTCTGCTCCCTGCTCTGGTGCAGATGGTGTGGGGCAGGCTCTGGAGAAGGGAATGTGTCAGAGTGTTTCCATTGGTGCTGTTTCACTTTCCCCACTTGGGAGAAGGGGGAAGGCCAATAGTCCAGCCTGCAGAGCCCTTGGCTTTGTGGCCAGCACATGCCCTCCTCCAGGAAGGAGATGGAGCTCCCAGGGTCACCTCCCCTCACACTGCCATGCATGTTAATTATTCCATCCATCCTCAGGAAGCTCCTGTGTCACATCTCTGCTCTGTGTCACAGGCACACAATGAACAGCGGCTCACATCCAGCAGGTCTTGGATTCACTCTGGATGTGTTTTTTCATGGCTTGCTGACAGGGCTGATCCCCGGACTGGGGGAGTTCACACGGGTAGGAGATGCCTCTGCACTTCTGCCTCTTGGTGCTGCCAATTAGGTGCCATGTGGGAAATTGGGCTGAATTCCTGCGGTTTCTGCACTGCCCTGGTGAAGGGGGACCCTGCTCGTGCTGCCCCACGGGACTGTGGTGATGAGTCAGGGAGGAAAAGCAATGATTTTGTGTGCTGAGCAGGAAAATTAAGTGGGGAGATGAAAGTAAGAGGGAAAGCCGGGGAGAAGTCATTACTGGGTCACGTCAGCTTAGCAGATGAAAACTCCTAATTCCTTCAGGAGGGCGCAGATCAGGGACAAACCTCCCACTTTCCTCACCTTCAGAAATGGCTTTCAAGCTCATGAAGTGTCTTAGAAATGCCAATTCAGCACAGGATCAAACTGCTGCTGCTGAGGACACTGGCAAGTCACTCGTATCACCATGAGCAGGTCATTTGTGCTGGAAGTAAATATTTTTTTCACGTTGGTGTAAATAAATTAGACTTGTTACCACAAAAATGTTATTTTCCTCTTATTTCTGGTGCACCAGCCAAATGAACCCATGGACATACAAGCTCAGCACAAACACCTTCCTCCTGTTGGTTGGAAGAGTTAGGATACTCATAAAGCACTTGTGTTTTTGGAATTAACTTTCATGTAGGAGACACAAATCCAAAGCAACAGATAAGTGTGCATCCCTTGCCATGGCTCTGGAGCTCCAAAGAAGCTGTTTGCTGGACTGAGCCAGCTGTGATTTATAGAACTGTTTTCAGGATCTCATCATCAAGTATGTCCTAAAAACTGCCTTCTCCCCAAAGACTGGTCTCTAGAAATCAGATTCTTGACATTCCTCATGTTGTCCAGCTGAGATCTGTGGTACAAACAGCATTTTTGTAAGGCTGTTTTGAAAAGTGAGCTGTGGTGGTTATTGAACCCTCTCACCATCTTATTTAGACTTTTCTTCTTTCTCTACTGTTATTATTTATGAGCATGAAGCTGGGGCTGCTGTTTGGAGAGGGCCTGTTTCTTGAGTAAAATTGTGGGTTTCAGTGGACTGCAACTTCTGAGAGAATACTTTGAGTCAATAAATGTGCTACCACAATTCCATAACTATCTACATGAGGATTAAAATCAGCTGAGGAAAAAACCAAATCTGTTATTTTTTCTGTGACTAGTTGAACCTGCAGGGTGAGACAAAAAGCACACCTTGCTTACTGATTTAAACACCACTGATTTATTTTTAGCCCTGTGGCCAAGGTGAGAGCCTGTGGCTGAAGCAGAGACAGGGAAGCAATGGCTGGATAAAGTCTCCTGGGCTGCTAAATCCTTTCTCTGGCAGTTTAAATACCTGTGTCAGGCAGCAGCTCAGAGCTCCAGCGTGGGATAGTGGTGAAAAAAGGGAAAAGTGGGATTGGCATCAACAGCCTCAGGTTCAAACCCTGAATTTGAGAATCATGAAATGCATGCAACTGGAAGCTTTTGCTTTGGGGGAAATGGGAAGGCAACCTCTCCCTTAGTGCTGGCATCTTCCTATGATTGACCCTATTTCTCCTGGACCTGACCCATGTGAGAATACATTTCACCTTGCAGTGTTTGTCTTCCCTTTCCTGTGACCTGACCAGGGCAAAAGCAGCTCCAGCAAACACAGGACTTGCTCCTGAGAAGAAATGTGTGTGCTCAGACCTGACACTGAACAGGAGGGGGAATTGTCCTGTCTGGGAGCTTCAGTGTTTCCAGAGGAGGGAGTGAAACAGCACTCATGGCCACAGCTTTGGGGAAGGGTCTTCTTGGTGTTTCCAGGCTTAAAGACAAGTCCTGCCATGAGCTCTGAAGGGTTTTGCCCTTGCCTCTGCGTGGGGTCCTGCTTTGGAAGTCCTGCTTTGGAAAAGCAATTAGGCCCCAAAAGATGCAGAAGCAACTGGGGACCTTGTAAAGGGTGATGCTGATGCAAGCTGCAAATCCAGGGCAAATAAGTGATTGTTTCAGATGAACACAGGCATTTAACATTGTTTAAAGTCTCTGATGGAACCAAACCTTCCTCATGGGACTGAAGAGTGGAACTTGGGAGGGAAGGGAGATGTGCAGTGCATACAGGGAGCAGCCATACAAGGTGAAGCACACCTGCAAGCCAGGGTGGCCTTTTATTTTCCAGTATTTGTTTTCCAGCCTCTGCTGCTTCTTGGAAATCATGTTTTCCATCATCCAGGCTGATGCCCCACAGAATGCATAGTCCTGAGTCCCTAGCTTGCCTGGGGTTTGGCTGAAGCCTGCACATGGCAGCATTTCTGCATCCCCAGCTGGAACAATGCAGAGGCCAAAATATCAGCACTGGAGTTCCAAATGAACTGCTGAGGAATTTTCTGGATTTCAGGCACTCTAATCCATGGACCTCTACTTGAACCTCAGAGCCACCCTTAGCCTGGGATTCTGAACCTCTCCAGAAGAGCCAGCACTGCAGCCAGAGCAGTCTGGGCTGTGTCTTTGTACTCCATTTCTCAGCACCAACTAAAATGGAAAGGCCACAAAGACATTATCATTTATAAAAAGACAGAAACAAACACTTGCATTTGGGAAAGCAAATGTCACATCATTGATCTAGAGCTGAGTTGTTTACAATGAAGAGGGGTTGATATTTAATGGAAGGTTAACTTTTTTTTTTTAAGGTGCCTAAAATTACCAGACTTTGCATAAAATATGGTTCTGATTAAGAAACATCTGACTTAACAAAAGCAAAGGCAAAGTTAATATGTGCAGAGTTTTGTATTAGCCTGCCTTTAATTTTGAAGAAAAACTCTAATGACTACAGTAAATTTGCTCATTTATGAAACAGATAGGAAATGCAATACACAGAGGAGATTAGGAGCAAGAAAAACAATCCTTTTTCTGCAATTGAGATGAGCCATGCTGCTGCCCAATCCTCTGAACTGCTTCCTCTAGGCTCTGTCAGAAACGGGGACATGGATTTTTCAAGGATGCATAAACTTCCACATCATGAGAGGAAAAATTCAGGATACGAAGAGAGATTTGAGCACTTTCCTGGGCAGAATAATGTTTTAGTAGAGACTGAATGTGTGAAATTGGGCCTTGCTGCTGATCTGAAATTACCAAATGGGGGAAAAAGAAAAGAAACCTAAACTCTGCAGATTTTTAGAGAAAGAGTGAGCCACAACCAGAGCACAGAGAGGACAGGGTTGACTCTGTGAGTCCTTTTTTGGGCATCCAAAGATGAACCATGGAGCGAGATCTCATCCTGCAGGAGCACAGAGCAGCAGTCAGAGCCCCCCAAATGCAGGGTGAAGGAGGGTGAGTGGGGAAAGCTTTGCTGGAGGAATGTCTGGGAAGAGAACAGGGTGATGTGGTCACTGGGTGTCAGTGCCAGCAAGCAGCAGGGTCCCTTTTCCGGTCCCTCCAGTGCCATCCTCCCCTGCACTGCCCAGTGGCTGCTCTGCCATGTGCCACCCCAGCACCTGCTGCTGCCCAAACAGAACTCACCAAAGCCACAATCTAAAACAAAATGTGGTTTTTTTTCCAAAACATGAATCATGTAAATGTTGCTCTTTTTCTGACAGGACAGACATCTTCCATTAACCATCCTATCCCTTCACAGTGAACATCCCAGTGGGATTGTCCCACGCTGGGGTGGCAGGAGGATGGGACCTGTGCTGGCATCACTGTGTGCCTGCTCTGGGTGTCCCTCAGGACTCAAGGCAGGGGATGGTCACTTTGTTTTGCAGCCAGGTTTTTATTTGCAGGCAGGAGGGAGTGTTTGATCTTAGAGATGGGAAAAGCTGCTGCTGGATCCCTCTGGAAGGCGCTGCCTTGGCTCTGATAAGGCTGGCGGTGTCTTTGAAGGTGAAAGGGGGGGTCTGAGGGGACCGTGGGTGTCTGGGGAGGGAGCACCCCTGGCAGAATCCAGCCCTGGCACGGAGCTCAGGTTATCTAAAGAGCACATCCATCACTCAGGCTGTGCAAGGGATTCACAGCACACAAACAGCGCTGCTTTGTGGCACTGCAATCAATTTTATTTTGACCTCCTTCCACTTGATAAGCACTGCCATGGGGACAGAGGTGGCAGAGCTGCTCCCCTCCCATCCCATAGGGCAGCCCCGGGGTCCTAAAGGGCTCCAGCACCCTGGACCCTTCACCACCAGCTGCAAGCCATGAAAAGGAGAGTTTTTGTTTTGTTTTGGCTTGTTCCTGGATGGATCCAGCCTTTGACTGAATGGAGCCTCTCATCCCCTCTGGGTGACCTGAGGTTGCATCTTGCACACCTGCTGTTTAAAAGTCCCATAAAGGTGAAGCCCAATATCCCCACACCACAAGAATAAAGCAGAAAAAACCCTCCTTGCAGGAAAGACATGGAGAAAAACCACAACTGCTCGAGTTTGGGGTTTGGAAGGCACTGAGAACCATTGCTGATGCTCTCATTGCTTTGCCCTGCTCTCCTGAGGATTCACATGTTTTCCAAATATTTACAGAGAAACATGTGTTTGTGGATGTGGAATGCTGCTTTTCCCCCTCAGTGTTGTGCTGTTCTGTTCAAGTGGGAGTGGAAGCTGCTGGGAGATGAACGACACTGTGTGGCAGCAGTAAACCCAGAGCAGGAATGGAATAAATGCAGCTTGGTTTATCTCACATCAGGGATGTAATTTTGTATTGCTTTTTCATCACTTTTATCAAGTGGTTCATGTGCTGATGGAAGGAGGGTGGGAATCCCTGCCCTGCTCCCCAGTTTCTGGTGCTGGGCTGCACAGGTAACTTTGTTTGTGGGGTCATTTATACATAGGGTGATTTAGAGTCTAGATCATAAAATCCTAGAATGGTTTTGGTCAGAAGGGACCTTAAAGATCATCTTGTTCCAAACCCCCTCCTGTGGTCAGAGACACCTGAAGATGCCAAACTGATCAACCAAACCAAGGATGGGATGTGTCATCAAGCTCTGCTTTGTTTTGTTGTTTGTTTTTTGCCCTAACATAATTTATAAATCATGATGGGTTTGTTTTCTAGGTTTTCATTCACCACACGAGGGATGGGAGCAAGGTGCAAGTCACACAACAGGAGAAGCAGCTGCTGGGAAAAGTTGAGCCAGATTTGGTTTCTCTGCAGAGACCCAAACCCAGAAATTTAGTTTTGCTGCTGGAAAAGGCACTTGTGTACATAGTGGGGGGTGTTCTTGCTTAGGGGACAGCTGTGGGAAACCGCAGGACAGATTTGAGCTAAGTCAGATGGCCCAGAGGCTGCTGAGGTTTGGAGATGACCCTGAGCAGGCATTCAGGACAGACACAACCCTTGCACCTCCCCCTAACACAGTGCAGCCATGAAAGAATATTTTCCCCCTTTTTTTGAGCAAGTTTCTCACTGTGCTGTGTGCAGATGTCCAATCCTGGCTGGCATGGTGCCACGGGGATGCATTGAAATAAACCTGGATTTCATGGGAAGGGAAAAGCCTCAGGAGGAACAAAGCTTTGAACCATTCNATTTCATTTCATTTCATTTCATTTCATTTCATTTCATTTTTTCTTTTTCTCTTTTTATTTTTTTTCCCGAGGCTGATTAAGTGTGAAAGAAATTTGGAATAAAAAAATCCTTCCATCCCAGCCTCAGAGATCTTATATATCAAATAAATGGGGGTGAAATTGCAAGAGAGGGGGTTGGGAGAATGGTGTCAAGGTCAGGAAAATGGCAAATAGATGTGTGGGATGCACACCTGGGATAAGGGACGTGAAATAAAAAGTAGGGAAGAAGTAGGACTTATCTAGAGGTGCAAATGTAGGGTAGAATCCCCAGATTTATGCAAGAAGAAAATATAGGGGTGATCATGGAATCACAGAATGGTTTGTGTTGGAAGGAACCTTAAAGATCACCTCGTTCCAACCTCCCTGTCCCAGGCAACACCTTCCACCAGATCAGGTTTTATGGGATTTCTTCCTGTTGCCTCCATATAAATGGAGTTATGGATGCTCAGACCAAAAAAATTGGCAAGAGGGATTTTTATCACAGTCCAAGACACAAATATATTTCAGGGAAAAAGAGGAACATTGCTGGTATTTTTTTTAAAGTAATAATTTCCCAGAAAATATGGGGAATTTTCAGTAACTTTTCTCAATGCTTTTGTGAAAGCTTCAAAAATTTTTGTGGGTTTTTATCCTGCCATCCTAATCTTCACTCAGCTTAAGAGACACCAGCATTTTTGATGGAACTCCCACTCAAGTATGTTTGCAGGAAGTCAACCCATGAAAAACTATTACAAAGAAAAATTCCTTGGACAGATTNCCTGTGGTCAGAGACACCTGAAGATGCCAAACTGATCAACCAAACCAAGGATGGGATGTGTCATCAAGCTCTGCTTTGTTTTGTTGTTTGTTTTTTGCCCTAACATAATTTATAAATCATGATGGGTTTGTTTTCTAGGTTTTCATTCACCACACGAGGGATGGGAGCAAGGTGCAAGTCACACAACAGGAGAAGCAGCTGCTGGGAAAAGTTGAGCCAGATTTGGTTTCTCTGCAGAGACCCAAACCCAGAAATTTAGTTTTGCTGCTGGAAAAGGCACTTGTGTACATAGTGGGGGGTGTTCTTGCTTAGGGGACAGCTGTGGGAAACCGCAGGACAGATTTGAGCTAAGTCAGATGGCCCAGAGGCTGCTGAGGTTTGGAGATGACCCTGAGCAGGCATTCAGGACAGACACAACCCTTGCACCTCCCCCTAACACAGTGCAGCCATGAAAGAATATTTTCCCCCTTTTTTTGAGCAAGTTTCTCACTGTGCTGTGTGCAGATGTCCAATCCTGGCTGGCATGGTGCCACGGGGATGCATTGAAATAAACCTGGATTTCATGGGAAGGGAAAAGCCTCAGGAGGAACAAAGCTTTGAACCATTCAGTTTGTGATGGTGCAAGGCTGGCAGGGAAAGCTGTGAATGAAAACTTGTGGGACCCGGGGTGAGCCAGTTAATCTAGATGGGTTTCCTTATTTTTCTTTCCTCGTAGGCACTGAGTGTAGGATGAATTTTATCCTGACAGCCAAATGCTGGGCTGCCTGTGAGCAGCTCCTGCGTGCCCACACTTCTGAGCTCTGGGAAATCTGAGCTGGGGATGGAAAAACTGCAGAGCAGCAAAGCATTTTTGCTATTCCTAGAGCAAATCCACTGTTCACTCTCATATTTATCAGCAAAAGGGAGGATTTCAGGGTATTGTAACTGATGTTTTCCAAGCTGAGCTTCCTAAGAATTCAGCTTTATTTTATTTTATTTTATTTTATTTTATTTTATTTTATTTTATTTTATTTTATTTTATTTCATTTCATTTCATTTCATTTCATTTCATTTCATTTTTTCTTTTTCTCTTTTTATTTTTTTTCCCGAGGCTGATTAAGTGTGAAAGAAATTTGGAATAAAAAAATCCTTCCATCCCAGCCTCAGAGATCTTATATATCAAATAAATGGGGGTGAAATTGCAAGAGAGGGGGTTGGGAGAATGGTGTCAAGGTCAGGAAAATGGCAAATAGATGTGTGGGATGCACACCTGGGATAAGGGACGTGAAATAAAAAGTAGGGAAGAAGTAGGACTTATCTAGAGGTGCAAATGTAGGGTAGAATCCCCAGATTTATGCAAGAAGAAAATATAGGGGTGATCATGGAATCACAGAATGGTTTGTGTTGGAAGGAACCTTAAAGATCACCTCGTTCCAACCTCCCTGTCCCAGGCAACACCTTCCACCAGATCAGGTTTTATGGGATTTCTTCCTGTTGCCTCCATATAAATGGAGTTATGGATGCTCAGACCAAAAAAATTGGCAAGAGGGATTTTTATCACAGTCCAAGACACAAATATATTTCAGGGAAAAAGAGGAACATTGCTGGTATTTTTTTTAAAGTAATAATTTCCCAGAAAATATGGGGAATTTTCAGTAACTTTTCTCAATGCTTTTGTGAAAGCTTCAAAAATTTTTGTGGGTTTTTATCCTGCCATCCTAATCTTCACTCAGCTTAAGAGACACCAGCATTTTTGATGGAACTCCCACTCAAGTATGTTTGCAGGAAGTCAACCCATGAAAAACTATTACAAAGAAAAATTCCTTGGACAGATTTATGCATAGAATTACTCAGAACCCCACCACAAAATATTGAAAAATCTGCTGAAATTTGGATTAAAAAAAAAAAAAGAGTCTGAAGGATCATGAAGAAATGAAAGCATGAAGAAAAGACTGCAAGCCAAAAAGATTCGTATCATAATACATTCTGACACATAATAAAGAAAATAAATGAAAAAAAGTCACTGGATCCATTTTCTGCACATCCACATGGAAATTCATCTCTTCTTTTGGGATTTTTGTTCTCCATGTTCTGCTGTGGGTCTCAGGGGCTTTTGTCAACATGGCCAGGGGACAATGTCTTCTCCAAGGGGTGGCCCTTGGGATGTGCCAGCTCCATGCAGCTCCACGTGGCCATGGGGATGGGCAGGAAAAGATCAGGGTGTTTTCCCAGCAGGGAAAGCTCTGGGTGTGAGGAATGCATGGCCTGCCCCCAGCTCTTAGCCAATACATCCCCCACACTTTGGGGTTTAAAATGAAACCCCTTCACCTTTGTGCTGTTATCGTGGGCTCTCTGCAGACACTCTTTTATATTGCACTGCATCACTTATATCAAAACCAGAGCAGAAAAAGGTCTCCTTGGCCCATTCTTTTTTTCTCTTTTATGACTCTGTGTGAATTTCAAAGCACTTCAGGATTAGGCAGAAGTAAAACAAAAAGGTATTTGCAGCCTTCATCTAAAAGGGATTCGTTTCTGTCACCAAAGTACATTAAAAATATAAATAAATAAAACACAAACTAGATCCAGGCAAGGCATATGGATGTGATGGTTGAACTTTGGGTGATGCTGGCCATGCTGAGCCATTGTGATGTATCCTGAGTGTGTGAAATACACGTGATGCTGAATAAAATGTGATTTTTCACACAAATGCAATATTTGTATATTTACATGGAACTTGTGAAACATTAAAGTGTCTCCTCTAAGACAAAATACTCAAGTATCCAGTCAAGTCCTCATACAGGCCTGTATTTACTGGACATCCTGATTATCTGCTCTGCAAAGTTGACTTGTGCAGGACAAATAGGAAGAAAAGAAATGGAAACTCTTGCAAGGACTGCACATCTCTATTTCTTTGGATTAGCATTCCTACCTGGAAGCATCCAAGTTTTGTGTGTCTTTAACTGAACCAGGGGCTTTAGAATCATAGAATATTTCAAGTTAGATGGGACCCATAAGGATTGTCAAGCCCATCTCCATCAAGCCTCAGCAGTAGAAACCATTGTCCTTGAGCCATTGGGAAACAACCAGGAAAACTGCTTTTAGTCAGTGTCACAGCCTGTCTGAGCCACAGCCATCAGTGTCTGTGTCAGAAAAGTATGGAGAGCAATTCCCAATATACACTTTACCATTGAAATGCCAAAAAGATTTGGAAAAATCAAAAGGGCAAAAAAAGCATTTAATTTGAACTGTATTTTACCCAAATCTCTGAAATCTGAGTAGTGACTCAAACTCCCAGGTAGTGCCAATCAAGAATGAGCAGAGAGCAACCATACTAATGAGTTGTGATAATTAACCATGTTAAGTTATGTCTCTGCCAACAGAGTCACCTTTTCTGTTCACCAGTAACTCCAGCTCAGGAAGGCCGCCAAGGTTGGGTCTGCCTGGGACACAGCACAGAATTCCAGGTGAAGCTGCTGTTCCTCCTCTTTCCTGACCCAGAGGCTGCTCATGTCTGCTCACAATATTCAGCAGAACATTTTGCTGGGATATTCAGACGCTGGTTTTGTGCCTTTCTAAATTGTTGAGTGTTATCTCTTGTGATTTTTTTTTTTTTTATGATTGTGGCAGCACATTCTGCCAGTCTTTTGGGAGCACTGGCTCCTTTCTTCAGTGCCTTTGGAGGGATGTCTGGAGATGGTAACTGAGCACCATGTGCAGTGTGAGGCTCAGGTGTGAGGAGGGAGCCTTGTTTTTGGAAAGCCCTGGCACAGCCTGCTCCCTTTGGACAGACCTGGTGGTTTGGACACTGGCGACATCCACATGCAATGATTTTTCTTGATTCACAATGTTGAAACTAAAAACCACTTGGCTTTAAACTTTAAGCCTCTGCCTGCATTCCCCTGAGAATGAGCATTTCTGGCAAACTCTAAGTTCTTAAATATCACTTCTCCAATTACATTCTCACAGGTTAGTATTTATGCAGGCCTGGCTTTTCCAATCCATGGAGCTGGTACTGGGCTGAGGCTTAATGCATTACAGGTGGCTGGTGGTGCTTTGGGCTCTCTGGCCAAACTGGTTCCAGATGGCCACACAGTTTGAGTAATAACATCAGCTCATTAAGTTGCAAGGTTTCAACTACAATCACAGAATTATCAATGAAATAAAAGCTAACGGCGTATCAGCTGCACTCTAAGCCATAAATAGGATTTACAGCGAAACAAAAACCTTTTTTGAACCCAGATCTCTCATCGTTTCAAAGCTGGGCGTCCGCAGAATGGGTTTATTCACTAGAAAAAAGAAAAAAAAAATCTGCCCCACCCTCTCCAAAACATATCCCTGAAAGCAACTGCACTGCTGCCCTGAGAGCTTCTGATTTTGGAAAAGCCTTGGATTGGGGTCACTGGGAATGTAAAGCAGCATTTATCTGTGATGCCTTAGAACACAAGTGGAATGAGCCTAATTCTCAGATCAGAGATAAGCATCAGGAAGCCTCATTACCTCGGGTTTAATCACGGTTGCAAATGTTTTTCTTTGTGCAGATCTCAGTCTGTCTGTGTTGTGCGGCTCCTGCAGGGTGTACAGGTGGCTCCTGGTAGTTCATAGCCTGTGGCAGCAGCGGGTTGTTGGTCTGGATGTCTTCCCTGCTCAGAATCACCGTGGGAAAACATTTCCTGGGGCTGCCAGGCTAGCTGGGGTGCTCGAGGTCCCTGATCTTGCCTATCAAAGCGGGATTTTGCACCACAAAAAATGTAAAAATAATAGAAAAATATACATAAATTAAGTAATGCCTCTTTGAAATTTCATAGTCCTGGGGCCAAGCAGGAGGTGTCAGTACACAAATACAGCAGCTGAAGTAATCCTTTTGTGAATTCTCCTGGCTTTTCTGACTTTTGGTTGACTTGGTAAAACCCCTGTCACCCATCCCAGGCACTTCAGAGCCTGGTCAGCCTCGCTGAGGGGAATCACAGGGAGGGCTCACGTTCCCCCTTGCCCTCTCTTCCATTCTGCTAAATCTGACCCCACTGCTGGGAAATCAGGACTTCATTTGTAGTAAAAACCTAAATGACTTAAAGACAAAAAACCCCAACAAATAAACATTAGTTATGGTGTTACATGGCTTGGAGAAAGGTATCTTGTATGTTGAGGTATAAATGATGCCAGAATTCTAAGCAGGGGGTGTTTCCAGCAGAACCATAAGGTTTTCTATGCTCCTCCATAGCAGGCATCCAGAAAAGCAGTGTGTTGGAAGCAGGAAGGTTATCTTGCTTCCAACTTTTAGCAGGCTGCTAAAAGCCTTGTGAAATCTGAGGGGAAAATGTGTTCCACAGGTTTGTGGGAAGCCTGAAGAAGCTTTGTATGATCTTGGTTTGGCCCTAAAGGTCCTGGTTCTGTTTAAAGCATTGATTTAATCCCCTGAGTCACCCTGACAACAAGTGCAACAATCTGCTTTGTTATTCTCCATGTGGATAAGAGTCAAAATCACTCCCTTGATAATCAGAGATGTTTTCTTTAGATTTATCCTACCTGCTTAGCCTCCCCAGCTGGACTTCTGTTATAAATGCAAGAAAAAGTCCATCTACTTCTCCTCCAGTTTCCAGCAGCAGCAGCAGCAGCAGCAGCACTGTGTACGAGTCAGTTCAAGTATTACAGTGTCAGCGAAGGTGAGTACATCCAGTGCCCTCCTATTTGGGATTCAATTATCAACAGACCTGATCCTGTAGGTAGTTCTCTCTCCATCCTGCAATTCTGATGCAGATGTGCAGTGTCACTGCTTCCAGATGTTGACGGCCTTTTCAGAGCACTGGGCACCAGCCCAAGCAGGGATTTGGTATTGAGGAATTCTGGCACCAGCTGTGTTTCTAGAGATGTGCACACTGAGGAAATTATTGTGTGTGAGTGTGATGCAGAGACACCACTGCAGGCTGAGCTTAAGTCCCTGGGCAGGCACAGTATTGATCAAAAGTCAGGACTGTGAGCAGGCATGGACAAAGTAACGTGGTGACACAGTGGGGTGGGTTTTCTCTGTCTCAGGCCACTCTTATCCTTTGTGTTTTATGAATTACAGGCCTCCAACACCACTATCCCACAAGGAGCAAGTTTTCAGCAAGGTTCCTGGTGTTACTGTGAGTTCTGAGGGTGCTACTTGCACCATTTGGTTTAAACACACATAATTTGGGTGATGCAATGGTGATGTCTCAGCAGGGTCATCCTGCCTGGATTTAGACCTGTGCTCCCTGTACAAACAGGATTGATGGAGAGAGCAGAGAGCCACTCAGGGGCCCTGAACTTGGATGGGGGCTTGCCTGAGCAAGGACCTGCCTGGCACCAGTCAGTGTTAAACAGGGCACAAACTCATATCCAAGCAGGGCTTGGTAGCAGGAACATCCATCCTGGTTTTTGGGCTGTTTTTGGGGGTGTTGAGGGTAGACTGTGCCCTAACAGAGAAATAACAATGAATTTATATTTATATAAATATGAATTTACATTCAGCTGCTCTGAATGCAGCTCACCTCCTGACCCAAGGGTCAGCTGGCCACATCTCTGGGAGAGCAGGATCCCCCAGCTTTTTGGGGGAGAGATTTCTACCCCATCCCTCCTACCAGTGCACACCACGGGGTCCTGCAAATCCTTAGGTGATGTGACTGCCTCTCCTGCAGGGTCAGCATCCCAATTTGGGTCGTTGCTCTGCATAACCAAGGGTTTGAGGGTGGTGTCCAGCCTGTTCCTCTGGTATCTGCTGGCTGTGAGTGGTGGGCACAGAGCTGGGTCCTGGCACTGGCTGTCAGTGCCGGGACAGAGCTCCCATGCCAAGCAGTGATGCTAAAGGGAGCCTTGTGTGCAACATGAGGAATGCCAGACCTACCCTCTGTCTCCAGGGCTGTCTCCCCAGCCAGGCTCTGGATCTTATTTGGATGCAGAGAGATTTATAAGGCATTCTCTTAATTAGGGGCCCCTGTTTTGACTGAGAGAGGATGGGGAATGAGGAGACCTAACAGGGTAAACAGTGGCCTGAAAGGGAAGGCTGGGGAGACCTGTGGCGTGTGCTGCAAAGAAGCAGGGGCAATAAAACACACCAATAAAAACGATGTGTACGTCTGCAGCCTCATCTAGGAAGGGGGAACAACAGCTTGTCACTTCTCAGGGCAAACAAAGAAACCCCTCCATATGTAAGCAATTATTGGAAACACATGGGAGAGGTGGACAGGGCAGGCAAAGCCAAAAGCCATGTGATATTGCACAGAAGAACGAGGCTCATGTGAAGCCTGGGAGTTCATTTATTTCACAAGCCACGATGTACAGAGAGTTTGGCCACCTCCAAAAGCTCAACTGGGAAGGCTCCTCTTATTTTGGCCTTGAGGTCTGTGGACAGATGGCTAAAGCTTATGAAGAAGTGCTGGGATGAAGCAGCTGGCATGCTGCTGGGGGGAGCTGGAGCTCTGCTTGGCTTTGCTGTGGCCTTTGTTGGATTTGCAGCTGGTCAGTGGCACAGCAGCACTTCTCTGGGGTACAGGGAGCAGCACAGCTGTGTGCTGCTGAGCTAACTGTGCTTTTGTTTGATTTCAAGTGTGGACTTGTGACTAGCACCTTTAAATTTTCCACCAGTGTAGTGGCAGGATGATTTTCAGCCAGAAACTTTGCAACCAGACTTCTATGCTTACAAGAGCAAACAGCATCAGGGTTAATGTTGGACATGATGGTCTTGGAGATCTTTTGCAGTCCTAATGGTTCTATGGTTCCACAAGGACTGTGGTGTGATCTGGATATTCCTGAGCTGCTTTTACACTCCCTGGCCATGCACTGCTGCTCTGAAGGCCACAGCAGGCTGGAACCCAAGGTGTTATCCAGCTCCTCTGCAGAGCTGGAATGTTTCTGACAGTGCCCTGAAGTTACAGAGAGGTTCTCTTTGGTGAGACCCAGCCCTGTGGAGTGCCAGACCAGCTCAGCTGACAACATTTGATCTTGGCAGCTGATCTGAACCACTTCTACGGGCTCCTTCAGGTCCACTTGCAGAGAACATGCTGTGAACTCCATGCATGGTGTCAGTTCAGTGTCTCCACTGTCAGGTCAGGCACTTTTCTCATATGTACCAAAGCTCCAGTCTGCCTCACAGTGCCCTCAGTCAGGCTAAATGCACCAGGTGCTGCTACCAAATACCTCATGTCACAAGCTCAGGGATGTTTTCCCCAGGCTATGTGGAGAAGCACCTTGTAGAAGACAAAATTATTCCCTTTGGCTTTCCCATTTCAGTCCAGCCTGCAATCCCTACAGATCATAGCAATGACTTGTCTCCCCAGAAATAACCAGACAAATTTCTCTCTTCAGTCTCAATAGTAGGAGAAAATATTGGGAGAAACTGAGTTTTTAAATTGCAAATACCCTCCCTGTGCCAGTTTGTTGTTAAGTTTTGGACAGCTCTGGGCTGCTATAGGTGCTTTGCATCCACTGTAATACAAGTGCTTTGCTTGTAGCCTTGCAGTCTGTGGTTGGAATGGGGAAAAAAGAGCTTCCAAATGGGGCTTTAAGCCTTGTGTGAAAGCTGCTTCATTTCTGATGGACAACTTCAGGTTTCTTCAGGTTGGACTGTGAAAGGAGCTGCTCTGGCTGTGAAATGCATCACTCCTGTGTGTGCTGTCAGCTACAGAAAGTGATTCTGCCTTGTAAGAAACAACAGAGAGGAAAGGAAGTTCCCTTAACTCCTGAATATGCCACGCTCATGAATGTTAACATGACTGTGGGGTTGTTTTTCCACTGAGCAAGCAGATGTTTTAGTGCTCTGAGGATCACCTTTGCTGCAAAGGGTGGTGCTTACACCTCTGAGGGCAGTGGTGTGTTCAGGCTCAGTAAACATGTTCTGCTCCATCTCACTGAGCACTGAAAGCACAAACTGCTCTTGGGTTTCATCACAGAAGGGGCAGATTTGCCAACATAAAGAAGAACTTGTTCAGGGGCTGCTTTCATCTCTAGGCATTATCAGAGCTACTAAAACAAGGAAAGAGCCCTTTAAGCCTCATTGGACAGTGACACTAAAAATACCCCCACCAGCTCTCTCAATCCCAAGCCCCAAACAACTGAAAAACAAAAGCCAGCCCCAAACCCTAAGCCCTGGAAAACCCTGTGGTATCCATCACTGCCATGTATAATCACAGTTAGAAACCCAAATGAAGTCTGCAGCCTGTCAGCCCTGCAGACAGATTTGGTGGTGATATGAGCAAAGCCAACATTTAAAAATGACTGAATTCTCATTATAAAGATACATGATCCTCCTTCTCATTGAGAACAGTTGGGCTTTGCTTCCAGTGGAGAGCCAAACCATTTATTTTATAGCTCCATTGTATGCTGCACTGGGAATTGTTCCTGCAGATAGAGGTTTCTAGCATGCTTTTCCTATGTACTTTGTTCCACATGCACTGTGCCCTTTGCACATGCTGAGGGCTCTCACATGAATTACACTTTGCCTGATTTGGTTGGATGGGTTTCTTACATTTGTGTCCTATAAATTGGCATGGTGATGTATTTATTTTGGTAATCAACCAGTTCTTTGTAAATCTGTGAGCTTAATCCTCCAAGAGAGGGAAATAAAAGGCTCAGCCTTTTTTTTTTCCTAACAATGAAGATAAATACCTTTATTTTCATAACTTTTGGACATCTTTTTTTTCATGGCAACCAGCCAAATCATGAGGTCCTCACTCAAGCAAGAACACACAGATGTCATTAAGTTCCTCACCAGGCTTGTTAGGGCATGGAAAAACTTAACAGGAAGAATGGTCTCATGGTTTTACCATTGAGCAAGAATTCACTTCAACTGGGCTAAGCTTTTGCTTCTGCCATATATTTCCAATGTGACCTCGTTTGACCCTCTCTCTCTACATCTGCTCCCCCAAAATCTCCTGCTGTTGAGCTTATAAATCTCCTTGGTTCAGAGGCCCTCTTGCTGTGGGTCGGTTTGTGCAGGAATTTTGGCAATGCAGACACTGGAGCAGAACTGCCTTTAGGCTCTGCCTGAGGTCTAGGACTGACTCTGCCCTGCTCCAAGGTGATGGAATGTGAGCCAGGAGTCACCAGAGATTTTTAATGCTCGGCTATGCCCAAAATAATAGACATCAGCTCTCACCTTGTTAGCATAAGAGCTGCAGCAATCAGATTTGGATGGTGCTTGTGGTGCTCCTTGCACTAAAAGTGACAGCCCAAGGAGCAAGGATGGCTGTTGTGGGATCTGCCCTCCTTTTCTGGCAGCCCATCCCTTCCCAGGGAGTCCAACATCATCCTTCATCTGCTGATCATTAGTGCTTTGGTCACCTCGTGGTCAGGCTGTGCAAGCATCCAGGTTTCACTCCTGTCTGGAGGTGTTGGAAAAATCCTTCTGCAGGATTTTAAGTAATGCTAGGAATAAAAGCATTAGGGCTGAGTGAGTGAGACCGTGGCTGAGCATGAAGGAGCAGGGTGGTGGGGTAAGGACAGAGTGACACTCTGGGGGCAGCTGGCACAGGGAAGCACAGGGGGCTCATCTCGGGAGGGTGGCACAGCACATCACTCCTGACCAGCCTGGTGAGGATTTCCATGTGCTTCCTCCTGCTCTCCATCTTCCCTCCAGCTGGAGGGAAAACTTCAGGGCCAGGGAGGGGGACAGCACAGCCCTGCTCTGCTGCCATCCAGGCTGGAGATGGAAATGTGCTGGATTTCTGCCTGGCACAGCTCCCCCATGCCCACACACACAACCACGTTTGTTATTCTAACACTGCAAACTTTTACCTGGAGAGAGTCCTTGGGCCTGGCAAGGGCTTGTTTGACTGAAGGAAGAGGGTGTGTGCTCTGCAGAATGGGACCAGGAGGATAAAATCCAGAGTCTGGGTGCACAAGAGTCCTTCCTTGGCCTTGGCTGTGCTGAGTGCTGCGGGATTATGGCAGGACAAGTGCACTGCAGCCTTTTCAGTTCTTCCTTCTCCCTGGCCTGGCTGAAGGTGTTCATCAGGCCCAAAGGACTCCCTGACCTCCTAAGGTTTCATCAGGTAAATGGAAAAAACCAAATCCTTGAAGACATGAACTGTGGCCACCATCTCCTTGGCTGCACCACATATGCTCATTTTTTGGAGGGAAGCAAAATCCACATCCCAGTAAATCCCACCTATTTCTCTGTCTCTTTACAATAACTGCTTCTCCTAAAATACCCTTCTGTGATTTCTTTTTAAATTAGAGCAAAATTTAAATGTTTATAGAAATATTTATAGAAAGCAAAGATTTCCTAAGTTACTCCATTTCCATAGGAAAAAAATCCTTTTTACAATAACCAATGATAATTGTCCATTTTGTTTTGTTTTTCTTTATACCAGCCTTTACAGTGAAAGCAATATGTTGACCATAAATCTTCAAGTTGGTTAATTCCTATGAAATTCTGCCAGCAGAATCAAATGATTTTACAACCCCATGTCAAATTAATGGTTGGGTGTCAACCTGTGTCACTTCCTTCTTGAAAAATGACTGTGCCATTAAGAGAATTTTATTTATGCTTTCCTGCCTGATGATCAAAAATAGTAAAATGCAACAGTAAGGGTGGGGAGGAATCAATTTCATAGATAGCATTACCACCACATCCCTTTGCAGTAAGCCCATGGTGATGCCCACACAGCAGGACTTGGGTGCCCTCCCTGGATGTTTGACTCTGTTTTCCATTTTATGACTGGTTGCCATGGGAAGAAAATTAGGATTTAAGGCCCTAAAATCAGCTCTGGTCCTTCTTCAGTTGATTGCTTGAGTTGATGAGATGGGTGGGACGTGCCCCTTTTGTAATAAGTTGTCTGATATTCTTCTTTCTAACCCATATTTAGATATGGCAAAGGCCAGAAAGAAAAGATCATGCTGCTGCCTGCATTAAATTCCCAAAGATTGAAGGAATAACTTCTGTAGTCTCATGCTACTGGTCTTACATGTGTTCATATCTGAGTAAATTCTTGGACTTGGTGCCCAGGAATTTGGTGGCAACTTGATGGGATGCCAACTGTAATCTATTAGTTTAACTGATTGCTAGTTGCTAATAACTTGGTTTTTTTGTGGCTAATTGTTTTATGGTGACACCTGAAATGTACAGACACCATGCAGGGGTGCATGGTCAGCTGCAGGACAGCCTGGAAGAAGTCTTTGACCCGAGTTTTGGAACAAAACACAAGGAAATCCCGTATCACTGTTTGGGTAGAACAAAATAAGCAAACAAAAAAAGAAACTGCTCTGTGATTTTTGGTCTTGTAATGTCCTTGTGAGAAACACTCCATCAATAACTGGTGACCTGTTCTGCAAAGGGACAAAGAACCAGGTGAGACTGTCCCACTGGGAGGTTTATTGTTCAGAAGACAAGGATCCTCCACAGGGCAGCTGCAGAGAGTGGCCTGGATGGATTCACCTCCCTGCTTTCCCCATGCAGGAGATGAAAAGAGCAGCAGCCAGGCTCACCACACCTCTGCAATAACAACCAGGGACCAGCTCACCTCTGGCCCTCAGCCAGTGCCTGGTGCCAGCTGCCCCATGTTCAAGGCCATCCTTTGGCTGCAGTCCCCAGGGATTCCAGAGCATGGGTGAGGTGCAGCCCCAAAGGCCAGGTGAGGACGTGGGGATGGGCAGCATGAAAGACAATTCTCCTTCTGAGTCAGCTCTCAGCTCCTCCTGCACTGCCAGGACTGTTTCTCTTATTGCCCTGGCTGTAGCTGCTCTCTCTGAGCACAAATATTTCCACTGTATATTTTGGGAAGAACTGGAACGTTCCACTCAGTCTTCCAGAATCTGAGTATCATTCCTTATGGCCCTCCCTAACACCTAGGAGTCAGTTCTGGACACGCTGCAGATTATTTTTATCCATCCTAAGCTGTTGTAGCACTCCCAGTTTTGCAGTGTTGTGTCCACCCCCAGTGAGATGTCCCAAGAGATGTAACAGGGATGGTCCTTACCCTTGAAGTCTCTCCTGTCTCAGGATCAAATGGGCCTGAAACAGGAATGCTGGGCCAGGAAACAGCCAATGCACATCACATCATCCAGAAATTAAATTGGGACATAATGGAGTCTCTTGTGCTCTTCAGTTACCACTTCTGAATCTCCTTGCAAAGAAAATAAAACTTTGTGGAGGAATGGCATGGAGTCAGCACATAAACAGGGTTTTTATCTGGGAAGCAGGGCTGGGACACACTGCCTGCCCTCACAGTCAGACCCATTTCATCTCCTCCTTATTTGGGTAGGACAGCACAACTTTCTGTTCTTTTCTCCACTCCATCTCTTGGTTCCCAGGATCATAATCCCCTGAGAATTCAATATTTCACCACAACTGCAGGCCATGAGTCCTGAGAGGTAACTGTGCTCTGCTTTTATAGTCCCATCCACAGTGCCAGAAAGATGAGAAATAACTAGGGAGGACGTGGTGTCCTTATGGTGCAGAGTGGTCTAATCCATACTCCAAACATCCTCTGTGCTCCTTTTGTAAGGATCTAGGCTCATAACTGGAGAGATTTCTGACATGCAAGACCCCTAAGGTTTAACCCCAGCTGGCAATAAAACCCCACACAGCTCCTGGCCCACTCCCCACAGTGATATGGGGAAGAGAAACAGAAAGGTGAGAACTCATGGGCTAAAATAAAGGTGGTTTAATAGATAAAGCAAAAGTCATGTGTGCAAGCAAACCAAATGAAGGAATTCATTCCTATGGGCAGGAAAGTGTTCAGGAATCCCCAGGAAAAAAGGGTTTCATTATGTGTAACAGTGACTTGGGATGACAAACAACAATCACTCCAAATATTCTGTCTTCTGTCTTCAGCACAAATCATAAACACAGCCCCACACCAGCTACCATGAACAAAATTAACTCTACCCCAGCCAAAACCAGCACAACACTTCTTGCAAACGTGAATCATTCAGCCAAGGAACCTTTACCATGCCTAGAATTTCCTGTGCCTTATTTTGATTTACTCCATAAACCTCTCCAGCCCAGCTGGTCCAAGATGCACGAGCCTTTGAGCCAAGCAGGAACCAATTTCCAACCATGGAACCAATTTCCAGTGGCCATGAGGTGCTAATATCCCTTTGCCACATGGGCCAAGCTCACATAGGAGCCACAGCTGCAGGGTATGGACACCTGAAAGCACTGACAGGACATAAGAAAATAAAACAATTCAGATGCACGACCTCAGGGCTAACATTTTGTTAACGAATATTTATATATTAATACTGCTCCCTCTGATAAGGAAATTATTTAGGCTCTGTTTAAAAAGAAACTCCTCACCTATTGCTTTATCTTCCTACACAAGGATTTATTTTGCCACCAGGCTAAATAAAGTCATGCAGTGAGAACCCTTTGGCACTTTCTTGCACGTTTGCATCTGGGAAGAAAATGTTTCTGACCACTCTCTTTCCCTGTGTGCAGTCAGTTTATAGAGCCAAATAGAGTTTATGGAGCTCACTTCTCCTACTTGCTCTTGGAGAAATCTCTTTCCAAGCCAGCAAGTGTCAGGATGGTTGGAGGGAGTGGGGCCTGACCAACCAATCCTGGCGATATTCCCCAAAAATCAAAGTGCGACAAAGCGTTCGGGAGGACTCCTAATTATGTTACAAGGTGTGAGGAACTTGGAACCATAATATTGAAACTGCTATAGAGAAGATTATTGTGCCTCAAATTTTCCAGTGTGGCGAGCTTATAAAAAGTAAGCTTCTTATTTTATAATGTTTTTATATTATAATTATATTTTAACTCTCACTTTCAAATACATAAAAAGCTGTAATGTTCTATAACCTTGCTGAACTGGAAAATCTGAGGCATGCACATTTGGTGATGATGACAGTTTGATGCATGGATTTTTTTGGGGTTGGTCAAGTGCCTTTGTCAAAATTCCATAATTGCATCTCACCCATATGTAGGTTTTTACACTCAGTCCCATCAAAGTCTTATTCAAGACCTTAAAATAGAATTTAACTTATTCACAGAGGTTCTGTCAGTCTTACTGAGTTGATTCACCCAAGCTCACAGTAATAATAACAGTAATAAATGATTTTTAACAACATCATTGTGTTGTTTCTGATTGCTCCCCCTGGGATTCATGCATGTTACAAGGGAAGCTGGAATCACTCTGCTTTAGAGATAAAACACACCCAGCTTACTGGGGGGATGTTAATTAGACTTTGGGCATCCTTGTTTTAATCTTCCTGCTTTTATCGTTTTCCTACACGTGAAATATTAAAAAAAAAAATGTGGATGTAAATGAGATAAACATCTGTTCCACATTGGAATCATCCATCCAGCCCATAATTCAGCATGTGGCAGGGTTTCAGTGGTGAATGTGGCTCTGAAAAGGGCAGACAAAAATAGCATCTTCTTCCCAGGGAGTCAGGCCAGGCTGCTGGTGGGTGTTAATCAGTGTCTCCTCTCCAGCTCTGCCTGCTCAAGGTATGGTTCATCTTCACCAAACCTTACTGGCCTGCTTTGAGATGTTCCAAGCTGAATTTTCCAGCTCATTTCTCCCATCCAAATAGGTCTCACTGTGGGGCTTCTCCTGAAGGAGCCAAACAATTCATGGATTAATTCTTGTCTGATCCAAGCTCGGTGATGCTCCAAGTGCCAGTGGGCACACACAAGGCAGCAAAATGGGGTGCTGAGCTGCACCAAGCTCAGAGTGCACCCCTGGATGGTGCCAGGGGAGAAGTTAATGTTCCCTTACTGCCCGTCCTGGGTGGTGAACCCATTCTCCAGTGTTTTCTGTGTACCTTTTCCTAAAATCAGCTTTAAAGGTACCCCTGAGCACAGGGCTTCCCAGGGATGCTCCAGTGTGCGCAGCTTGTGGTGCAGTGGTGCTGTGCAGGTGACTGGTGACCACGAGCAGTGCTGAGGTGACATTTAACCAAAACATGGGACTGCCTTTCCAGTATAAGAAGCTCACAGTGGTCCCTTCTGGGTTTGAAATCTGAGAGGTACCTGCAGTTGGCAAGGGCTTGCAGGAATGGAAAAGCAGCCCCTCTGCCTGGACCAGACTTCAGAAGCTCCAGCACTGGCTGGAGAATGGGGCCAGGTGGGATTTACCCCTTGCTCTTGCCAATGTGTAACCTGGCAGGGCTGATCCTCTTGGACACAAATTCCTCCTCCTCCTCTCCTCTGGTGGAAGCAGGGAGCCAGAGAGCAGCAGCTCTCCAAGGCATCTGTTACCCCAGGGCCACTTGCACTGCCTGCTGTGAAAAGCTGTAAATTACACACCAATAACTGCATGGAAATGGCTGGGCAAATATTTTGAAAGACAGGAGAAACTTTGTAGAAACCACTGCTTTGTGAGTCACTTATGGATGGAAAAAGGTGAACCCAAAAAAATCTCCCTGGCAGAAGATTTTCTGGACATTATCCATCCTCACAGCACTGCTCCTCCTCCTCTTCCCCCCTTTTCTTATCTCCTTTCCCTTTTACACTTGCTATTCAAAGCCTGATGAAACCATAGTTTCCAAATTGATTTTTTTTTTCTCCTTCCAAATTTCTACTGTCAATAAACACTTCAAAGGTAGAGAGAACTCGCATGCCAACTTCTAGCCTCGAGCTGACTTTTACAGGTCTGTAATAAACCCCTTTAAAAAAATGTTTATAATGGCCATAGCACTTGAGTATTGCAGTGCTTTCTGTCACTCTCATAATGTTAAGTGCCAATAAATCACCTGCACTGTCGTGGTGTCCTGTATTTATTTACAAAGCTGTTAGAGCTGTTGGTTTTATTGACCAAGTGGAACAAAAGCTGAGATTCTTCATTCTGTGGATTTCTTGGGAATTTTGGGGGGTTTCCTTTGCTCAGGAGAGTAGAGAAATGCCACCTAAACTTCCATCTGGCCTCTTGTACCTGAGGTATGTAATGCTGCTATTTTTGGAGGTGCTTCACAGGGGATCAAGCCCAGCTCAGAGGTGAGGGGGTGCAGTGGTGGCTTGGCAGACAAAGCCATGTGCATCACCCAACCTGTGCTGGAGCTGAACCTGCAGACAAAAACAGCTTAGAGGGAAAGCACCAGCCTGCACTGAGGTGTGGGACCTGATGGAAAGGGCTTTTTTCTGTTTGTAGGAACTGCTCAGAAGCCTCCCTGCTCCTGCTTATGGCAGAAGGGGATTTCTGGCCTCTGATTTCCTGGCTCATGTTAGGCTGGGCAGGGGACAGAGTTCAATTATTTCTCTTACCACCCAGTTATGACCCTGCTTTGGTCTCTCAGGGTGTTGTACTGGGGCTTACAAACTCCACCATCCCCCTTTTGCAAAGAGCATTTTTTACTTTTTAGTCTGTTGAGTCTTCCACAAATTTCACTCACTGATAAGCAGAAGTGTTAAAACCATAAACCCATAAAATAAAGCTTCTTTTTCATTCTTGTTTCCTGCATGTTTCCATCTCTGCACTAAAGGTTTCTGAAGACAACTCCTTACTAATGATAGAGGATGAAGAAGAGTAGAGATTGCACTATGAGCATGGACACAGTCTTGATTTGAAATTAATGCATGAAAACTAAACTATTTTCTCCAAAAGAGTAAACATAGTGAATTTTCCAACTGTGTCAATAACTCCAGGACAGAACAGATTTTGAGGCAGCAATGGATCATACAGGAAAACAAGGTTTAGCTGTTGGAAATTAAAAGTTAATATTAGAAGTAAAAGGGCAATCAGCCCCAAAAACCACCTGTCTCCTCTTAGAGTGTGTTTTGAAGATCCTTCCCACATCCAGCGTTAGGAGCTGCTGCCTTTGAGTGTATCACCTGGCTGGAATTTTTCACGGAGCTTGAATTTATTAGAAAACAGCCCCAGTCAAGCAGAACTGTGCAAATTAAATTGGATTTACATGACAAGGTGGAGCCCAAGCACAGCAGCTAGGAAATGCCTGAGAAGCAAAAGACAAACCAGAGGGGATCAGGGAGGAAGGCTGCTCTGTGTAAACAGTGTTTAAAAAAAAATAAAGGAAAAAATGTTTGACAAATAGTGCAATAAAATTAAAATTCCCGCTTCGGCTGCCCTGGGGGTTTCAAAAGGAGACACTGAGAGAGATTTGGACACTAGAGGAAATAAACAGATTTGAGCATCTAATAAGTGGGAGGCTGGAATATTATTGTAGGATAAAGTGTTCTGGGATGGGACAAGCTGACCCAGAACATGTTCCTGTTGTGAGGAGGGTGAGCACTTGATCTTCAACCCCAGTGAAGCCTGGAGGACTCAGTCCACTCCCTTCAATAAGCTTTGGGAGAAGCCTGACTTCATTGTAGGCATTAGAAACTTCATCTTTTCTTCCCTGTCGGCTCACACTGCTGCCTATTATCTTATCAAAACATGGTTTCTTCATCAGTAATGTGTAGGTTTCATCTGAATCTGTAAAAACTGAATTGTTTCCATATGCCAGATATTTCACTGGAGAGACCCTCTGCTTTGGGAATGTCATTACTGCCCAAAATAATCTTCTGCAAGTCATAATGTAAACTCAAAGTTATTGCAATTTATTAGCAATCACAATTTGCCAGGAAAATAGAATCAAGAGAGTATCAGGGAAAGTAACTCGATTGCAAAATGAACATGCCCTCTACTGCAGTCTGAGCCCATTAATATCGACTTTCCAAATCCAGAGGGTGATTTCCTCCTGTGCCTGTACAATAAGGCAGTGCAGCATGTTTTCTCCTGGAGGAAGCAACAGGATTTTGTTGAATATATGGAAGGGAATTGGTTTTCTGGTTTGTTACTTAAAGCTGATCCTTACTGTCAACATTTGTGATGAGTAAACCTCATGAAATAACACGGCTAAAGGCTTAATCTGGTGCCACTGTGGTTTGCAGGGCTAAATTGGAGAGACATGGCTGTGGCCAGGGCCCAACCTGGCTGCTCTGGCACGATGCTGCTCTTAGAAATGAAGGGATCTGCTCCCAGAGATAGTGTGCTGCCATGGGCAGAGCTTGGGAGAGGGTATGGAGGAAATGTGGTGGAGAGAAAGTCATGAAAGAAGTGCTAAATGTGCCATTTCCTGCTGGAGCTGTTCAGCTTATGAGAAATCCTCCCTCTTGCATCCTACTGTTTGGAGTGTGGATTTGGGAGGGTGAGAAAAGGCTCTTTATTAGCAGCACTTTGATTCCCTGATCCCGGTGGGCTCGTGGCTGGGATTTGCTCCAGCTGAATGCTGATGTGAGCGGCTTCCAAGTGTGTTTGTGCAGAAATATCAACGAGCAGCAGATCCAAGGGGTGGCTGTGGTGTGGGGACAGCTCATCCCAGAGCCCTGAGCCTGGGGGCAGGCCTGTATCTCTTCAGGTGGAGGTGGCCTTTGGAGCTGCTAAGGTCCTTCAGCACAGCCAGAGCTGTCCCCAGGATTGTCCCATGCAATGGACAGGCTTGGCCTTGCCCTGGTACACAGTCATGGTGGGAAACATCATGAGCCTTGGATTTACTCAGTCCCAGGTAACACCAAGGGAAACTTTGGAGGGTCCAGAGTGTGGGATCATGTCAGATATCTGGGAGTGGTTGTGTAGCCACACTGGGAGGTGTCAGCAGAGCTGTTAGGTTGGCTCTGTCTGAAATTCCCCTCTCCACCCCTGTGCAAAGAACAACCCCTGGCTGATGTCAGCATCATAAAACAGCCATAAAGTGTTTGTCCCTTCATGACACTCATTTCCCTGTCAGGGACACCCCTTCCCATGTGACATTGGCATTTCTGGGTCACTTGCCTGGAGTGAAGCTGCAGTTGTGGGTGAGAGGATCAGAGGGGGAGGATGGAGCAAGCAGGTCTCAAACAGGAGTTGTGGGTTCTGGGAAACACCAGAGTCATCAATCCCTGGGAGCCTGGGCTGTCCTCTGGGCTGGAGAGAATGGCTGCAAACTGGGTGTGGGACACTGCACTCCCTGGCCATGGAAACAGAGCACAGCCTCACCCTGGAAAGCCCACTCAGAGACGTCAGTGCCTGAACTATTTTGGTAGGAGAATAAAAGTCTGACAGCACCCCACCCCTTGAGAGTTTGCTGGTGGATGTTGTGCCCACCCTCCCATCAAAACCAGGCTCTGCCTGTGACCAGCACCCTGCTTACAGCTCTGCAGCAGCAGTGCAGCAATAACAGGTCACCTTGGATATCTTGGACATGGGAGGAGCAATTTGGGAGCCTCAGCCTAGAGCAGATTGCATCCTTACAACTCTTACACTGTGGTGGAGCAGTAGCTCCCTTCTGAGCATGTACATGTCCTCCACAGGGAATATAAGAGCTGTCAAGATTTGCTTCAATGTGGACTAAAGCTGGGTTTCAACAGATCTTTTCCTTCCTTTTTTGATTTTTCTTTCTTTTTTTTTTTTTTTTTTTTCTTTTTTAAAAAAAAAAATTTAAAATTTTTTTCTTTTTTTTTTTTTTTTTTTTTTTTTTTTTTTTTTTTACCTTCCTGAAAAAAAAATACTGTAAAATTGTGTTCCACTCTCTTTGAATTTAACAGCAGGGTTTTTTTCCATTAATTTCAGTGAGGTTGCAGGTATTTGTGTGTGTTTCCACCAGCCAGTGCCCAAGTGTAACAGCTGAGCTAGCCTGAAAAAAAAAAAAGGTTTCTTACAAAGAAAAGGAAAATGGAGTTCTGCTGGAACAGCTTTTGTTTGGCAGTGGCTGGAAAAGGTTGTTCTGGGACTGATTTAAAGAGCACTGGGTAAACTTATGCACATGTCCTCAGGGCAGCCATAAGTTTAGTGATGAAAACGTCTGCATGTTTGACACAGCTCTGCTCAGGGACTGGGGGAGAGGCAGCAGTGCTGGAGAAACACAGAGATGCCATTGCTGAGGGGACAGGATGCTCCAGGGGGAGCACAGACAAGCCCTGTGGGACCTTGAGGTGTGCAGGATGAAGCATCAGGGCAAAGCACAGTCCTGACCCCATCCCAGTGCCCCAGAAAATCCCTGGTGGGAGATGCACTCCCTCCCCAGCCATGCCAGGGAGAGCAGCTTCCCCTCTGCACATGCTTCTGATTTGCATCATTTGTGTACTAATTTTCAGTGCAGAAGGAAGGAGGGCTTGGAAGAGATGGTGACATTTTTGTGATGTTGTGCTTGATGTGGCTGCCTTCCATGCTGGAGTTTTGCATGTGTGTGTGTGTGACATAAGTGGCCTTAAAAATACAAGGCATTGGGTGGGAGGAAAAGGAGAATGGAAACCATCTTTTATTAAGCTAGATACCATAATAATCCTGGCAGTGAATTAAGGGAGAGCTCCAGAGATGGATTTTTTTCCTGCCATACATTTGTTTTCAGTATAACCCAGAGGGGAGAGACCTTCCCACTTGCTGAGCAGCAGCCATGCCCTGGGGGACTTGGTTATAACCAATTCCAGAACAGGGTGTCCCTTTTGGGGTCTCTGTGTTCTTTGTACATAAAACCTGCACCCTGCCTCTAGGACTGACATTAAAAAATGGAAAATTAACTCCAAAGGCTGGACTGGTGAATAGGGCTCTTTGTTCTGGGACATTGTCACCCAAGAGTGAGCCCTACAGGGAGATTTATAGCAAGATTCCAAGGTGCTAATGAGGGAAGGCTTCTCTCAGTAGTCAGGTGGCAAAGCACAGCAGCACAGCAGCCCATGCTCAGGGAAGAGGAAGATAAGGTTGGCTGTACAAGCAAGCCCCTGGGTATGTGCATGAAAATTTGGGTATTGATATGTCCTATTTGCTGCTTAGAGAGCTGCTGAGGGAAGGTGCTTTGCCAAAGCTCTTGGGTTTGGCCATGGGCTTCTGGGGTTTGGCCATTTCTGAAGCAATCCTTGGGTTTCTGGATGTGGCTCTAATTTGAGGTCTCTGAAGAGCCCTTGTGTCACTGGGGGCTGTGGGACTGCAGCACTGTACAGCTCTGCTCCCTTTGCTGTCATGGTCACAATCTGTGAAATCTCAGCTTCTTCCATCTCTAAACCATCTGGCTATTTCACTCACGGCCAAAGCAGCCTGAATCCAAGGAGGAGCACCCCATGGTTCCAGCAGGGTGTTGGTGTGAAGAACTGACCCTGCAGAACCTCCTGGAAGGAGACAAAGCCTGGAAGGGCTTGAAGCAATGAAGGGAAGGGTTGGGGTGGAGATAAGGAGCCACCACTGGTAGATGAGATAAGGTCAAGGTCGGGCTTCTCTGTGCAGTGCAATAGATCCAGTTACACTCTGCAAGCAGGTGATGCTGGGACCTCAGCTTGCTCTTCTGCTCCATCTGTAAATAGCTATACTGGAGTGAGAATGGTTGTTATCTCTGTTGGAGTGACTGGGATCAGCCATCCTGGCTGATTTCTCAATGGAGGGAAAGCTTTGTCTTGCTTAAGATCAAGCAGGAAGGCTATAAAGCTGCTGGGATATGAGACCACATTCTTGCTTCAGTCTAGCTCCAAACAGCTTCACCCTCTGGAAGAGTATTCTTACATTTCGTTAATTCTCTAGCATGCAGGAAGGCAGGTCTATGGCTTGTACTCACCCTACAGTGCTTACGGTGCTAACGAATTTGAGCAGTTAATCAATTTAGTGCGAATTCTTCTAAGTTAAAAAAAAAAAAAAACAAAACCATATATATATATATAAAAAACCATCCAATTTCTGCTTACTACTTGCAGAATGTTTTCTATCCTGTCAGTCTAAACACTGGGAAGTATTTTAAACAGATGTAGGCCATCAGTTTCTATAAGCATTGTAATTGCTTGGCACCACCAATGCTTACATGGAAAGATGCAGATTGCCAGGATCTGCACAGACAGCAGCCACACGCTTTCTGCTGTGCCCAGAAACACAGCTTACATCCCATCAGAGGCCTGTAACCTCCCTCCTGCAGAAGTCACTTTAGCCTGGAGCCTGGCACCAGCCAAGGGCTGCTATCCCTGCAGCTTTATATAGCTCTGAGCTGCAGGCTCAGCCATTTCAGCATCCTGGCTCGGCTGGGTTTGGTAGGAGGATTTGGATTCTACCCCAAAAGCTCTCTGTTCTCATTACCCTCCTGCAGAATTGCACCTCGAGTTGCTCAGGGTGAAAATAATGCAATTGGCCTCCCTGTGCTCACATTCAGTCATTCCCCGTCTTTCTAGGAACTCATCCTCTTTGATTTTTGGATGATGGTGAAGCTGATGTCCATGGTGCTGTCCCTGGGAAGCAGAGGAGGTGTGGTCCTCAACTTGCCCTCTCGTAAAGATGATGAATTGAGCTGAAGGGGGCAAGGGGTGGAAGGAAAGGATGGATAATATCCCTTCTAATAAATCTAGTGCGGCAATTAGGATTGCCTTTAAAAATGTGTATTATCAGCACAAGTAGAAATACAGACAAGAGCAGCGGCCAAGGGCTGCTCTGTGTCTATAACAAACAGGATGGACTCATCATTTACCCAGGGACTGCTGGCCAAACCCATGGCTCTCCAGGACAGGGGTGAACAGCTCTCCCCAGTCCATCTTTCATCCTGAAGTCATGTGCAGCTCAGTCCTTTTCATTCCATATTTGCCTGCAACAAGGTGGTGGGCGATTTGGCAGCATCTTGCAGTGTTTTTGTTGTTGATGATTCTTTCCATTAGTCCTGACTGGGGTGGGTCAGGATTGGACACCTCTGCACTGCAGACCAGGCAGCAAGTGGCCTGAAAGTGTAAAGCTATCCAGGGCTTTGCCCTGCATCATTCCTGCCTCGAGACAGTCCCATCTGCATTCTCCTCCTGTTAAGAAATACTAAGTGGCAACAAAAAAATGAGATTTTGCTGATAGCATATGTTCAAAACACAGGCTCATTTCTTAATATGCTTTGGCTCCAGCCTCTAGCTGAGAAGCCAGATTGCTAAAGCACCAGAAGTGTGGATAAATGTACAGTCGGGGCATTGCGTAATTTTTGCCTCAGTGTGAAATACAGAGAAAGCTGTGAATATCACCACACACCAGGGAAAGCAACTGCTGCTCTCCTGGAACAAATATTTCAGGTCACTCTTTTACCTGCTATTAATTCTTGGTCAGTTTAATGTTGGGAAAGGTGTTGTCCAGATTTTGAAGTACAAATGAAGAATTTCCCACTCCATGGAGGCATGGAGGATTGAGTACCAGAAAAGTATTCATCTCCAGAAGGTGATGACACCTCCAGGTGTCTACTTAAGCTGTCTAAGTCTTTAAGTCTCTAAGTCAGTTTAGCTGCCTGGCTAAACTGCTCAACAGCTCCTCTACACAGGGAAGAGACAAAGGTTACTCCTTAAGGCTCTTCCCTGCACAGGAGGTTAATTCCTGCTCTATAGTCACTTAAATAAATATCTCTGCAGAGATTATAAAGAGATCAAAGGCAGATCAGCCACCTAGTTCAGTTGCTTACACGATTAAAGTTTTCTGGGGCAAATGTTCTTTTTCCTTTTCTCCCAGTGACAAAGGTTTCTAGGGCATCTGGTGAGCACCTCCATGGTGCAAGAAACAGGTTTCTGCAGCAATAAAAAAGAGGCCCCTTTTCCCCAAGAGCACTAAACTTTGCCCAGAAAGCTTCCAAGTCTCTGCAAGGAAACCTAAAGCTGGAGCAAAAGGTTGGAGTTTATGGAAGTGGTTTGTGGTTGTGGTTAAAAGAGTTTGCTCTTCCATCTGTGCACAAGGGTCTTTTTCTAGGAATTTTTGTTCATGTCACTAGGAATTCAGCCCAAAATAGACTCATTGGGACAGAGAAGAAGTGAGAGCATGGCTCAAGAGTCAGAAATGCATAAAACTTGGCCTGGAATGGAGTTTTGTACTCTCTGAGAAGGGCATAATCTGATGTCAAGCTTTCCCCAAGAGTCATGCTCCTAAATGGGAAGGAGCCCAAAATGATCACATGCTGAGTGCCTGTTCAGAGACAAGTGGCTCTTACTGCCAAACAAACTGGAGGAGAGGGCTGCTCTTGAAAAATTCACTGCTGCCCACATGCTGATCCTCCTCAGGAGAACAGGCATTTCTCAATCACAGCCAGGCCAACTGCTCTTCTCAAAAGCAGCATTCCAGGAGTCACCATCTCCTTCTGCACTGGGGTCAGGAGCTCAGCAACCCCTTCCCTTTTGACCAAGGTGGGTGTCAGCAGATCATTCTGGAATTTCCTCAGGTGGCTCCTGGCAGGAGGTCAACAGGGAAAAAGAAACCTGCCCTGAGTATGTCTGTTTTGACTTTGGCCTGAGCATGCCTCGGGGTTTGGGGTAACATGACAAACAAGAACATGGGAAAAATTATACCTTTTCTGTTCTTTTACTGTACTTGATGGATTTTAAAATATGAAGACTGTCCTCTCTCCAAATGAAGCATAACTGGAATTTCTTACTCCAGAAGTTAAACTGAATTCTTGGTCGAAAAAGTCCTCTGAAGAAAATGCTGTAAGGTTTCAGGCCTTTCCATCACTTCAGTTTTTCTTAATCTTATTAGGGCTTTGCCTCTGTTTCTCAAGTGACACATTTCTAAAGAAATGTAGGTTTTGTCCTTTAGGTAGCAGGCCAGGGTAAATTCTGTAAGCTGCAATTATTCAGTTCAGCAAACACATCAACAGGCAGTGACCCCTCCAGGGCAGACCTGAATTTCTGAGATTAGTCATATTTGGCTATGAACTCTTCCATGGTCCAGCAGGAGTCAGAGATCAGATCTTCTACTGGGATGTGAGAACCATCTGACCCAGTATCTCAACAGTTACATAACATTTTAAAATTAGGAAAACAAGATAATTCATCCCTTCCTGTCTCTTTTGAAGGAAGGATTCATGAGTTTATGAGGATGTGACCTGACTTTCTTCTAAACTGATTTGCCTATTCCTCCCAGTGATAGTGGCCCACCAGCCAGAGCAGCAGGGATCCTTCATTCCAGCATCATCAGAACTTGAGACACTCCACATTGAGACCTGAATCCCAAGGCTGGCCTCTGCCAAACTGTAAGCTGGGGTCCAAACATCAGTAGCAACTATTTAGGAAAGGCTTATTCCAAGATATGGTTTAGAAATGCCTGCAGTGTTTCCACCCTGGGAGGCAGGGACCAGAGCATATTCCCAGCTGCTGTTCCTCAGCACATTCCCAGCTCCTTGGAAGCCAGCTGCTGAGCCCTTTGCAGCCTACCTGGGAGCTGGCTGGGTTGGGTTTGGAGCATTCCTCAAACCACCTGAAGGTCCCACTCATCACTCTTGTACAGCAAAACAACACCTCTTGCCTGCTGCCAAAAATTTCTCGAGTGGCGATGCAGAAATCAAGTTCTGGCAACAATTCCCTCTTAGTATTTCCACCTGAAGAAGAAAAGGAAAACAAAACAAAGCAGCAGAAGTTGCTGTCTGTGGGGCTTTCAGGGTTGCAAAGTCTCTTGCCTGGTGCTGCAGGGCCCACACCTTGGGAAGAACAGGCTCTTTCAGGCACTGACATTTTGTTGGAAGTGTTGGTGGCCAAGCCCTTCTGTTCAGTGATCCACGGCTCTTTCACCATCCCTACGAGCCCATGGTCCAACAAGGGCTCCTTTGACATCATTTGGAACTGAGCTGGAGCAGGGCTGGGCAGAGCTTTTCCTTCAAATGGGAGGAGGAAAGGTGTTTATGGCAACGCCTGGGTGCTCATGGGCATCTCCAGCCTGCTGGGAAGTCACCGAGCAGTCAAATCAATTATTTTTAATGAACTGGGCCAAAGCTGATTGTGTCATTTTGTAACATATGATTTTGGAAAGCAGTGAAATTATTTGGCTTCTTTCCTTGGCCATCACAGGGACCCCTTTGTGCTTCCCTTTTCCCCACTTTTCTCTCGTGTGTTTAGCTGGCTCCCACATCTCCACTTGCTGACGCTGATTGATTGCATTAATATCACCGTAAATATTACATAATCTCTGCTTACAATGCTAGAAGGAACTGATGAGTTTCACTCTGCCAAGAATTTTCAGGCTGGAAAATAATAATGAAAAAAATAATTTCAAAAAAATAAAATCTCTCTTACTCTTTCCCCCCCTTTTTTTTTTTTTTTTGTTTTTTTTTTTTTTTTTTCCTTGTGCATTTGCTATTGGCCCCATTGGCTGCAGACCAAGGCAAGGCTGTATGGACTGTTTGTGGCCATTGCTTCAAGGGGACAGTGAAAAAGAAGCTATAGCAGCATCACAGTAAACTGTGCCTGACCTCAGGAGAGGTGATGGGGACAGGGGATATTGGAAGACAACTTATGGAAAAAATAGTTGAAAAAACTATTCAGAAAATGGGGATCTTGGAAGATGGCTTATGGAAAAAATAGGTTTCAGAAAACAGGATTCAGCTGAGCTAAGGAGGATGAGGATACACAGGGAAGTCTATACCCCATCCTGGTACTATGGGCCAGTGGAAATAAGGATTGTTGGAATGTGGTACCCTCTTCTCTCCATTAGTGAGTGATTTAAGCCAGAGTACTGGGTGTTTGAGCTCACCCCCTTTAGGATTTGAAGATTCTGAGCTGGGGAGGCTGCACTGCTGCTAGCAGGGATGGAGGGGAGGCTCCTCTGCCTTCCAAGGATGGTCCTTCCCTCCCTGCTCAGGGAAGGTGGGAGGGGAGATGTGACTCCTCCCTCTCCAGCACCAGCCCAGGGCTGTTTGACCTCCTGCATGTAACACATCCTCCATCCCGACCCTGGTCCAGGCCAGCTCTGTTTCTTTTCTCTGTCTCCCAGCCGGAGACAACTCCGTATCAAGTTGCGTTCTGAAGAGGCGAGCTCTTCTCAGACTCCACAGAAAATCCATTTATCATATCAGCCTTACATTAGCCAAAGTATCAGAGATAAAAATTATCTTGGAAATCTAAACACAGATTCTAATCTAAGGTACAGCAGCATCTGTTTCCCATTATTTTTATGACTCGCAAGGTTCGAGCGGCATCACTCCTGCCGTGAGATATTTGGGAAAGCAGAGGTCTGCTCTTCCCAGAACTCCAGGTCCCAGTGCTGCTTGCTGCTCATCTCCCAGGGCTCATCTGCATGGGAATAGCTGATTACTCAGCGTGTCCAGTGCTCAGGCAGGCTCCCTGGGCAGCGCTCCTGCCTGGGCTCAGGGTTATGCTGATTTCAGCAGCACCAGCACTGCGCTTGGACTCCTTTCAGAAGGCAGCTCAGGGATGTTTTTCAGAGCTATTTCCACCACCGGCCTGCCAGACTCCACTGGTCCAAACTGGCTTGGGAGAAGCAGTGATGTGGATACACAAAGCCATGATTTCAGGCTCCTTTTCTAGCAGAGCTTTTTCTAAGCTGTGCTTTGGGGATGAGGAGCTCCACTCATGTTGCTGCCAGAAGTGACTCAAACCTGCCACTACTTCTCACCTCACAAGGCCAAATCCTGCATGGCTGGGTGCTTGGGGCAGCTTTTGGCTTATCCATGGGCAGGCCACTTGATTCACTGTAATTCAGCCAGGTTATAATGCAACCTTCCTTGTACCTCAGGGAAATTTTTCAGGGCAGCCACATCTCAGGGACATCCATGACCCAGCTGGGGGCTCTGAGGGCACTAACAGACCTTGATCTCATCAATATCTATCAGGATCTGAAGGGAGGGTACCAGGAGGATGGACCAGGCTCTGCCCTGTGGTGCTGAGCAATAGGACAAGAGGCAATGGGCAGAAATGGATGCACAGGAACAGGAGGAAGAACTTCGTTGTGTATTGACTGAGCATTGGAACAGATTGCCCAGACAGGGTGTGGGGTCCCCCTCACAGGAGACATTCCAGAACCACCTGGACACAATCCTGTGCTGTGTGCTCTGGGTGGACCAGCTGCCCCACTGTGGTCCCTTCCAACCTGACCCATTCCCTGACCAGCCTCACCTTGGACTTTTGTTGGTCCCCACCTGAGCTCAGCCCATCCTGAGCTGCACCACAGGCTTGCCTGCCCTCTGCCCTGCTCCCATGCTGCTGCTTGGTTTTCCTGGCTTTTCCTTTAGGGAGCAGCCCTGCTCTTGTGCTTCTCCCTGACGCCAGCACGCTCGCCGTGGTGCGCAGTGCCTTGGGCATGTGCTGTGAACTCAGCCTTGCCCCGCCACGCAGAGACAAGTATGCAGCTCTGCAAACTACTGTTTGCCTCTGGAGACAAATTATGGCATGCTGCAATAGCTGAGGAATAGCATAAGAGGAGTATGCAATGAATCATGATGCATATGCACACGAGGGGAAAAGTTCAACCTTCTGTTTGCCATTATCTGACTCTTGAAAGCTGAACTGCTCAATTCTTGCATTTTCTGTGCCGAGTTTATTTCTGTGGCATTTCCTAAGTCTTTCTGTCTGTCTCAAGGCAGGGGAAAGAGAGCGTGTCCCTCTGCAGAACATTGCATTTGTGCTGGCTTGCAAATAAAAATCAAATCAATAATAAAATAGGATAAGAAACATGTAGTGTGTAACTCTAGATCTCTGTATTTGTAGAGCTGAACTTTTTTCCTCAGCTTGCCCAGCTGTGGTGTGCCTGAAGGCTCGTGTGCTGCTGCACATTCTGGCTGGGGTGGAAGTGGCTGCAGGCACAGAGGGTTTGGAAGCTGTTGTGGCTGCAGGAGGACATGTGCCCTGAGATGCCAGTGGTATTTAAAAAAAAAAAGTGTTTTGATTAGAGTTAGAGATGTCAAGTCATGTTTTCTCCCTACATCAGTTGAAATGGGTTTTCTGTGACAGGGACAGAGAAGGTGAAGAGAGGAGATAGTCCCTCTCCACCAATTTACTCAAAGCTGACTTCACATCTCAAGGTACCCGTTTTTCCCTCGTAGCGATAGCAAGAGGTCCCCAGTTGAGTCAGCCCAGCCTGAGCTGCTGGATTGCCTGCCTTTTGCCCTGTTCCTGGGCTGCTGCTTGGTTTTCCTGGATTTTCCATTAGAGAGCAGCCCTGCTCTCCCTGACCAATCTCCAAAACTTCTTCAATCTCCCCCACTCCTTGGGGTGTTTGGCTCTGGGCTTTTCAGGGCAGCCTGAAATCCCCACAAATTTCTATGGCCATATAGGAAAATAAGTGTTTAATTCATTTCATGATCACTATGCATAAGTAGTCCCAAAGAATTGTGGTACCCAGGATGAGATACAAATCAGGGATTTGTTAGTCTCTGCTCAATATGTCAGATTTTGTCAAACTTCCAAATTGCATAGTGGATATTTGTCCTTCCTCAGGCAAATGTTTAATGCAAAGAGCAGGCCAAGAGGTTTCCAATCATCTCTTAATCATCTATGAACATCCACATGGGAGAGGGTTTTTTGGGGGGGAAACAAAAGCATCTCCTTAATCTAGCGGAAAAAACGAGATCCTAAAATAATGAGGAAACAGAAGCTAAACACATTTAGAGTGGTGACAAGACGTGGGTTTTCAAGAATGACACTAATTATGCATTGAAACCCATTAACTTGGTGACTGGAAGAGTCTGCATTCTTCCTTCCTCCCCTTGGCTGCCAGAACTCCTCTGGAAGTGCAGGCTGAGCTCAGCGCTGCCACTCCTGCTGCCCCTGACCTGGGAGCAGGAAGTGTGGGAATGCCTCACAATGGCTGTAAGCGGCTCCACAGCCTGGAGCCTTAACCCTGAAACCTTAACCCTGAAGTCTAAGGATGCCCATTTCTACTTGAAAAGTAATTTAGGTCCAATTTCTTGGGCAACAACACGTGCTTTTGCTGGGATTAGGACCTGGAGGAAACAGTCACCTCATTCCATCACAGATCCCATTCCTGGGCCACTTTGCTCTGCTCCACACAGCTTGGGTGAGCTGGTTTAGTCATAGCTCTGTGCATGTCCTAGAGAAGCACATGTGGCTTATGTCTAAAACTATAATTTGTGTTACGTGGCAATGAGAGCAGTTGAATGAACAATTTCACTGGAACCCGACCTGCCAAATGAACCTGACCAAAATACACTTGTGATGTTTACACCAATCTGATTTTTCTAGATAGTCTCTAAGGGTAAAAAACCCAACAAAATGAAACCCTTCCCCTCAGTGATATTAATTAATCACAGTGATATTTGCTTTCTTATTGTGTTCTCAAGCTGGCAGTACAGTTACCAAACTTAGAAAACTGTGCCATATCTTATCTTTTTATTAAAAAAAACCAGCTGTGACTGTCTGATCTGGCTGCACGCAGCAGGGAAAGGTCATTCTGGAGAACTGGCTCTGGGACCAAGCACTGTTTGGATATTAACAGACCTCAAACAGTTTGGGATCAGAGATACTGGATAGGATTTTGCACAGTATCTGATACAACAGAGCCTAGACCTCAAAGTGTTCCCAAAACACAGGGCTGAGGATTGTCTGTGTGGGTTAATCCTGCCTGTCCATGCACTGGAGGAAATCCTGCAGCATTCCCCCTGTGTCCACCCCCTTGGGAGCTCGAGGAGAATTTAGGTCAAAGTACAGAGAACTGTATTACAGTATTAGCACTTATTATCCTGTTTGATTCTATTAAGGGAAACCTGCAGTGAGGAATGAGAATGGAGTTGGCCCTTTCCACAAGTGCTTTAACAGCTGGTGGCCCAAGAGCTGTTTTGATGAAATAAATCACCCTGGTGGAAAAATCTCAAAAGCCGCAGACTGTGGAAAGTTGACCAGATCTTTACTGGCAATATTTAGGGATGCTCTAAACAATGAGACAGTTGTTTTCCTATTACTTTCAGTACTGTGCCTGGAAAAACATGATATCCCTGAAGCTTGCCTGCCCTGAAAGCTTTGGGATGCGTGGCACTGCTAAACCTGACTGCAGGATTCCTGGAGGGGCTCCTGTGCTTGTAAAGACTTTTAATGTATCCAATAATTGCCTTGACCTCACTTGGAGACAGCAGGATAGGCAGGGTTGGAGGTTTTTTTTTCCTGGAGCCTGGCTTATTCCTGCAAGTATCTTCCACAATCCTGCACCTGCTGTGAATTCCTGGGGAAAGAAAAAAAAAAAGGGGGTTGTTGCAATGGCCTCTGCCATAAAACCTGTGAAAAGTAAATACAGAGGCAGGGCTGAAAGAGCCCCTCAGATCCCACTGGAGAAGCTGTAAGGCACCAGCTCCCTTTGTGCCTCTGGCAAGATTCCCCCTTGGAGCTGTCTGGCCTCTGGATGGCATCACAGGGAGGCAAATCCACAGTTTCCATCTGCTAACACTATTTTGGATTATAACTCGAAGGAGATGTGCTGGAAAAAGCATCTCCTGGGGCAGACAGAGGCTTTGCCTGCTCAGACTGGAGAGAAGAGCTGGGCAGAGGCTCCACACACACAGGACAGGTCATCTTGTCAAAAAGAGATCTGATGTTCACTTTCTGCCCCTGGGAAGGTCATCAGTCCAGACTGCAGGGCTGGGACTAAGGACAGGCAAAAAAAATAATCAGATCTAAGAAGCTGAGCTTAGAAATCCTCCTGCAGCACAAAAGGAGGTTAAGGTGTACAAGAAAGGAGACCTTTCCTGTCTGGTTGTTGTTGGTAGCTGCTTCTGACAAGGCTTGACCTTTTCACAAATTCCTGAGTGCTGCAGTGGAGCTTAGTGCTGGCCTGAAGTGGTGAGGAGGCAGAATAGAAATAATCTGCCAAATGCAATCTGCCAAACTCCATCTAAATGAAGCCTTTTTCTTTAATTGGGTGTTTGTGGAAGTGGTAATGGTAGATAAAATACAAGGTGCATGGTTGCTGGTTGGGGCTCCTCTCCTCCAGGCAGGCTCTCAGAAAGCTTTTAGGGTCACCCTGGTTTGGGTCACACTGATTTGGGTCACCGTGGTTTGGGTCCCCTTCCTGCTGCTGCTCCTATCAGTGCTTTCCATAAAGCTCTGATGGGTGAGAGCCACCAGTCTCCCTGCTCATCCTCCTGAAAGGAAAACCTGCTGACCTCCCAAGACAGCATCACCAGCACCTTTTCACAATCAGCCCAACACAGAACTTTACATGCATTTTCTTTCCCTACCCCGTTGTTTCTCGTGTTTACACTGTTGTCCCATTTACACCTTTTAATGACACAAAGGATCAATCTCCTATGTTTATACAACAGCTTTTGGCCTTAGTTCCTTTGTTGTGGGTATAACAGAAAGCCTTTACTGAGAATTATTCCACCTTGTGGAAGAGAGGCACGAAAATAAGTTATTATAGTCAGAAAGTCCTGTTTTCAGGGGAAAAAAATAGAGCAAGCCCGGCATGTAATGCAGTAATTGTGGGCTGTGGGAGAAAAGATGTAATTGTTGTCTGTGCTAAACACAAATCTAAACAGGATCACAAGTAATTAGCTATTTAATAGGTGACTAAAGTAAATACTGCAATTAAAAATCCTATTAAAAATAATATTAAAAAAAAAGAAACCTCGCAAGAAATGCAGCTTTGTCCTGGACTGTCAGTCAACAAAATCAACAAACCATTACAAAAAAAAATGTCCGTGCATGCCCAAATCAGTAAAACACATAGTAATTACTTGGCACATTTTATCTTCAAAGTCCTCTGCGTGAGCTAAGTAATTAATCCTCCCAACACCTCGGTGCAGTATGTGCAGCAGGCTCTGGTAAAAAGTAAGTTTGTCTTGCAGCCAGGTACAAATACCTTGTTGTGGGGCTCATTCTGGATAGAGGAAATGCCTCTCTAAAGTCAATAACAGGGAGTGGAGGTGGTTATCTCTTCAATGGCACTCATTGTAAACCACTGCTGCTTTTGTTTGAGGGAGGGGGACTGAGACTCGGGGACTGAGAGGCTGTCCTTGGATTCCCCATCACATTCCAGGATGAGCAGAGAGGCGCTGGAGAAATGCCGGGAGCCCACGCAGCTCTGCCTTCATACCTGTGTCTGAACCCCCGCTGCAAGCCGGGGTCAGGGTGATCTGAAAACACCTCCCGACACTGGCTTTGGGGCTGCTGGGCTGAACGCAATGGTTTTTAGCTCAATTCGTTGTTTCAGGGCAGAGGGAGCTCCCCCTCCCCGCTGGCATGCTGCAGCAGCACCTGGGGCGGGCAGGTAAGACGTGGATGATAAAACCTCCTGTGCCTGGGTGTTTTAAACCCGCCTTTGTGCCCTCTGCCAAACAGAAAACAGTTTTCCACTCCAATCCTTCTGCCTGTTGCTCTGTGTGCACCATAAAGCCAAAAGGTGGGGAAAAGATAAATACAAGTCCATCAGAGTGGAATTATGTGGGGGAAGGAGAGGTGAGAATGCAGTGGTAGAGCATGGAAAACTCACATTGACATCAAGCTCTGTCATAAAAACATCCAAGCCTGAGCTCTGGGAGTGCCAGCAGAAATAAAATACCTTACAGGGAGAAATCAAAATGGGACCATCAGCTCCATCCATCTCCTGCAAAGTGCAGCAGAAAGCTGTGTGGAGCTTGGCAGGTGCCACATGGAGCAAACCTTCCCACCTGGGAATGACTAATCCCACCCTGGCTGCCATTAAGAGACCATTTGCAGCAGTGGCTAATTGGGCACTGAGCAAAATAAACTTTCCCACAAAGAAGGTTGAGCTACAAGTGGAAAAATACCCGTGCAGAGATTAATTCTGGTGTGGGGAGGAAGGAGCTTCTGCCAAATGAAAGGGAACATTGGAAAAAGGAGCTGCTTTCCCTTTGATCAGAGGGGCACCTGGGCAGCAAGGAGGAAAATGGAGGTTTATGGATGGAGGAAAACACAGGTTTATGGATATGCAGCTGGCAGAGAAGAGCATTTTCACCAACTGAGATTTTGTAGTTGTAGTTGCAGGTGTGCTGGTGTGTACGTGGAAGGGGAAGTTGCTGTACATCAGGTACAGAGCAGGATGTGAACACCACCAAAATGGGGCTCCTCCTCCCTTCAAGGAAGATTCTTCCCCGCCGCCCCCCACTTTTCCCCCTTCTCTCTTTCTTTTTTTTTCTTTCTTTTTTCATTTTCTCCAAGCTCCTCTGCTTCTCAGCTCTCAGAGGAGCCCCATACCTGTCTTTATTCTCAACTTGCTGTTGATCAGGGAAAATGATGTTCTCTAGGATGAATCCCCAAGAATAGGTACCCATCAGCATTATTAGCCAGGTTATCTCCTTGTGGATTTTCCATTTTCCTAGGAATTAAAACGAAAACAAAGGAGGCAGAGTTGGGAATCTCGACTGGGTTTAGTAACACATGGAACATTTCCCAAACCCTCACGTCGTGCAGGCATAAGTCATGCAGAGTTTTCCATGTGCTCACAATCTTAAACCCAGAGTAAACTGCCAAGTTCCTTCCCTGCAGGACACGCTCTGTGACGTGCATCAGCTGGGTCATCAGGAGAGCCCAGCCCTGCAAACAGCATCTGAACACATGCTGGGCTTACACAAGGACCCCAAGCACGTGCTTTAGGATTACCATCCTGATTTATAAATAATTCCCACAACTCTGATTAGAGGCGTGGGATGAGCCTGGTCTCTGTGCTGAGATAAATTGACTTGTCTATTGCAGGTTTCCAGGGAATGTCAGCTTTCCAGCTCTCTCCTTTTGTGCCATTAGGATGTCAGGCTTAGCTGGAAGAGCTGTGTAGGTGACTCCTCTTTGAAGCTTGAGGTGACAGCATCGTGTAGAAAAACTCCTATGAACAAAGCCCAAATTGTTACTCCAGCAAATATTTAACTGACTGCAAATACCTGCTTATTTCTGCTCTTCCCAAATAATTCCCTGCTTGGAAGGCATTTCATTATGTTATTTCTTCAGTGTCTCTTTCTCAAGAGAAAATCTGCTTTGCCACACCAGCTGCTTCTGAAGGGACACAAAGAATGTGAAGAGCAGGGATACTTAGGAGCCATCCTTTGCAGAAGGTGATGGATTCCATGGCTCATCCAGGAGCTGCTGGATGCCCGCTGGAAGCCCAGACACCAGGATACCCTGGAGAAAAGGGGATCCAAACTGGATCACAGACATCAGCAAATAACCTTGTGCTTCTCAGCATTTTTCAGAGCAAATGTCCCAAGCACATGACTTTCCTTTCTGCCTTCCAGGGAGTGGGAAGCAGCATTCCCAGACTGCACACATGACTTTCCCCTGTTTATCCCACAGTGTCTCCAGGATTAGACCCCTCTGCCATCCATCATCCATTCAGAGATACAGATTTCACTAATGGCCACAGTGTAAATATTTACAGTAAACAATTCTAACAGCTGACTTTTAGTAGCCACTGTACATATGGAACTGCATAAACAGGAAGGACGATTATAGGGATGGAAAAATTGGCACAGGAAGGAAGGAAAATAAGAAACTACAATGCTGAAGTCCTACAGTATTAATTAATATAATAATTTATTAGAAATGACCTTTCTCTTCTGAAGACCTACAATACAGGCAATACAATCACATAGAATTATTTAGAATTATTTGACCCCACAAAATAATGTATAGCACTGAAATTAATCTGATATGACCTTTTGGACCCAAATGACTTGCCAGGATGTGGGATCTCAGGGCTTTTTTTTTTTTTTCACTAGAAGAAGATATTAATGATGGTCTCAAATATTTCTATAACACAATCCTGTTTATTTCAAAGCCTGGGCAAAATCCTTGTTCCCTGAACTCATTAGGAATTAAATAGCAGGAGGCAGTTTCCTTGGGCACTGGTCCAACTCCCCTTTTCCAGCCAGCACTCAACCCAAAAAACTCACTTCATCAGTCTCATTTCAAGGTCATGCTTCATGTGCTTCTTCAGTTATCCTTGACTTTTTCAGCTGCCTTCTCTCCTCGCTACTGTGATATTTCTCATGATGTTTTTACTACCTATTTCTCCCCTTTTCTCCTGTTTCCTTTCCATTCCCACCCTCCCCTTCTTCTCAAAAAAGACCCAAGAAACTGCATGAACTCCTTTGCTCCTTTAAAAGAAAATAAAATATTTAGCATTTGCTAACTCATGCTTTAGGCAGTGGATCCTAATGTTTTGGGCACTAATTCTCCCCTCATTCCCCCAAAATAGCGATTTCTTCCATTTATTCTCATCAAAAAGTGACTATTTCCCACCTGACAGTGACTTGGTATCTTCAGTCATTGTCACTTGCCAAATGCCTGTGATTTTATTATTTTATTTTATTTTATTTTATTTTATTTTATTTTATTTTATTTTTTATTTTAATTATTTAATTATTTTTATTTTATTTTATATTTTTATTTTATTTTAATTGTTTTATTCTT